>VXAX01000691.1:521151-709291 GCA_013399835.1 Leptocoma aspasia
CTTGTTGTTCTCCACAACTGCCTGAAAGGAGGGTGCAGCCAGGTGGGGGTCAGCCTCTTCTCCAAAGTAAAAAGTGACAGGCCAGGAAGAAATGGACTCAAATTGTGACAAACGGCCAACCAATTGTGTGGTTTAGAATTGGGGTTTAGAAAAATTTTCTTCAATTAAACATTTGTGAAGCATTGGAACAGGCTGTCCAGGGCAGTGGTAGAGTCACCATCCTTGGAGGTACTTACAAGACTTGTAGATGTGGCACTTGGGGACATGGTTTAGTGCTGAACTTACAGGTGCTGGGTTTGTTATGGTCTCAATGATCTTAAAGGTATTTTCCAACCTAAACAATTCTATGACTCTATCATAGAATCATAGGGTTGTTAATTAATTAGGGTTCAGGAGAGATGGAGAAGCAGTGAACACTCGAAATTTCTTCTTGTCACCTGTTGCCCAAAAATGTGTTTGTGTGGTTCCCATCATTTAAAAATGACTTATTACTGTCTGATCAGTCAGACGGGGGAGAGAGAGAAGAAGCCTGCTTTCATCTCCCAGGGCAGGAATCTTTTTGATGGATGTGTACCAAAGGCACGTGTACATTACTTATAGAAGGAGCTTTTCTTTGCAGAATTTTTGTCGGGAAAGCAAATATGTTCAAGCTCCTAGAAACTGTTTGGTCAAGCTTAATTGCATGTAGGTTTTGGCATTTGACATTTAATGGAACATGTTACTGTTATTTGTGCATCTGCAGTCACAGGAGAGACTGTCCTCCTTAAAAGCTAAAGTAAGCAGCATTAAGCACAGTGGAAGAAAACTACTAAACTTTGGAGGTTTTTTCCTACCTTCATATGTGAGAGAGTACTCCAGCTAATCAGGTTACTTCAACTCTTGGTAATGTGACTTCTTTGTTAATGCAATTTTAAATTATGAAGACTCCCTTCAGTTTCAAAACAAGCGCATTGAGATTTTTTTTTAATTTATTTTTTACTTTACCTGCAAAAACTTCATGATCTGCTTTTACTGTTAATGAAGAGGAGGTAGCATCTGCTTGGTTTCTAGTTCCTTCTAGTTTGTAGGTAGTCTGTGTGCCACTGCTGCTGTTATTTGGAATAGCCTTCTGTAACTCTTCAGCTAATTTGGGATACCCGGCAAAGATGCATTCCTGCTGTTTTCATTCTCTATTGCTCAGATGTCTCTGCCAGGCAACTCACAAAACAAACAGCAACAGCAGGTCAGCTTCAAAGAGTGCATGCTTTGAAGTAGAGAGCAGATGACAGTTATGAAAGGTTAGTCTTCAATGGTATTAGAAAAGGTAGCTGTACAGGTTTCCATGCATTTGCTTATTAAAGTGTGTAATGCCCCAATCCTTATGTAGAAAAAATAATTAGTGGGTAGTTTTTAGAAAACATTACCTTGTACTTTCCCTAGTGGTAGAGGATACAGCAGGGATTCGTTTATGGCCTGAATTTGAAAGCGTGTGACTCTTTTTTAAATGGTGGTCAACACAGCAAGATACAGGAACAAAGAGGAGAGTATAAGACAAACTGGGTCTGGGACTGCAGATGCAAATAACAGTAACAAACTGGGTATAGATGGTCAACTTAAGACTTTTAGAAGAGAGAGGGCAGAAAAAGTTGTCTTGTTAAATACAGCAAGTTTCAATCCATTCTAGTCTTAGTGCCTGCAATAAAATTAATAATTACCTAAGAGAGTAAATACAGTGATGTTGTGTCCATTGGATAATTATATGCCTAATTTTTGAAAGGGAATTACTTTTTGTTTTCACTAAAGCTCTATTACTGCTGGTGGTGCTCACTGGCCAGTCTTCAACTTGTGAAAGAACTTTGGCAAGCCTTGGTTGTACCCATGAAACACAGGATCCTCTATGCAAGCTAAAAATAGCAAAAAAAAAAGCCTTTGTGAAGGAAGTAGAATTTAAAAGCAATTTTTATTTCTGTAAGCTGCTCTGTAATCATGAATGTGTTAGTGAATTTATTTTTGAGGGGAATTGGTATGACACTCAAAATGAGTGCATATGAGATTTTACAAATTGAAAATCAGCACAGACTTAATTTAAATGTGCATTTATGTATTTTAAATGGCCTGTTTACTTCACATCCAATCTGTTGATATCTATGCTATCAGCATTCATCAATTTTAATGTCACTGCTTAAAAGGAGAGGAAATTTGAGAGTGCATTTGAGATGAGAGTTCATTTTTTTCTCTTTGCAAAGAATGATATCTCTGTGCTTTTAATTTATTATCCTTTTCCTCGTGGCTTTCCTTTTTGAAGGATTGCATAGTTTTTGTTGGTAACTTTATTATGCAAAAAATGTTCAAGTATACTCACCTGTGTACCTATCCTGTGCCGGGGTTTTTCCTTCAGGGCCTTAAGTAGTAACTATGTTACTTTTAATAATATTTCAAGTAATTACATGGTTGACATTCTGTCTGGAGTTCATGCAACAGTTCTGAATTTCTTTCCCTAGCAGAAGCTTCCACAGATTCTTTCCTACTTGAAAAAACTTGGGGCACATATTTTTACATGTATTCAATGTGCTCTTTTCTAAGGCAAGGGCTTTAAATGCAGTGTGGCAGAAGGCTTCATATTTATCTTCTTTCTGAGCAGTAAATATCTGACTATTGGAGCAGTTCTGAATCGGCGTCGCTCAATAAATCAGCATCCAACAGATGGCTGATTTGTTATATCGTGAGCTGCTTTTGATAGTACCGATTTCCATTACTAAAGATGGTGCTTGCATAACTTACATGGCAGAACAAGCTATTTTTTAGTATCTTAGGAAGTCCTACTCTGCCATAAATGCATTTCCTTGGTGATGAAGACTGTACCTTCATTTGCTACAAAAAACCACCCAAAAAATCTGCAAAAGGGACTTCTATTAAATTTATTTTTAAAATATATTACCGTAGCATGTTAGGTGGACCACTAACTGCATCTACACTGAAATGGAGAGAAGATAATACATTAAGAGCATTCCAGCTATTTTTTCACGGTATTTTCCACCTGTCTAACTTTGGGCAGTAAGAAAGTGGTAGCCTATTGCAAAACGCTTTCAGTCTTGTGTGGGTAATGTGGTCACCAGTTTGCTGTCTGGCAACCAAACTTGATGATAATGCTCAAGCTTATCATCCATGTGTACTATGTGTGGGTCAAAGGGTGAAGGTATGTTCATCCTGCTCTTTTGTCCTGTACTTTCTAGTGGTTACCTTCCTGTCAAGGAATAGCTGGGTTTTGCTGCAATTTGGCAACCTATTCCTAAGCCATCAGCAGAGATTGATATATCCTCTCCTCATTGGGGGATACTACTGGGTATTGCTCCACCACACTGAATTAATGTCTTCTTGTAGCTGTTAGCTTGGAGGTGAAAAGAAGGAAGGGAGATCTTGGTAATTTTTCTGAGTCTCACTGTTGCAAAGTGCATGTTGGTGATGAGATTGCTGAGATGACTTTTTGTGTGACTCTTCTGCACTTGTAATTTGTTTCAGGTAGAATTAAGTATAATCAAGATGAGAAACATCCCATTAATTTTATTGAACTGCCTTTTAATTTTTCATCCTGTCTAGATTATCAGTCCTAATTGCAGGATGATGGTAATGTGTTGGCTTTTTACTGAATTGCAAAACTATGAATATAGTGACAACACTGTTGCTATTGGGATTTCTGTATAAAATAGGGCCAAACACTTGAGATCAAAAGGAATACTTCCATAGACAATTCCAAGGTAACAGGTCTGGATGTAGCAGTTATTAATGCAGCATGCATACTGTCCCATGGGAAGCTGCAGTTTGTAGTAAACTGGTGCTACTGATATACTTTTCAGTTTAACCATTAGTTTGATAATCTTTCCAATGATTGTGCTTCACAGAGATTTTGAAACACCCTTAGTTTTCAAAAGCTGTGGATTCCTAGATGAGAATCTCAAGGGGTTTTTTTAATTTTCCCTTGGTGAAAAAGAGAACCTGTTTTTCGTGTAGAAAATATGAGGACTGTTGGACAAAGAATTTGTAGAATAACCCTGTCAAGAGCCTGAGGGTTGCTTTTGTGTTATTTTGGCTCTGTGGTTTGATTGACTTCTGGGAAGGATGGCTTACAACCACCACGTGTGTTTTAAGGACTTCTCCACTTCTCCAGTGCTTCATCTGGCTGGGCAGTTGGTGAAATTCTGCAGATGGCTAACTGTAATTTCCAAGACTTGATGCATGTAGTATCTTCTTTCTCATGAGAAGGAAGATTCTTAATTTAGCATTTACTCACGCACTCGTTAAAGATGTTGGGAATATTGCCATGGCCTCACATGGAGTAGAACCTGATCATTTTGTCCCACTCCTTCCCTACCAGCAGACTTAGTTGTAATTACTTGTTGGAGCATTTTGGTGATGTCTTAATTGGTGTATTAAGCCTTTTTTTCCCCTCAGTCATCAGTTTTGGGATACAAATTACATACTTCATGAGTACTGGTGAAAGAGCAGTGTGAGATCATGTATAGTTCCCTGGCTAGGATTATTTTCCCATATCATTAATTTTCTTCAAGTTTTTATTCTCAGACTCTTCTAACTTTACAACAGAAACTCCTAAGTGACTAATAGCACATTTGGTTTCAGTTGGTTGGGATGGTCAGAATGAATGTAAACTCTCCAACTTCAGAGGTATATGGTCAGACTAGCTTAACTTTTCTCTTCCCCCATCCCTCTTTTTTTGCCTCCCACACAAGTTTTCTAACATTCTGGCAAAGCAAGTATTTGGACTTCTACCCATTCTCTCACTTTACAGTAAAGAAGCATTCATTTTTCCAACATTAAAAACTTGGCCAGAAAACCTGGCCCAAAAACTTTAATGTTTTGAGCAAATGTTTAAAAATATCCTCTGGCTTGGCTGCTCCAAGTAGCCTTAAAGCACTGTTTTCTTTTAGGGTGGAAAAATTATTTTTCACCCAAAAAAAAGCTAATTAAAAAAGGTAATATTTATCCAGTATTACTGATAGCAACAAATTGAATTTAGATATTTCAAATGTTATAGAAATAAATCTGAGGCCATAAGAAACCTGAATCAGAATAGCTGAATCCTTAAGGAGCTCCCTTAATTGTGAATGGTTCAAGAGCTGAGGATGGGAGGTGAGAATTGCAGGAAATGTGGAAAATAATATATACTTGTCTTAGATCTTGTCTGTTCCCTAAAATAAAAGGGCGCGTTTTTCCTTAAGTGTACTACACTTGGTGAATTCTGCTTGATTTTTTATCTTGTTTTTGGTTTAAATTTTGCTGCTACATCACACCATGTCTTCTGGGTGAGATGATTCAAGGGAGTACATCCTCTTTCAGTATTTTTTTCTGTTAACCTTGCATAGATTAATATTTGACTTTGCATTAATTGAGGAGCTCTTTCCTGGCTGTTTTTACAAATGCAGGCAGATCAAGAAAACATGGGAAACAATAAAGTTCCATTGTATGTCCATATCTCATTCCTTTTGGACCTATTTGATCACCTTAAGTTAATAGAGAACAGACTTTAATAGAGAGAAGTCAGGCTCAGTCTGTATTTCATACTCTTGTGCTCTGTGTGATGAATGATGATGATGTGCTCTGTGTTGCTAGGGTAACACAAAGAAACATAGAGAAAATATGGCAAAATTCCAAAAAGGAAGCATTATAATTTTTTTTCAGCGCTTCTTATTTGCTCTTGAAATATTTTGCCAGAATATTACTGAGAAAACCCAGTAGTTTTTTTAAAGCTTTTAGTCCAAGTGTAGAGGAAGAGTGTAAACTGAATTATTCAGTCATGCAGTAGTGATTTACTGCTACTTAAGGACAAATGCATCATCACTTTACCTTGTTGCCAAAATCTTTATTACGGACTAAGCTGCTCTTACCTTGTAACTCCATTTCTTCATCTTTGCTCTGTATCTTTATCAATAAATCTAATTTTTTTCAAAGTCCTAGCTCTATCACTCTTTCCCAAAAGCAGTGCTTTTAGTAGTCCCCCTTTGAACTGCAGAACAAAAAAGAGTTTGTTTTTTAATAATGCAACAAAAGTTTAGAATGAAAAGAGGGTCATGTATATATACACTGCCCCTATTCTCTGTCCTCCTGTGCAACAGTTTGGCCAGCACTACATTGGAATTGCTCTAGAGGAAAAGGTGAGCCATCGGACATCTGTGAAGTGACTCCCAGGTGCTGTAAATTCCATGTATCCCCAAAATGCAGGGGGTCTTCCTCTTCTCCAGAAGATATAACTATCCCTCATACATATACGTGGCATTTATGGTCTTGGCTTTCCTGAGGAGATGATGGCTGGAGTGGACTGAAGCCTGGATTACTTTTATGGGCCAAGAATAGGGCATCTGTAGCTTCTGCTTGCTGGTAACTCTGAGTCACCTGTGTGCTGAATTGTTTTCTGAGTGTGTGTCATAACAACAGCAGCCAAGCAGATGCCTATTTGGACTGGTGAAACTGGATGTAAGCACAAGTGTGAACACAGCAATATCCAGTACAAGTTACTGTCAGTCATCTTTTTTTCTTTATCACAGGATATGTTCATTGCCAAATATCTGATATAAATTATGCAGCATAGACTTGAGTTCTGGGGTATTTTTTTTCTTTTTTTGCATACCCTGAGGAATTGAGTAAAACTTGTTTTTGAGTGTTATAAGCTGTTGTAAACTGTTTTGCTTATACACAAGGCACTTCTGCCTGTTTGCTTGACACAAGGATAACAAAGGATTACATTTACTGGATCTTTCCTTGGGCATGGACCAAGGGAGGAGATTGAATGAAGGAGGTTGTTGGGGTGTTTTTTTCCCCTTCCCTGTATACAGAGACTGTAAAAATATCTCTCTCTGAGCAAGCAGTGTTGTATAACCTGCCAAATGCTAGCTCTTCCCAAGGGACCACTTCTAAATGCTTTATCCAAATTGAACAATTGTGTTAATCCTGGGGGTTGAGTGTAAGAGAGTGCACATAGGCATTGCTAGGAGTAGTTGGTAGGTGGAAAATTTTTTACCCTAACTTACCTTGCAGTGGTTTGTTTATTCATACCTGGAGTTGGTACAGACATGTCTCATCAAGGCTTGGTGGAAATTAATGTGGTCAGTATTGATGGCTATTCTAAAAAACAGATTCTGGTGTCTGTGTGTGGAAAGTGGGGATGTTGAAATATTCCAGTTAGGTGTGAGAGTTGGGAGTAAAAAGGACAATGGTTTTGGAAATACTTAATAATGGCAAAGAGGCATCAGGCAGTAGAGAAAATGAGTTTTGGTCGTATCATGAAAAAAAATGCTGTGAGTTGGCATGGTTGCTGCAGTTTAGCTGAAGCAAATAATAGACTTTTTACATAATTTTTTTTTATAATATCCTTGAACTATTTTTAAGCAAGTTAGCAGCTGCACGTTTTTGTGGTTTTGAATATATTTCTACAAACTTAGACGATTGCTTTTAATTGTCTGTTTTGATACTTATTTTTCAGTGACTCCCCAGATATACCAACTATTTGTTTTGGAAAGATTGTTAGCAAAATTGTACATTCCCCATGTTGACGTCTCTTCAAATTAATCTACAAAATTTATACAACATGGTCTAGATTTGTGTGGGGGAATGAAGGTCAAGGATCTTTAAATGCAAGAGAAGTTAATGTAGATAATGATCCTGATGATCAACAGGATGGGCTCAAGTATGTTGATTCTTGAGGTACAAGAAAGGAAAAAGTTAGAAGGGGGGGAACATTTAATGTAATCCTTGTGCAAAGGTCAACTGAAATATATACAGGTTTTTAAAAAAGAAAAGATGGCAGCAGGAGATAAAAGGAGAGATTCAGCAAAATCATATGCTCCAAATTCTAAATACCAAAACTTGGGAGGATATAAAAACCTATGGCATATGTAAGTACTGATATTATAGCTATCTATCAATTTATCTAAAATACTGTGTGCAGTAAATTGCCTTTTTTTCCTTGAGAAGGAATTAATTTCACCTGTGAAATTGAAAAGTCCTCTTGAGTGTGAACAAAGTGATTTGAGAACTCCTAACACTCTGTGTGAGGTGAGAGTCAACTGCACAACTTCTAATACTTTGTGCAGTGAGTCCATCTTTTCTCATAAAAGTCAGTGGATGTTCTTATGTTTCTTGGCCAAGTGTATGGCATGTGACCACTAGATTTCAGAAATAAAATACCTGCTGGAGTTTTTGGTTTTTTTTTTGTAGGTCTAGATCCAGTCTAGATTTGGAATTGAAAGTACCCAATACAGATTGGCAAAGCTTTCTAGTTTTGTCCCAGAAAAACCAAGCAAGCAAAACAGTACAAGAGATACACAGTTTAATTGTCTGTAATTAGTGAAGCTGATGAGTTTTTAGAGAAGGTTAGGAATGGAGTAAGAAAAAGTCACAAAAAGGGACCAATCAACAAATCTACATTAATTATTATAAATTTTAGAGCAATATATTTTGGAAAAAAATCTCAGAGATCATCCAGTCCAACTTTCATTTTCTTTAATAGAGCTTAATATTTGAGCAGGAAGATGCATGATTCTATCAGCCTCCTTTTTGCCACAGCAACAACTTGCAGTGAGTGCTCCATACCACTTGCCCTGCTCACCCCTCAGACAAGAGCCAAGGAGTGCTCAGGTTATCACTGAGGCTCTTCTGCTTGTTCTTCTGGGGGATTTATTATTATTTTTTATTTGATGGGCGTGCCTTCTTCCCTACAGGATGCTAGTTTTCTCTTTGGGAGAACCTCTAGGTTAGACTGGAATATGAGGAAGCTGGCAGAGATGGACCACCCAGGGAGGGGTCGGAAAAGAGCATGAGGAAATGGATAATGTTATCATCTGGTGACTTGCCGGGGTTGATGCACTTTTCTAGAAGTGCCTGTTTTTGTTTTGATAAGGGATTTCAGAATGGTGTGGAGGCATAATGGATGAGATCAGCAAGGAAGCACCGTGCTCAAGAGGCAGTGTGAGAAGACAGGCTCTGAAGCCATGGATAGTGATGTGTTCCCACAGAGGGTGTTGGCTGGCTCTATTCCCTCACTGCCTTTTCCTTCTTGAGCATTTCTCCTCCACCCCTCAGCTTTAGTAGGTGGGGGCGGGGAGTGGAGACAGGCTGTTCATTCATCAGGGCCCGTGGAGCTCCTTGCTGTCAGCCAGGGTTTCATAGGGGCACGGAGAAATGCTTTCTGCTGCCATTTTATACCTGACTCCGTGTGCTGTTATGATGTGACATTGGGTCCGGTGGATGTGTTGCTATGGAAAATGTATGTGCTTTTTATAGTCAAATAGAAAGGTGTGTTTCCAAAAGCTGTTCCCTAACTCTGCAGCCATAGCCTGGCTGGTTTATTTCCAGCATTCTCAGCAATGAACTGTGGCTCTCGGGGTTGAATGTCAATTTGCTCTGAATCCAAGTGCTAGAGGAATGTCCTCATGTTTCTGTACCCATGCAGCAATCACATCTTCCACTGGGGCCTTTCTATTCTCAGCAGCACGTGGGAATTCAGTGAAATCCGATAACAGCAATATTAATAGCAGCTGAGTAGGTGGCCCAAGAGGTTGAAATTTAGCACAAGCCCGCTGCTAGTTGGGCAGGCAGTGTTCATCTCCTGCACAGCAATACCCAGCGAGGGTGCAGGAGTCCTTCAAATCCTCCAACATCTTCCTCAAAATCGTAAGTGAAGTTGGTTGGTGTAGGGCTAGAGCGCCTGGAGCTTGGCAAGGAGCTAGGGAATGGGCTTGTCTGCAGCCAGCTGATCTGCTCCAGCTCCCAGGCCAGGGTATGGCTCTTCCAAGCCCTTCAAAGGGCATCTTGGAGGTGTGACTGCTGCCTTGATGGATGGAAGCTCAAAGGGAGAGCACCGGTACTTCTTTTTAAACAGCAGTCTGTTCAAGTCTTGTGTTTGCGAGATCTGTAGTTCAGAGGAAGGGACAGAAAACGGGGTTGGCAGCTGTTGGGGTTTCTGAAGTATTCGTCACCAGTGGATGGGTTTGGCACTGGGCAGGGTGCATTTGTCACTGCCACATTCCTTTGTATCAGTGGGAGTGTCTCTGTTCCTTCTTTCTCCCCGTAAATGGGTTCAGATTTGTGTTACCGCTTTGGACAGGACCACATGTTTTTTTGGCAGCTAGCCCTCATTTTGGGGAGGAGGAATCTCTGTTCAAACTTGCTTCTTTGTTTTTTGGTTTTGTTTTTTTTTTTTTAATTGACAATTGATAACTATATTTAAATATGTTTCTATATGAGAAACAGACCCTTCTCTGAATGGGATGCTTTAAAGTAATCTTCCAGAATTTTGCTCATACTTCTGGTATCTTGGATGTGGTCCTGAGCTCCACATTGCTCTTCCTGGAAAATAATAAAGTGAAGTGTTAAAGTAGATTTGACATCATGACTTGCTAGTTGCTGGAATTTAATACATATTAGGAATTGGGGAAACAAAACCACATCATGTGTCAGAAAAATAAAATCCAAACTATTGAGTTTATTGTTAAAAATTTAGAAATAGCAAAAAAAAAAAATCTAGCTTCTTAGAATGCACTGCTCTTTTGTATGGAGGCACCGGAGAGGTGTCTGTAGGTATCAGTGGACGTATTTTATAACTGGTTAAACTCTAGTTCACGATTTCTTAAAAGTACTGTGGCCTGCTAGCTCCTCTAAGGTGTACGATTTTCTACCATTTTTTTAAAAATTTATTTTAAATGCCCCAAAATGCACTAAAATAATCCCAGCAAGCTTTCCTCACTCCTTAAAAAGGGGAAGCTCAGAGCACCTCTGTCTTGGGGTCATCACATGGGGGTTCTCACTGTACTGGTGTCTGGAGCAGAGTCCTCCTCCAAGGACGACTCCAGCCCGCTCCTCTGCAGCAGCACGTTGTCTCTGCCATGGTGCTGGTGCAATTGCTTGTATGAGCATGATCTAAAACAGAACAGCAAGCTAATTTGGGGTTGAAAATGTATATTAGGAAAAACCCACAGGAACAGGTGTAGCCCTCTGGCAGTGTGGAACTGCAGTGTGATTCAGGGCTGTGTTGGCATAAGCACGGCGGCAGCAAACAGGAGTGGCTGGAAGAGAAAGGGGGACCAGGAAATCCTTAAGCTAGAGCGGCTGCCAAAGCCTTTGTATTGTCAGGCCAGGGCCTTGGTAACTAATTCTGCTGTTTAACCTTGAGCAAACAGTGGAGCTGAGAATAAATTCCTTGAGCTGTGGCTCAGCGTGCTGATCTGCCATGTCACTTTGTTTTATTCTTGTAGAGTGGTCTTTGTTAGAGAAACATCTGTCGGTCCGTGCTGGCTGGAAGTGATGTTTGTCAATATGTGTTGTGTTCAAATGTAACAGAGGTATTTCGTCTCCAGGTGTATCACACACCAACAAGTGAGAGCTATTCCTGTCCCTTTTGTCTTTCTTCTGTTTGCTCAAGGATTGACGTAGATGAGATGATTTACACAGAAGGCATTATTTCTCCACAGGTGGTTATTTCGCATCTTTTTTCATCAGTGTTCAACTCAGATTTATGCGGTTGTGCTTCACAATTACTATTATAATATCCCCCACGCGTTGTTGTCTCATGGCCCAAGTCTCTTTAGACTTTCATGCAGTGATTAGGAGATCATTTCCAGGGTGGCTAACCTTGAAGTTGTATGTAAACTTTTATTAATACCACTGCCAACATTTAAGGTTCACACTTTGTGAATTAGGGTTCTACTTTTACAGTTTTGAGACCTCTTTGTTAGCTGGAATTTGGTATTGAATTTAGGATAGGTAGATTGGTGGTGGTTTTCTTTTAAGCTTCAGAATGAATGCTTAAGTAATGAGACTGTGGCAGGAGCAGATGAAGTATTTATAATAAAATTTTTCCAGCACGATCTTAACTGCTCTACTTAGTAGCTTCCTTTGCTTAGTTCAGACATCTTTAGCAAAGTTGTGTTGTATTATTAATGAAAGGAGATACAAAAAACGTGTGGGAAGACAGAGAAGTTAATGTTTAAAAATACACAGAGTGATTTAGTAAGTAGTGTTGCATTGTCATGTGGGGAGGAACTGAATTCTTTCAGCAGATTAGTTTTAAGATGCAGCCTTGGCTGTGTCCTCCTGAGCAAAGCAGCAGCCCACCTAAAACTTTCAGTATAAAGGCATTCACCTATTCAAATCGGAAATTAGGTTACAGCAATATTCATAAAGAATATGATTAGCATCAACTGGGCTCTATGACAACTTTGGATGAAAACAGGAAAAAGCAGACTTCTTTTGTAGTAACCAAATGTAGTATTGGCATTTATTTGCATTGACGAAGATACTTTAGCAAGTGAGCTACCCCATCAGTTTCTAAGTTAGCTGTTGTACGAGAAATGTCTCTCAAGCTGTTGTGTGCACACTTCAGTGCTATAGACTTCTGTTTAAAATAAGGTTGTAAGTGTCCCAGAGTGTTTAAAAAGCTTAAAAGCTACATTGCTGAAGTTCTTGTTCTCCATCTCCTAAATGGTTTATTCAAATACAGTGTGAGAAACTGAGTGTTGGAGCCCTGTGTATTTAGAGCCAGGATTGCAAAGGGGAGCGGGAGGTGAGAGCATGAGCTTGCTGTTAGGTAACAGTTTGTCAGAAGAGTCGTAGGGTCATGCCTCCTCTTCCAGCAGCAAAGAATTTGCTCTGCTTGAGGCTGGTGCCTCTATCTTGTCCCCTCCTATGAACCATAGTTGTTCAGAGTTGTACAAAAAGACCCCAGATGAATTTTTTGCATAGATTGCACAGTAGTTATTTTTATAACACTTCATGAAGCATTTCTGTGTAGTAGGATTATTCAATTTTGTGTTTTCATTTACGACAATTGAGTTAAAAGCCTTGTTTTTTTCTATTTTGATACTCACAGGAAATATTAATTCCTCCTAAAAGCTCTTCAGTTTGTATCACACTTCTAGCCAATAGATATTTACTCAATAGATATTTTAAATGGAGTGTCCTGGAAGGGAATTGGGAAATTGCATGTGCAACTAAACACAGATGAGCTTGGACAGGTTGTACATATAAAAGGCTTTAAAGGCTCTCATTTCACATGGAGAATGTTAGCAAGCGGATCCAAACTACATCTTTTGCAAATTGCATGCCTCAGAGAAGATGCACCTGTGAAATTTGTGGGTCAAAAATTAATTTTAAGACCTTCCAGTAAGGTAACAGGATTTTTTTGACCAAAAAAAATTATGTACCTATCATTTAACACAGATTCTAGGACAGTACATTCGTCATTCAGAATCATCCTTTTTCCTTGGTTAAGCACCATCAAATAATTAATACATGCATGTAAAAATGAAGAACAGTATTCTAGATCAGCAGGGTTTCTCTTGGTTTTTTTCTTCTCCTCTTCTGTTCAGACTGTGTCTACTGTGACAAGTTGTTGAAAAGGTTTAGAAACCAATAGATGCAGTTCAGAGGAGGAGAGTAGTAATGCAAGTGAAGAAACTTCACGAATGAAGAATAAACAACTTGTCTGTTTGCTTCTGTTGTTAGCAGAGTAAACAGGAATGAAGCAAGGTCTGTCATTCGAGTCTGTGAAATACCTCCCTGCCTGAATTTTTGGTCTCAAACTGTCTTGTTTACCTGAATGGCCTAAGTTTTTTGTTGGTTTTAGTCCAAATACACAGGCCTAGTGTATTTATGGTTATTCCAGAAAGTAAATTTTATTGAAATATAAAGACAACTAAATATTGCTTGTGTTGCAAAAAGGTTGACTGAAATTACCCCTGAGAACTCAAGGAAAGCAGAAGTGGACATCATTGTGTTCAGTCTTGTAGGTTTGGTCTACGTGAAGGCTGGCAGCCTTTTGGATACATGCTCCTGCCAGCTAAGGGCAGAGTTTTCCACTCCTTACTGAGCCGCTGAAGTTTGGGAGCAAACTTTAAGGCATCCTTAGCAAGGGCTTCTGCTTTTATAATTGCAAACAAAAGCAGAAATTCTGCTAACAAAAGGCATTGAGGGTAAAAAATGCCACCCTTTAAAATGCTCTCCACTGGGTATGAGAAGTGTAATGTTGATATAAGAATAGTTTTCCATTCTCTACTTGGGAAATCAATCAATTGGGAAATCTAGTAGCACCTTAGGTCACAGCTGTGGTGTGCCCTGCAACATGGACACTGGCGAAAAGATTAGCCTCCTGGAAAAAAGGGGATATTTTTTTTTCTTCAGAAATAGTCTCAAGTGAATAACGAATAGTAATGGGTTTTGAAAGAGATCAAAAAACAAACAAAAAAGTGTAAATATTCAACATTAAAGGAAGAGGGTTCTTCCTTATCTGTGCGAAAGAGGTCACTGGCTACAAAGCCAGAAGCATCTCTGGCGTGAGATATTAAGGAAGCTTCAGACAAGGACTGTGGAGGTCAGACCCACCTCAGGACTTTGTGTTCCTGGTAGCCTGATTTCTTTATGATGTGGGGATGGGCAAGGCAATTAGAGCCACTGAGTGGGGGCAGGTGCTCTCAAAATAGGAAGAAAGAGGAGGAGGGAAGGGATGGTCTGTGTCCCTGATGGTTGTCACGTCTCATTGACTGTTCCATTTCCATGAAGAGTGATGCTTAGGCTGACCAGGCCATGTCCTCATTACACTAACTCATAATTGTTTCCTGAATGGTTTATTCTCCTTTTTTTCCTGTAACCTTTGACTAGTGTGTTCCTAGACAGACAAAAACAGGATAAGTACCTTGACACGTTGTTGGTCTGGCATGTTAGGGAGGTCTGAACAGGTTTTTCTGCTGCTGTATCTGAAGCCTCTGCTTTTCTGTTTGAATCCCTTTGCTTGCTGTGTGTGAAGTGTGTAGCCGAACCAGCTCCAAACCAACATCTGGGGCAGGTGAAGAGTTGTTTTGGTGTTTTTAAGCCATTTGCTAGCACTGCAGGCAGCAATGCTGTTCGATCACTGTCTGGAGTCTAGCCCTGAATATTTACACCTGGGGATTAGGAGGCTTTTGGAGCCTCCCATTCGAGAAGTTTCTTCTTCTTGCTCTTAAAATGAGCAGGAGGAGAACAGGACCACTATGAGTGTCAGTTGGTACACCTCCAAGGTGTGCTACTGACTGGGGGTGTGTATATATATATANTAGTGATTGCATATGTATTTAATATTTTTTGAAAAACATGTATTTGTATAAAAGAACCCAAACCCATCCTTTCAGCCCTACATCATCTCTCTCCAGATGTCCCAGTTTCAGTTTCTCATTTTCTGGTCTGAAAAGTTTACTCTTGGCTGAAGTATTCTCTGTTGTCCAAGGCAAATACTTTAGAAAACAATATAATCAGGGAAAAAGTTAAAATTTAATCTCCTTTCATATGGAATTGAAAATCTGGGGTTATTCAGGCTGGAAAAGAGAAGGCTCAAGGGAGACCTTTTAGCAGCCTTCCTTTAGCAGCCTTTTAGCAGCTAAAGCGAGCCTACAAGAGATCTTGCAAGGGACTTTTTTACAGGGATATGTAGTGATAGGACCAAGGGGGAATGACTGAACTGAGAGTGTCAGTTCGTATTGGCTATTGGGAAGAAATTCCGTACTCTGAGGATGGGGAGGCACTGGCATGGATTGTCCAGACAAGTGGTGGATGCCCCATCCCTGTAAGGTTCCAAAGTCAGGCTGGATGGGGATTTCAGCAATGTGTTCTAGTGGAAGGTGTCCCTGCCCATGGCAGAGGGGTTGGAAGTAGATGATTTTTAAGAGCCCTTCCAATCCAAACCATTCTATGATTCTGTGATCTCCCTGGGTAATAGAGGCTATATTTCCCAAAGTCAACAGCTTGTTTTCTACTTCTATTTTGTTGGTAACTAAATGAGGACTAATTAAAAATGCCTAGAGCTTTTCAGAGTACCTCTCAAAACAAAGACTCTAATAGATTGGCTAGTTTCTTATTTTACATGTAACAATTGAAATAGTACAGAGTTATGACTGTATTTGAAGTGAAATGCTTCTTATTTCTTCTGGAGCAGTCATAGTTGCATATTTTATATTGACTCATAATTGGTCTTGAAACTTTTTACTTCTTGAATAATAATGGAATTTTAAGTTAGTAATTTTAAAACATTTTGTTTTCTTTTCTTTTTCTCATTCTCTGCCCTGCTTCAGACCAGAGGAAACCAACAGAAGAGTGAAAAATGTAAGACAGTTGCACATTAATTTTGATAAATTATTTTTAAATGCTTCTGTGTATGGTACTATCATATTTACCTTATTCTTCAACTGTTGATTTATCTGATGCAAATTAATGTCATTTTACAATGATCTCTATGTGCAGCTTACTTTCCCAAATCATTATAATAATTGAAAACAGTACTTATATCTGCTTGAGATATGAGATGCATCGTGACACTCTTTAATTGGTTTTGGTGGCAATCATAGCTAATACTGTATGCAAGATTTTGCATTTCATTGTGGAAACATCTCTAACAGCATGCTGAGATTCTTTTACACTGGCACATGTCATGAGAGGAAAGTAATTAAGTTTGTATTCAGGGTTTTTTTTCTGTTTGTTTTTAGGTTTTGATTACATTATACTGGCTTGGGAGAAAAGCTCAAAGTGACCCTGATTATAATGGTCCATACCTCAATCTTAAAGCATTTGAGAAGTTATTAGGGCAAGCATTGAGTAAGGTAAGGAATCCAAAAAAGGAAGCTAAACAAATAGCCTGAAGTTTATAGATTGTTATACAGCAGCAATTCTAAACAGTCTCTTGGGGGTTTCATTTTCTTCTTAGTTTGGAGAACACAGTAATTTGTTTTGCTTGCTATCAAGTTCCATATGAAAGGAATGATTTTTAGCTTACATTGGTTCTTCTGCTACCCATATGAATCTCAGAATACATCTGCTCTAATTGATGTGGTAGATTGTGAAGAGCCCTGTCTCAATTCTCTTTGGCTGAGATGAAAGAAATTTAAAACCTTTTATCATGTCTCCTGTTCAAGCTGTTGTATGTGTTGTTGTGTATGTGTTTTAGGGTTTTGCAGTAGTCTTTGTTGAAGTTTGTTTGTCAATTCAAAATGCTCATGAGTAGCATTTGCACCCTGAATTATTGGAAAAGACCTTTCAAAACTGGCTCTTGTAGGCACTTGAAGAGTCCAGCCAGCCGAGCAGAAGTGGCAGAGATAGTGGGTACGGCGATATTTGGTACGTTGACCGGGGAGAGCCCTTTTCATCTTCAGCTACTCATAAAAGAGACGATTCCTTTGATAGCTTGGACTCTCTTGGTTCAAGATCCTGCACAAGCTTTTCGTCAGATATAACCTTGAAAGGTGGCAGTGAAGGTATGTTTTCCTCTCTAAAATCTTTTGTTGACATGTATCTTATGAGTGTGGGAGATGACAATGTATGGACCTGGTACTTGGATATCCAGTACTTAAAGTCAATTCTAGTTTTGCAACTGCTGCAGTTACATTTTGCTTAAGCAATTATTCACCTCTAACAGTTGGTAGAAAAAAAGCACTGCTCTTCCTAGCACACAGATCTTCCTAGGAAGGCTTGCTGAAATTCTTGCTCTCACCGACACATTAAGGTGTGTGTATGACCAGGATATATTCCCAGAGTTCTGTAGAGGGAAATTGCTAGAAATTAGATCTGGATTGGATCACCTAAAATTCACCAGTTGCACAAGTCTCTTGCCTTGTTCTTAGGGTGACTGTGTCAAATCGCTGTGTCTTTACTTCATTTGTGAATATTCAATAAGGTTTTTCCCACCTAGGTTAAATACTGAATAGTATTTGTTACTTTTAGTAGTTTGTCATGAAAATAAAGGTAACAAGAAGATAGTAATGTTGGATCCCTAAAGCAGCACTCTAGCCTGTGTTTCTCTGCTGGTTTTAAAGTTCAATGCCAACTTGTAGTCTAAAGTCACACAATGGTGAGGTTTTGGATTTTGTTTCATGTGAGTAACAAGATCATTGAGCAGAGGCTCCATGGAGCATCGCTGATCTGTGCAAGGCGACATTTATCCATGTTACATATGTGATGCACCCTGTGCTTCTACTGGTTGTTAATCTGGTGAGATGAGCACATTGCTATATTATTTGCTGTTAACTTGTCTTTGTGAGTAAATTTGTCTTGCAGATACTATTTAATTAAAAATTTTCTGTGCTGTTTTTTGTCTTCAGTCTGGAGGCCAGCACTTTGTTTCCTGCAGGGAGCAGTGATAATGAAAGAATGGAACAAATGCAGGAGGATCATGCAAACCAAATTGAGTTTAATGGATCTTATCACAGCTTTGCCACAGGCTTCTAAAAATACTTCTCCTAGTGTCCTGTCAGTAGCTCAGCAAATTTGCAGCTGAAACATCTCAAATACAGACATAAATTGATTTTAGAAGACTTTGATCTGAGTTTTAGCTACAAGCACATGTCTAGAGAATGATGTTTGTATCTTCCCTTTTTTCCACTTTCTTCCAAGGTTGCGACAGTGACACAGACTTGGAACTGCCTTCCAAAATGCATGACTCCCATAAAGATGACAGGTCTTACCGTAGGATTTCTGTGATTGAACCAAAACCTACCACTGACTTCAATCGTTTCTTACCCAACAAAAACAAGCAGACAGCATATGTGCCAGCACCTTTAAGGAAGAAGAGGACAGAGAAGAATGAGGACAACAGGAGGAGCTGGGCAAGTCCTGTTTTCACTGAGTCAGATGGAGCATTTTCAAGGTACTGGTGTGTGATCTTAGTAAATTGGGCTTTGATGTAGAATTTTTAAAGTAAGTTACTTCTTTATTAGTTAAAGAAAAGCTGCTCTTGCTGCAATAAAAAGTCAAGTATTTGCTTTTCCATGTTTTATCAAGGGGGACGTTTTGGTGTGGTTGTGTGGTTTGGTTTTGGTTTTTTACATTGTTTTTTGATGTTTGAGTAATGTTTTGAAGCTGGCCAGACTCCAGATGTATTTAAATGGTCTTAAATGCAAGTTTGTGAGAGACAGACCTATGGTTTTAACTGCTTGTTAAAGCTTCCAAAATATAGTGGTGAATTTCAGTTGTCCGGCTTCTTGATGCATACAGATGAGATTAGTGGGCAGTTCTTGAGTTTCACCGTTACCTTCGTGACTTCACTATCTTTATTCTATTCCTGATTCGGTCAACCTCAGTGGACGTGAAACGAATCCCGTAGCTTCCTGCCAAAATAGCAGAGCAGAGTGTGGGCTCACAAATCCAGCTTCCCTCCAGATCATCTATGAGTATGACAGTGGCTCTGATTCAGAAGATGAAAGAAGGCTGCCCGACGTTGTTTTGGATGACTTAGCAAATCGTAGATTTCTAGTCAAAAAGAGCCCTGTAAGCTCTGCTGCACCTGGACATCATTTCATGTTGCGCAATGACTCTCCTAAATCTTGCTCGCGAGAAAGTTATCCAGCTGGTCCACTAGCTGCAATGCTTGAACCACTGAGGTCAGAGATACTAATCCAAGATCCAGTAACTATTGCGTTACCTAAATCGCAGCCCTTAAATAACACCGTAAAGTTAGTCTTCTAATCGGCATTTTAACACAGCTGATAATTTGATGTGCTTTTTCTTTCAAATTTTGTATTTTTGTCAGAGGAGATAGGATGCTGATATAACCATTTAACTTATTTTTTTGATTTTTTTATTTAATATATCTTATTATTTCTGGTGCTGCAGTGGTGAAATTGAGAACTAATATGCTTCATTCACAAGGCTGAGCTCCTGAGCCAAAAAGCATGTCTTTTCGCATTCCTTATGTCAAGTTGCTCCTAAAATATCTTAACTGATTGGATATTTTGAACAGTAACCAGAGGAGGCAGAGGCAGTTGGATACTAAAGAGGAAATCAAACCAAGAGTTAACAATCCTTCACAATTATCTGGGTATTTTGATGAGGACGAGGAAGAAGTAGGCATCCCAAACATTGAAAAAGATGATCTCTTTTTTCGCAAGCTAAGTTCTTCAGCGCCAAATACAGTTGTTGCTTTTGACAAATTTCTTCCTAAGTTTTGGACTCCAGAGGAAGAATTGCTATGGAAAAAAATCAAGAAATCCTCTTTCAAACCCTGGTATAAAGAGATTCAAGGGTTCAGGTGCGTTTTCATGCATGCCTGTTTCTCTCCTGTGTGCAAAGCCTAAATAAAGTGTAGTTCTATGACTTTGAATTTTTTCATTTTCATTGCCAGTGTAGCAGCAGGATATGTTTTATTATTTTTTCTTTTTTTTTTTTTTTAATAATTGAAATATTCTTTTTGTTACACTGTTGCACTGTTGCCGCTGTGCATTTTACTCAATGAGTACACTTCACGGTTTTTTTTTCTTTCTCCTCTGCTCATTCTTTCTGCTGCTGCACAGTAGAAAGAGATCAGATTCTGAGGATGAGGAATTTGCTTACAAACAAGGCTGTACCATTGTTGCTAATCAACCAAGACCAAGTTTTGACTGGAACAGTAGCTGCAGAAGGGATCAGAATTATAAGCCAACTGCTGAATATGTGGGAAGCTCATTGTCACAGATTGCAGAAGGAAAAATCTTGGAGTCTTCTGATCAGCCCAGGTTGATACTGC
Source organism: Leptocoma aspasia (assembly GCA_013399835.1). Classification (NCBI taxonomy): domain Eukaryota; kingdom Metazoa; phylum Chordata; class Aves; order Passeriformes; family Nectariniidae; genus Leptocoma; species Leptocoma aspasia. The sequence goes on from VXAX01000691.1 coordinate 541,652, forward strand.
TGCATGAGCTGTTCTCTTGATGCATCAAAAAGAAATGGCTGGATATGCAACGGCTAAATGAAATTAAACCACGTCCCGTGACGTCGTGCTTTTTTGGTCATTACGGTTTTGCTGGTTTGTTTGGTTCGGGTTTTTTTCTCTTTTAATGTAGCCATAAGTTGCTGGCTTTTTCAAACATGTAAATGTGGAAGTGTAACATGCTGCATAGGGTTACTGGCTTTGTGTGTGAGCATGTCAGTGTGATGTTTCTGAGCAGGTTAGGATGCCGGGATACCTTTGCGTTGGTTGGCGTGTGCTGCGCTACGGTCAGTGGTGGTGAATGCCAAGTGGTGTCGTCATTCTGCTTGGGATGCTGCAAGTCTAAACCAAATGTATATTGCAATACGTTGTGATCTGCTTGTCTTTTGCTAGTTAATGATATTTTTACTTCCCTCCTTTTGTTTTATATGCTTCAGTCAGTTTTCGTTACTTCAGGCCCTGCAAAAATACACTGACTACGTGTCTTCTGGAATGGAGACCAGAATTGATCCTGCTTCTGGCCCTAGGCTCATAAAATGTAGAAAGAATATTTCCTTTATACCAGGAGGCAAGCAAGGAGATGAGGAAAATGGATATCTATATCCAGATTTGGAAAACGATGATTTGTTTGTTCGGAAAACTGGGGCTTTCCATGTGAATCAAGTTGTTCTTCAAGACCCCCGGTATTTAAAGAAATTCTCTGAGCAGGAGCCTCCTCTAGAGGGTGAGATAATTCTGCAACCCAGAGAGGGCCAAACTGTGATTCCAGATTTGGAAAAGGATGACATGATTTTTCGTAAAGTCCTCTCTCAAAAAAAAGAGGTGGCTTTATCAGGTGCTCCCGACAAGTATCACCCAGCACTGTTTCCCGATCCATGGAGTCTTCCAGAAGAGATCCGGTCCAAATTTCTATGTTTACTTGAAAAAAATGCAATACCAGAGGAAAAGAAGAGCAATGGCAGAGTGCTGTCACCATCTTTACACCATAAGAAGGACGATATGCTGACCCGCAAGATTGAATCTTGGAAAGTGGGAAGCAACGTCCAGCCAGTAAATTTTATCCCAGGTCCATGCAGTGAAGAAGACTGGAAGAAGTGGGAAGCAATCAGGGAGGCCAGCAAAGTTAGACACAAGAAACGGCAGATGGTGGAGAGGTCAGGTTGTGTCCTGCACAGATTGAGTGCCCTTGAACCCTTCCCATTCAGAAAAGCATCATCCTGTGCTGAACCATTCATAGAGTGCCAGTCTGCTATTTGTTCGTGTCGTCCTCAAACAAGCTTTTTATTTGCTTTGAATAGAAGCTCATGACTGCAATACCATATTTTCAACAAAAAATTATAAAGTTTTCTAGTTTTAGGCTGCCATTTTGGAGAAAACATGTTATCATTCCCTCAGGCTCCAAGTTCTGCATAAGTTTCTTTCCATGCTTGAACAGGAATAGTGGTTATTCAAAAGACTATGGAGGCTAGAAATATTTTCTTTTATTGTACAAGATAATACCTAAAAACATTTCTGAAACACATGAATGCTTTAAAGACAAATTCTGGAAATGGGCATTCTGATATTCTTGCTTGCACCTAAGTTTGAAAATGCTTGTAAACTGTCCTGCCACAGTTCTGAGATGATTAGATGAGGTGGAAAAAAAAAAAAATATGTTTTGCCTGCCCAAAGTCATGGTGCATGCAAGTTGTGTGTCTGTGTAACATTAAAGTCCACCATGGCATAGTTTATTCTGCCAGTACTATCCCCCTACTTTCATGCAGTCTTGATTAATTCTTTCCCCTAATTCTTTCCTGGTATCCTCAAAATTTCTCTTGTCTGACTGAATTCTGTTTCTTAAGTACTTCCTATCTCTCATTTGAATTTTGTATTTACTGGGGGAGAGTGAGGTTCCAAATGTTTACTTAGCTCTGAAAATACGGCATTGCAAGTTGCAGATCTCCCAGCTGTGCATCATTACTTTGTGACTAAGACACCTCTGTGTTCCAGTTGATATTTTGATGTTGCTGCATTTAATTTTTAAGCTTAATACTTAACAAAGTTTGAGCTTCACTGAGAAATATTTCTGAAGTGCTTGGAAATATTGCATGTTTCAAAAATTCATTCAGTAGAATTAAATAGGTATATTCTAAAATACTCATATTCAAGAATACTAAAAATCCTCTTGAATTGTCCTGGATTAGTTATGTTTGAGGGTTAATGTGCTAAACTTCTATATAGGGTCTTTTATTCTGGTACACGTCAAGTATTACTTTCAGTAAGTTAGAATCAGAAATGGTTGAAGTAACAAGAGAACAACCTCTCTAAGCCACACTTTTTGTTGGGACTCAAGCTGGCATTAATTTTAGTTTCTTGAAATGAGTCTCTTTTGAGCATTATGCTGTTCAGCAGCACTGGAGTAAGTGGTGCAGAAATAATACAAGGCTCTACTTGTGCAGTATTGCTAAATGAAAAGTGTTGGAAACTTGCAGGCAGCCTTGTTCTGACAGTTCTGCCCAACTTTGCCCGTCATGCAAGTCCTGGTGTGTTTTTTGACTGGCGTCCAATTCCTGATGTGTTATTCCATGCTGGCTGGTTCCCAAGCTTTCAGTTTCCCCATCACTTAGAGAGAGTGCTGATCTACTAATGGTGTTAATGTTGTTATCAATATCAAGACACTGAATCTTCTCTTTTTTTGATTTCTGATTTCTCAGACTGTTTCAAAAGCTTTCTGATGAGCAAGGGTAAGTTTTATAAAAGCTTGAAACATCATAATGCTGTTTTTTGGCCTCTTTTCATCTTTATGCATGCACAGTAGCTAAAAACTCATGCTGAAAACTCATGCATGATGCTTTGTTCTGTTCTTTGCAGTTTACGTAATGAATGTGAGACAAAAGCTATGTATATGTCAAAAGTTCTCTCTGCTGTTTCGTGTATTCAAGTTATGGTTATCGGGCACTTTGAAAATCAGCTCTAATGTTTTATTCCTGCTGAAGTGAAAAATTTGTTGTTCTGTATTTCAGTTAGGCTTTAAAACATTCAAAAAGTGTAAAGGAATATTAACAAATATTTTATTTTGAAGTCCGTACAGCTAGAATCTGAAAATAATTAACAGCAGTGGTATTTATAATGGGATTGGTGAATGGTTTGGGGTTATTTTATATCTTCCAGATTATTGAATGCTCAGTGGTAAACTGATAGATTTGTGTCATGAGAACTTAGATGTTGTTTATGATGAACTGTGACTCAAAGATAAATAATTTTCCCACTTATTGTGTGATGGCATGTTAAGTATTTGGGAATGCATGGTGTTCTAATGATTTTTTTTTAAATTTTATTTATTTATTTATTTGCTTCCCTATTTTTACCCTGAGGCAAACCTGGTAAATTACTAAACACTTCCAGAAGTGCAAAATGTTTCAGAAGAAGTTAGGTGTTAGGAGAGGGAGACTCAGAAGGCTCAAGTCTTAAGCTAGTTAGATTTTTCAGTTTAGACTGAAATTAAAACTAAGATTCAGTTCCATGGTATGAATATACCTTTACTTAGGTTATATTTTCTTTAGGTCGAGCTTTTCCTGTTTTGTTGCAGGCAGATATATTAAATGAAGAGAATGAAGTGGAAACTATAGTTGTGTAAGTTTTCTTGAATTCATCTGGAACAAATTTGATACACCCTTATGTAGTATTTGGTTACCCCTAAACAGTTCTATTTGTGATATAACTTAGACATAAAAAATGAGGAAAAGAACTGTACAAGAAGAGTTTCTGCAATGTAATTGCAAGTGATTTTTTTCTGAATTTGGCACTCTTCTCATTCAGAAAATAGATAAGCAAACAGATACGACGAGTTAATGCCCAAGCCTTTATTTCTAGAGGCCAGAGGCCAGTCTTATGTTACCAATGAAAGTGAGTTCAGGCTCTTGGGAGGAAGTGAGAGTCTGGTTTGTTAGTTCAGGGATCTCTTGGAATGCAGCAGATTAGAGCAAGGCTCTGTGCTGAATCTGTTTTAGTTTTAATCTGATTTTCCATCATATCAGAGAAGTGCCACATTTGCAAGTCCTGCTGGAACTTAGTTACATCCCTCTATAAGTCATACTTTGGATAAACGAAAACAAAGGTATTTTTGAATACTAAGAAACAAACAAACAAACAAAAAACCCCAAGCCCTAGAAACCTAGCTTTTCCTCTGTATTACACCATTGAACCTTATGAATAAACACCTGCATTTTGCTTACTGTCTCAGAGGCTTGTGGTCAAATCTCATCAGAAGCCTTGTCTTATATAGAAACTAAATGTCCTGTTATGTTTATCACTGCAGTGTGAAAGAATAAAGGAAAAAATAGCATGTGGTGGAGGAGAGCATAGAGGGTGAGCTTTGAGGAGTTTAGGTTAAAGGGAACTAGCAAGTAGGAGCTCCTGTGGGAAGCTTTAGACATGTTGAAGAAGTTAGCAGGAAGATGGTTGTGTTAGCCATCCAACTTGAATGGAAAGCATCTCAGAGGCATGCGGAGGATCTGCATAGGCTAGTGGGGCCTGTGACGTCCATGAACCGAGCATTTAGCAGAGAGTGACTCTTAATCTTTTAGAAATGTGTATCAGTAACTGATTTGGTTTTATGATTAGCCTGAGGAAGAAAAGAACAGGAAGTGTTACTGAGGCTGTTACAGGCGAGAAGTCAAAGGATGGGAATTTGGATTTGGGGATAGGGGATGCCTTTTGGGTCAAAGAAAGAAAGATCAATAAAGAGAACTGCAAGTTAAAACAGAAGCAGCAGTGTTCTATGAGGAACTCAATGTGAATGATCAGTGTGGAGATGTACAGAGCTGCTTATTCCCTTAACCTGATTTTATTTGCTCAAATACCCAACAAATGACATGTGTGTTGGCACTACAGCATATCCCAGTCTTTCTCATCAGCTGCCCATGTGTTTCCTGCTCCATTCAAAATAACACTCATGAGCATTCAGTTGTACTAATATAATTCTTTCTCTCTCTCTGAAGGTTTCACTCGTGTAAATGAGGGCTGGGATGTTACAAAGCTGAGTTCTCTTTTCCCTTTCTAGGAGTAAATCTTTGAATGATGTCAGTGCAGAGGAGCTGCAGACACTGCGCAAAATCCGTTATGAAGAGCTGCAGAAGATAAAAGAGCAGTTACATGAACAAGATCTAAAGTGGCAAGAAGTAAGGACTCCTTTTCACCTCTCCTTGTGCATCCTGCTTGAAGGGCTGGGTGTCACCTGCTTCGGTGTCTCTAGTAAACAAGCTTCAACATGTGTGCAGCAATTCATGGGGCTGTCTTCTAAACCAATTCATCTCATGCAGTACTAGAGTTTTTGGAGATGCCTGTTTAATGCAGAACTGAAATTATTTTAAATATCGTCCTAAGTTTCTGATTAATGCTTCAGGATAAGACTTGTACGTATTGTAATAAAGCCTTCAGGCTTGACTTCTGTGGACATAAAGAGAAGTTAGGGCATAGTTTCTTGTGTTATCTGCAATTTTTAAATACTTTTTTTGGAGAAATGATTGGAATGTCTGAGTATTTGATCCTCTGGGAGAAAGGGGAATAAATAATACTTCCTTGTGCAAATTCTTGAGGCTCCTATAATGCCCTAATAATACTGTCTTAAATCCAGCTTGCAAACTGTATGGTAGCTTTGCACAGCATCATAAACATATCTAAAAACTTTTCAATTTATTAAAATCTCTGCTTGACAATAAGTATTAACAAGAAGACAAAATTAAGAACAAAGCACCAAACAAGAAGTTCATAGTTGTTTGTTTAATGCATCTCAGTTCCAATATTCAGTACTTCCCTTAACTCAGCTCTGGTATTTCATGGACAATATTGCCAGTTCACATTGCTGTTTTACAGACATGAAAAAACTACAGAAATATCTGTTTTCAATTTAGAATTTAAGGCATATTTATTCTCAAGCTAGTGTATCAGTCTAACATAGTAGTGATTTGGAAAAATAATGATATCCCAAACTCTAAAGCCCTCAACAAAGAAATACAGATGGCATTTGCATTAGTTTTCAATTATGTATAATTGGGTGAAGTATTTTAGAATAAAATTGAAAATGTTAAGGGGGGGAAAAATGGGCCAAATAGCATATTACATATTACATTACATATTACAATTTCCAATAATTACAATTGTTAACTTCAGGAGGCAGTGAGCTTGCAACCCTAACTAGAACATGACAACCCCTTTATCATTTAAGGGAAAGGTACATGAAAATGTGGCTGTGATGCAGACATGCAAAATAAAATCAGGGCAATAAATAGCATGTAATGGGATGCCTCTGTAAGTCTATGAGGCCTTGAGAAAATCTGATGGTATGCATTCATGTTATTCTACATAGGATCTAGCAAAATGGAAGAACCGTAGAAAGAGTTACACTTCAGAATTGCAAAAGAAAAAGGAAGAGAGAGAAGAAATTGAAAGGAGAGCCTCTGAAGTGTCTGGAAGGAGTACCAACTCACTGAAAGAAATGCAGCAGGAGAGGTAATGGTCCTAAATGGGAGTATTATGTTTAAGAACATAAATCTGAGCATTTTTATTCCTTTAAAATTTTGAGCCACTTTTACCAACAAGTTGCAATTGATTCTGCAGAGATCTCAAAAATTTTAGTTGCAAAAAAAAATGTAGGAATCTAGGCAATTGAAGGGCTGAATATGGTTTTCTAATGCGCTGTTTGCGCAGAATGTTAAACAGTTTTCTCTATAAATGATATTTTACTCTGCTATCCATAAATAAAAGTATTGAGAAGTCAACATTTGCATTCTCTTTCAATTAGTTAAAACAATAGCACTGAGCTGGATTGTTGCCTTTTTTACTCATGGGTAAAGTTAACTGTTTCTCTTCCTTCTACCGCTACCTTTGCTATTTTTTTAGCCACTGTGGAGAACTGCAACCAGAATTTTAATGTATGTCACAGAGCTGTAAACTTTTACTTGATTTCCCCTTCATCCCTAATTTTTCCTCTTGGTATTTGCTTTCTGAAGAGTAAAAAGTGTAAACTGCACAGTACCATTTCTAGTGGTGACGGTCTTATTTATTTATTTATTTCAAATGCACATATGACTGAGCTGAAGATAATATGCACATGACATGTATTAATAAAAAAATCTAATCTTTTGGATTTCTTTAAATTTTTTACTTATTTGTGAGGACAAAAATTAATTGCTTGAATAAAAGTATGGATGCTAATTGTATTGAATATTCAGTATCAATAAGAATCCTATAACTGATGTTTTAAAGATTATCTTTATAGTGGTTGTTCCTTTATGACAAAGGAATGAATAGCAAAAAATAATAATTAGCTGAATCTCAAGGCACTGTCTTATTTAGGTATCTAAAATTCAGCATAGCATTTCAGAAACATTAAGCACAGTTACACAGTTCAGGCAGTGTTATGGGACTATCTTATTCCTGTTCTTTCCTAAATAAATCTGAATTTCTGAGGAAGTGTAACTTGAATGTATGTTTATCTGTATCATTTATAGCTATGTGTAGCTATATCATTTTCTTGGCAAAGATTTCTGTCCTGGTGGCAGCCTGATAATGTGATAGTAGTATGTCTGAGTGCTGTGAGAGTGCTGAACTGGGAAGGAGGTGGAAGAAGATAGATTAAAAAATATATGAAAATACTAATATATTTAAATTATGCTATTTATTTTCATTTACTAGAGATGTATTATTTGGGTTATGCTGTGCCTTAAGCATTTTCTAGTTGAAAGACTTTAGGCCTGCCTGTTTGTCGGGTCACTTTGATATTTTAACAGGCTCTATTCCCATAGGGAGGAGAGAGATCAGGACTCCTATGAGCAGCAGAAGCAGGAACACAACTGGGCATATTCACTGAATGATGATGTGTTCGGTGAAGAAAAAGCACCTTCCACAGCAGCAAAAGATTGGTCAGCAGCCAAAGATTACAGTTTGGAAGAAGATACTTCCTACAGCACTAGGGACAGCAAAAGCGTGTACGCCACACAACCACCCAAGGGGAGCCTGCCGCAGAACTCGGCTGCTCGAGAAGCTCCCGCGCCTCCGGAGAGCCTGGAGAGGGAGCAGAGCCCGGCTCTTTTGTCCACTCGCTACTCAGTGAATGCTCAAACTGGGTCAGCTCAGGTTTCAGCTTCTCTCCCGAGAACTTACCAGAAAACTGATACCTCCAGGTTAACATCTGTGGTTACACCAAGACCTTTTGGTGTCCACTCAAGAGGAATCTCGTCACTTCCACGGTCGTTCACGGTAAAATTCTGCTCCATTCCTGAAGTTTGTAAATTTGGGGTCTTCCATAGCTGGGGGAACAGTAGTTTTAATGTTTTGGTTTTATTTAAAAAGTGCCTCCTGTGTGATGAAGGCTGTGTTAATAGACTAGGCAGTTCTGTCATGGCTTTAGATGTTTACTTGTGTTTCTGTGCTTAAACACGCTCCTAGAATTAGAGCTGGTAACTGTATTTGGTAAAATATTCTTTTTATTACTTGTAGTAAGTCTCTTTTGTGTGCTTTATCAAAAAAACTGTCATTGGAGGTAATTATCTGGAGCCAGGTTAACATAATTGTTAAAGATAAATTTTTCAAGTAGTAAAAGCTTCCTCTGCTCTGCTGACTTTGTTGAAATTGAAATTTTATGCTAGGGTAAATTTTGTCTACACTATAAAGCACTGAAACAATGAAATTGATTCCCCCCTGCCCCATTACTATGATGGTTTTCATAGTTTTCTCCTAAATCCTTATTTGTTTCAATTTAAAAAGTGGTAAGAATATAAATAATGCTAAGCAGATGACTTTAGTAAGTTTATCTTAACAAGTCTGGACTATTTGTTCTGCAAGCATTTCAAGAGAAAAAAAAAATTATAAGTAGGTAGTTAACAATGGGTACAGGAATCAGAATTTGCTTCAAAGGGGGAGGTGGTTTTGTTAAATATAAAAATCACTGAAAGATTTAAGGATTTCTGTTTTTAAAGCACTTATTTACCAAGCTGTCATTTTTGTCCTAGATGGATGATGCTCAGAAGTACAATGGAGAAGTAGAAAAAGCTAAAAGAACTCAAACTTTGTTCACCAGCATTTCCTTTTCACAACCAGACTCTGCACACCCTCTCTCCACTGGTGCAATCAGAAGCAGAGGTGAGGAGGAAGAGGAGGAAAAAGGTGTTCAGTCAACACCTCCTCCTAGTTTGGCATTAGCTTTAAAGTCCCAAGACCAAGATGCTGGAAGTAGTATCCCTAAACCAGAGTATGGCATTCCTCCTGATTCTCTTTCACTTGCATCTTCTGCAGAAATTGCAAGTCTGACAGAGCCTAAGGATTCAAAATCCATGGTAAGTGTGGAAATAATGTATTTACTTGGTGTAGCTGAATGCCACAGCAGAAAAAAAGAGAAAATAACTGAAAATGCATCTAATGCAAGTATTTTTCTGGTAGTAAGAGAACATCTCAGAGACCTGTTATTTCCTTTGATTTAATTTAGGGAAAAGAGAATATTTGGGGAAGAAAACAAAAATTCTTTTGCTGAATTTTTCCCTATCCTTTTTGTCACATGCTTAATTTTATTTATCATTCTAATTCAGATTAGTTATTCTACATGTGTTTAATGCTTGCAAAGTTTTTTGCTATTCTCCAAATTAGCATACTGTGTATATAATCAGGTGTGACAGATGAATTATCTGAGCTGGTGTAGCATTCATTTGCACTTTTAAACTGGTGGTGGAAAATAAAGATCAGCTTTTCAAAGGCTGGCCATAAGCATCAGTATCATACTATCCTTTTTCCATCTGTTGTGGCTTGGGCTTTTTTTTTTTTTTTTTCTTTTTGCTGTTTACTTAAATCTAGTTAAAGTTCATGTTAATTTTGAAGTAATTCACCACCTCTTTGTGCTTGTGCTTATTGGATAAGGGGTTGGGTCTTTCAGTGTTCTTTTTGAAATATGTATCTTAATTGCTGTTTCCTCCAATTGATTGCATGTTTCACCAATAATAGCTTTAATTTTTGATACCTTTCTGTACTATCTGATGATTCAGTTCATAACCCTTGACAGATTTGCATTCCTGATCCTGCTGTAAAACTTAATTGTGCCAGTTGCTTAGGTGAAGGTCATAAGACCTTGGATGCTGATTTATGTAATCACTTTTTTAGAAATTGGAAATTGGTTCACTTCCAAACATTCTTCTTCCTAATCACTTGTGGAAAAGAAATACACTGCAGTTTAATACCCCTGGTGCCTCTTGGCAGTTGTAGTGAACTTATCATAATTTTTGGAAGCTGTAACTGCTGTATAAGGAAAGAGATCATTTTTTTTTTCCTGTGTTGTAGCAAAAACAAGCAGAGGAATTTCTGTTTTAATCAGTGAAAACTGACAGATTTGATATGAGTTCTTAGTATCTATTTAAGCAAGGCAAATGAGAATAGCATGTACTAGGTCCATTTGTTTTCTCCTGTCACTAGTTAAGAGATCATAAATTTTTCCTCCTACAAGTGAGTAACATGGGGGATATTTTAAAAATTATTTTAAAAGTTAAAAAAAAAAAAATCTCAGTTGTTATGTAACTTAACAAGCTCCAAATTAAGGAATGCAAGTTCCATTTGATGTGTTTGTAAATCATTGCCAGAGAGATTGATATAGCTCACTAGTCATCAGGGTCATAACACCAGCTCTGTGGAGCACTGTTTTGGAATGATCTATAAAAATGTTAAAGTTCAGTGTACAAAGTCACGTTACTCCTCTGACAAGAGATAGATCTGAAGAGTCATGTTGGGATGGTGGAAAAAAAAAATTAAGGCCCGTAGCGATTTCCAGGAACACACTCAAACTCTAAAGGCTTGTATGTTCTCTAGCCCAGTGTCCTAACCTGTTTAGTAGATTGACTTTTAATTTACTCACCTAAGGGCTTGGGTTGTATGGGAGCATTTGCAAGCCAGTAGCTGCGTTGTGAAGAAAAGACTTAATTTCTACCCTGGGCTGTAATGGGGAGTGTTTTCCCAGGAGCATTCCTGTGACATGAGGCGATACCTTGGGATGATGCCGTGCAGTGTTGTTTTCCTCTCTATCCAGTACTCGGGTGCTGCTGAAACCACCTCTGGCTGCACCTCCCTGAGACTCTGGCTGGCTGCATCTGCTTGTGCAGCGCTCACTGTAGCTGCCTCTTACAACATAGGAGCTTGGAGGAATTGGCATAGGTTTCTAGACTTCTAAATATTTTAAGTTAGGGAAAATGAATCCGACTCTTCAGGAAGGCTGGTTCGCTAGGGAACTAAAATGTAGGCGTACATTTTAATGCATGTGTAAAAACATGCAGAGTCCCTTCCGTGCACATTTTGCTGGAATATATCTGTTTTAACATTGTTTGACAGAAAAATCTGATTTTTTTTTCCTTTTATATCAATGTCAATGTCATGCTGATGAAGTGCCTAGCATGCATTTGGGTATTTTAATAGTTTTTAATGAGCTCACCTTAGAATGTTAATGTATGCAACACATGCTCTTTATATAGCGTGGGATTGAAAGCAAGTGTTACAAAATGTTTTCTTATTCAGATATTCTTGTTGTTTAAAATGGTGATGTTAGATTTTGATTCAGATTCTGAAAGCATCTTGAAAGTCCATTAAAGTCAAAGATCTGGATTTAGCTGGTTTTGGGATTATTTTTATTATCTAAGGCTTCTATTACAAAATCCATAGCGAGCTGGTAGTATTTCACACAAAATCAAAAACATGATTGTGCACCCAAGTAAATCTAGTTGCAGCATTGAGCCTAAAGGAAGCTGATGATTCTCATGGTAGGATGTGCAAGAAAAAAATAAGATTGATTATGGTTATCTAGCTTTTCACATCTCTGATGTTCTCTGAGGAGGCAGTACATGTCACAAATTCACAAGACAATCCATGAAGAATCATTTTATGGTTTAATTTCCTTCAAGTTCTTAAATTTTTTAGCATTGTGTTGCAAAACGTTTAAAATTATAGAAATGCAGAGTGAAATATATGTGTAGAGAAAATATAAACTGAAAACACACCTGTTGGATTAAAAAGCACATGAGTTAGTTAACTGACTTCAATACTGTTTCCTTTGTCTGTGATGCTAATAATAGCTGATTAAAGTGCACATTGTGAGCAGCCTCACTTATTTAGAGGATAAACTTTCCCTCATTTGGATTCCTGTGATACCAGATACTGTAGTGTCATGTTTTCTTTTTCAGGAACAGTACAGTGAAATGAGAATCAGTATAAACCAGAGACCTGGCCACAGTCGCAGCTTTGGGTTTACAACAAATTGGAGTTCTTCAGGAGCCATTGTACAGACAGTTGAAGAAGGTAAATGTGTATATATACACAAATTTTTGTTCTTATGTTTAGTTTGCAGAGGCTTCTAAATTAAGGCATTTGCTGCTAAGAATGCTGCAAACATTTTAAAACATCAGGTCTGGAACTGAAAAATCACTATTCAGTTTGCTAATGTATTTCTGTGAATCCTCATCTCTTGAAACAGGTTGAATTCAGAAACACCAAAATGTATTTTCCTTATCAAGGAGGGTATAAACATGATTATTTGTTCACCAAGCCTCTTACAGAACAGTATTTATGGGCAAATACAGACTTCTAATATCCAGACTGTTTCTTTCAGCTAAGTTTAAAAGATGTCACTTCACATAGTTTGTAAGCACATACAGAAGAAACTTAGGAGTTAATACTCTTTGTTCAATTTCTCCTTTCTTAGTCATGCTGACTTTTGGAGACAGCTCATATTTTTAAGTAGCTGAAACTTCTAAATTGATTTACAGTGCAGTTTTTTTCTTTTTTTTTTTAATACTGAGGGAACGCAAACATTTTTGTCTTGAGATGACACATATATAAAATTTATTTTTAACCTTTAATAGTCTTTTCCAGAGAACAAACTCGATTTTCTTAAAAAAAAAAGAAACAACAAAAACCCAAGCAAATCACATATAATGCTTGTTTTCTACCCATAAACAATGGTCTATCCCTGTGCCAGTAATAATTGAGGAATATTGAATAGCGCCCTTCTTTCCACCTAACACTAGATCATCCTGAGAAAGGAGAAATAACTGGAAACTTTTAGTTACTTTTAAATTTAGTTAGCCCTGTATTATGCTTTCCAGATAGGAAACAATATGATTTAACAGCAGTTAATGTGCAGTCTTGGATTTTTTTTTTCTTTTTCAAATTCAAGAAATGAAATGGCCTTTTTTCACTATATCTGAGTACTTTTCATCTTAGATTTGCTCTAGGATAACCCTCCTTGAGCAGGGAGGATGGACCAGATGAACCACTGTGGTTCCTTCTAACCTATTTCATTCTGTGATTCCGGAAATATTAATATTCACTTTGCCTGAAGAATAACTTTCCCTTTGCTTTCCCTGCTGCTAGGCTTCGGGTTTAATTTCCTTCTTTGGAGGCAGGGGTCTGTCCATTTGCACTGCCAGCTGAAAAGGAGAAATCTGAGGGTAGTGAATTTTCCTGCTGCTCATTTACAAAGGTCCACATGGGCTCTGTTCCAAGGAGAAGGTGAAGGCTTTGTGGCTGTTACCTTGGTTATGCTTTATTGCCATTCTCACAAGGAAGAGCACAAAGTGTAGATTGAACTGAGAATGGACAGTATCTCAATGTTCTCATTGTAGCTTGTGTTCAGCACTTTTTTCTTCCAACATCTGTCTCATTTTGTATCCTTATTCAATAGCTGTAGCTCCCTTTAAACAAATGAAGGATGAAAAAGGTGGATAACCCATTGAAAGAGTAATATATGCTTTCAGCTAGACACTTGGGAATGTTTTATTTCCTATTTTTAAGGATAAGTCACAGGATAATTCAGCTTGGAAGATCACATAGAGCAATACACTGCCCAAAAAAATGTCAAGATGGAATTCAGGACAAGTGGCCTAGGGCTTTTACCCATTCCATGCTCAGAGGTTTGAGACCCTCTGAGCATGGAACCCACGTAGCCTCTCTGGGCATTATCCTCTCAGAGAAAATTGTCCCTACATATCCAGTCAGACTGATCTTTGTCCCATTTTATAACCACTGTTCTGTGTTTTCCTGCCATAAATTTCGGTAAAGAGCAGGCTTTCCCTTATCAGGAACCTCCAGGTATGTACTGGGAGGGCTACTGTTAGGTTCTCCTGCAGCCTCTCTTCTCCAGGCTGAACAAGCCCATACTCCTCAGCCTTTCCTCACGGATCAATTGCTCCAGTCCTGACCATCCCAGTACCTTCCCATTTAACTTGCCCTAATTTATTGATGTCTCTGTTACAGAGGAACACCAAAACTGGACACAGTATTGTCAATGTGGCATAAGAGGTGCTGAGTGAATGGAATGGCCACTTGTCTTGATTTGTTGGTCATGTTAGTGTTCATACAGCCCCAGCACTGCCAGGGCCCCCCCAGCCTTGCTCTCCAGCCCATCAGTGCCCAGCCTGTACCATCACTGGGGTTAGTCCTCTTCAGGAACAGGACCCTGCATTTGGCCTTGTTGAATGTCAGGTTCCTGCTCTCACGAGCAGCCCTGCCCTCCAGTGTATTGGCTCAGAGGGTCTCTCACTTTTTACAAGGTTTGAAAATTTGATGAGGGTGTGTTTTACCTCCTTCTCCTGCTTATTGGTGCACAGATTAAAGAGGGTAGGTCCCTGGATACATCCTGATGGGATCCACTTGTAAGCAGCCCTCAGGTTGAGTAAGAGCCAATAACCACTTCCCACAGCCCAGCCAGTTTTTCACCCATCTGGTTGTTCTGCCCTGTGGACAATACCATCCCACTTTTGATACCAGGATACTGTGGAATATCATGTCAATGGCCTTGTTAAAGACAAGGTGGATTGTAACCACCTCTAGTCAATCCCATCCTAGTCAATTCATGATTGAAGATAACCAGGTTGGTCAAGTGTGATTTAGGCTTGGCAAATCCAAACCAAGCATCCTAGTCACCTTTTCTCTTTCTTGAGCCCAGAAAAAGCTTCCAGGAATACTTTCTCTTATTGTGTTGTCTTCCTAACTAGCTGTATTATTTTCTTGAAATGATACCCACTATGTATATTTTTTACTACTTATAGATGACTCTGTATTCTACGTATGCTATTCCTTAAAAAAAATACTAAGAAAACTACTTGGTAGGCAAAATTAACTTGTAAGTGTTCTCAAAAAGTTAAGTAAGAGTTAAGCTTGTATTCATAATATTCATATTTCAGTGAGACCCATTA
Source organism: Leptocoma aspasia (assembly GCA_013399835.1). NCBI lineage: Eukaryota > Metazoa > Chordata > Aves > Passeriformes > Nectariniidae > Leptocoma > Leptocoma aspasia. The sequence goes on from VXAX01000691.1 coordinate 556,870, forward strand.
CTACATATAAAAAAGGACAGTTCTCATTTTTAAAGGAGTTTTCAACCTTTACACTAAAAATTAGGTAAATAGAAAGCCTTAAGTCATTAATCTAGACATTGTTCTGCCAACTTCCCCTGTGCCATATAATCTTTATTGTTTCAGTCCTTCCCCTTTCACTTTCCCTTTGCAATAATTTTTTTGAGATTGTGTTGATACAGGCGTGCATGTCTGCTCAAACACTTGCAGTCATGTACAACAAAGTAAATTTGACCCATGTCCTTCAAGTTTTTCTTTTTTTTCTGTCATTGAGATAGTGTTTAACTATTGTAATAATAACAGATGGGGATAAGTTAGAGATAACTTAGAACGTATGGAAAATGAGTATTTGGTTGCTTTTGTTTTTACTGGGGACTAGTAAGAAAGAAAAGCCTTTTACCTTCAGGAAAACCTATGAAAAACATAAAAGCAGTACATATTTTATATAATGAAAACTAAATCCCCTATAGGAATATAAAGAAATTATTGTTAATTCCTATAGTTTTGGAGGAGCTGGACAGAAAAAGACAACTGGTAGCATACAACTTTTGGCACTTGGATTTCTGGCCAGGCTCTGTGGGTTGCTCTGGAGGTGAATTGGTGCAAACCCTGATTTGCACTCTTGAGAAGCCCTTTTGTCCAGAGACTGTGGAGGAAGAGCTGCTGGCAAAGTTACAGGCCAAAAACAGGCAGTGTAAGTTGTTCTGGCTATTTTAGGTCCAGATCTAGAGATTGCTGCTATTCATTCAATCTGAATGGTTGGAGTATGGTCTGGATATGCCTTCCTCATAATAGTGTAGGAAGAACTGTGCAATCTTCAACTTCCTTCCTTTCCTAAAACTGAGCCAAGGTATACTGTTCACACCTCTGAGCCCAGTCTCATCCTTGACCAAATTATTTGAACAAAATGAACACAGCCTTCTTTTGCTTACTGGGGGCTTATTCTGTCACAACTCAAGACAGAAATTACGAATTCTAATGACTCTGCTGGAGGCTGAAGCTTTCCCTGTATCATGAGCATAAGGCTTAGTCCAGATGTGGTTAAACTATATGGTACTAAATATCAGACATGATTCCAAATGTTACATGATGTTGTTGAAATTAGTAACTTCAGTATTAGTATCTTTGATAGTATTCTTAATAGTACCTTCCATTAACAGACTTGAAAATCCATGATTCTTTAATGCCTTCCTGACTCCTATAGATGCATATTTTTTTCCAGTTAAACTATTGTCCGTGTTTCTGCCTCCAGATGAAAACCCTACCTTTTCTTCTAAAAAACTGCTTAAAAGCAATTAGTACTGATAACTGCAAATGAAATTTTTAGTCCATATTTTAAGAATGATGCAGAAAGATATAATATGGAGCCACGTTCTTCTAGCAGAGCAGCTAGTGTAGCTTTTTAGTGAACTGTGATGAATCATTATTTGGTGCACTACTAGAAACCATAGCATTTCTTAATTTCTTAACTTCCTCATGTGTGAAGCCATCTGAATCCTTAGTGGATGAGCCAGACTTACATAATTTTACTAATGAGTCAAAAGACACTTGGGATGAAGCATATGGTGTCTAAAGTTTTCTGTCATACTTGTCCACATTTGTTTCTAATAATGCAATAGGGCATTGTTCTTAGTATATTTTAAGATGTGTGGATTTCACTACTTACTTTGGAAAATCTTTCCACTGTGTAATTCATTGTTTTATTAACATGAGGGTTTATTGTGCAATCCTTAACTATATTTTTACTTGGCTTTTCTATTTTCTATTCTGCTAAGGGAATAATTCTTAATGGAAGAACCATTCATATGTAATCTGTAAAATCTTGCTTGGAGAGTCTGAGTTTCTCAGCTCATCCATTTTCTGAATTAACACAGAAAAAGTTTATGAACTGGTCCTCTGTGTTCTCTGTCCTTAGTCTAGTGAGATTGCCTGCCAATGTGTAGCAGATGAAGAAAGTATAAAGTGCAGCTTGTCTTGCAAAATATCAGTAGATTCAAAGTCCAACCTGCCATAAAGTTTGCTCTTAATAGATAAAATAAATAGAATCCAGAGAAGTCTAGTGGGACAGTACCCAGCAATATCTTGAGTCCAATTACCAATCAATTCAGAACTAACAAACTATTCTAGCAAAGCAATAAAGCAGCATACTTTTGTCAGCAGAGCTCAGAAAATGTAAATGAGAATATGAGAAAGCCAGCTTCTATTGGACTTAACAAAATGCAGGTTGTTGGTTTTTTTTTTTTGACAAATAAGAGGATTACCCAAACATTGGCTGAATTTCAGCTAATCATTGGATATAGACATCATAGTGCTGCCTCTCTCTCACTATCACAGATTAGAAAGGTGAGTTAGTGAAGGGAAGACTGAACACAGAGGTTGTTTATTAAATGGGCTAGCCATAATCTGAAGACTTACAAGTCTGGAAGACTGATTTCTTGATTGTTCCTGTAAGTTCTAAATTGAAAAGCTTCTTTGATACTGAGTTTATTGAGCTTATGTTACAGTCTAGTGAATTTTTCTAAGGCTTTCTAAATATCCACCATTAAGCACTTCTTCGAATGGTTCCCCAATCCACTCTCTTCCAAACACAACTGTGATAAAAAGAAAAAATATGAACGGAGACATAACATTTTTCTTCTGTTTCTGCAGGCAGCCCTGCAGCTCTTTGTCAGCTGCATGTAGATGATGAGATCATTGCTGTCAACGGCACAAAGGTTTCACATATGGACTACAGTCAGTGGGAAGAGGCCCTCAGGAGAGCACTAGAAACTGGAAACCTGGTCATGGATGTCAGACGATATGGAAAGAATGGTGAGTTGTTTCGTCGGGCAGATACTGTATGCTCTGTAAGGCAAATAAGCTTTGTCTCTGCTGTACCTGACAGCTGAGAGTCCTTATTACCCTTACAGAGTAATACGTATCTAAGCTAAGTAGTTTGCCAGCATGTCTGTTGCATTTTAACACAACTTGGCTTTTTTAACTGCTTGTGCATTAGAAATGTCTTGACAAGCATATCTGAAAAACATTGAACTACTGACCTCACTCTTGTGCTCTGGCCTGTTTCTTAGAGGAAGGACAGGTAAAAAAGTGTGCGACCAGCACAAAAAGGAATCTAACATCTTCTTTCATGCCGCACCACAAGAATGAAGAGGGTCTGATCTCTAGAGGATAATAATTTTTAAAGGCCCTCTCTCTCAATTGCCAGCTCCCTTTCTTCAGGGAAGGAGGATCTTTTGTTCCTTTCTTCAGGGAGCGTTTGAAGTGAGGTATAAGCTTGTGGGTGATGTAGCACCTGTGTGATATGATTCTGGCCATTGACCCAAATATTGTGATGCTGTGATCTTTCCAGACTGGTACTACCCATTCTGGGTAGGGAGGGTTTCCATCCTGGCTTGACAGCCTTGTAGCATGTCCTGACTTGCCATGGTTTTAATCAGGAAACCCTTTCAAAGTTCTAGAAGAATCTTTGCAGAGTTGGAAGTGTGACCAGTGACTTCTTTCACAGTATAAATACAGAACTTTTTTTTTAATGGAAAGCTAGGTAAATAAGTTACCAGCAAACTGGGGTAAAAACATGAGGAAGTTGGGGTTAGGAAGAGACAAGAAACAAATCACTTTATAGGACCTAATACTACTGAAGAGTGAGATTAGTGGCAAAAAACGAACTGAATAAAATTTACAGTAGGAAGGATAGGGAGGGGAGAAAGGATGGAGTATGTGAGAAGAGCATCATTTGTCTTTGCCTCATCAATTTGCTAGTTTAGTTTAGGCTGCCTTTTCTTCCCCCCTCTGTGCTTCCTGATGAGCATGGACGTGAAAATGACCCTTCCCTAGATAGTGTATGAGTCTTATTGTACCTTGAGTGTGTAAAGTCAGAAGAATTTTCTCAATCCTTACTAACACAAATGAAATAGTTTCCAATGAATGCTAACTCCTCTCAAATGTTCAGCTGCTGTAGCACATAGGAGCAAAACATCTGGCAAACTTTTACCTGGCTTATGACTAACACTTGGATTTTTGGGGAAGGCGGTCTTCTATAAAATGCCCTTTTTCCTGTCTTCACAAATTCCACCTGATTTGTGTGTCTACCTTTTCTGTTTTTGTGTTATTTTAATGTTTTCACTAGCTCTTGTTCTGTTCTTTGACGTTACTGTCTGTATTAATTTCTTGATCCTCCACATACCAAAAAGATTGGGGCAAAGACCTGCCTTCCCTGCCACATGTAAGGCATAAAATCCTCAATCTCACCAGTATGGCTACCAACATTATAGGTACATCTGAAAATAAATGGATTGATGCAACTTCGGGAGAAAAAGTTTCAAATGCTTCCAACATATCCACAAAAAGAGATTTCTCCAGCAGCCTTCAAAGTTCTGTGAGTATGTTTTTGAAGGTTCCTGGGAGATGAGGGGAGGAAAAAAAAAATGTAATGTCTTGATAGTGGGAGGAGGGAGAAATGAACTTATAAGCCTTCTATTCCTTAAGCAATACAAGTATCTGCATCTGAAATATGGAGATGTATATATTAAGGTAAATAAGATGTTTTAAAGGCTTGCTACTGTCTGTTCATGAGAGAACACCGGTGAATGATAAATATTAAAATATGTACAGACTATCTTTTGACTAAAACTATATAGTTCTTTTGACTAAAACTATATATTCTTCAGAGAAAACTTTGACCTGAATTATTAGCCTAAATGGAAGTTGCAGCCCCAAAGAACAGGTGCATATGTGCTTTCAAATTACTTGTAAATAAAAACCTGCCTGTGAAGGAGCTGAAATAGGAAGATCTTGGCTTCTGGAATTTTCTTGCAAGCTAATGTGTTTTGTTTCTGCAGCAGTTCACAACTGGTTATTGATTCCCTCAAATGCATGCAGTAGCTTTATTATAAATTACACTGAGGAAGTTATAGACTGCTTTCTATAAAATATTATTAAGTGTTTTGTGACATATAGTTCCTGATAGGAAAGATGCATAGTTGGATAAACTTCCACAAATCTAATGAGCCTAAGACATTTATTTATTTATTCGTTTCTATATTTCAGGATACAGAAACAAATACAGAAACAAAATTGATAAATGGAATGCAAGACCTTGGCTCTAATGAACAAAGAGGTAAACCACTGTTGCTTTTCATCTGCTAATTGTGTGGTTTGCAACAAACACAGACCCTAAACCTGTAATGACTGAAAGCATTTTACAGTGGGTGAAGTGAGACCTTAATGAACCGAAAGCCAGACAGATATCACAGAGATCTTGTTGCACACAAACTGGGTTTAGCTTGCTTCCACAGTTTGCTAGGCAGTTTGAGAACTGACAACAAAGCTGAGACAAAGCTCCCTGTCTCTGCATTAGTGGTTGTAAATTTAATGTGTGGTAGGGGTGAAAGAGGAGGTGGCACATGATTTATTGTAATTGCTACTGCATTGTATGGAGGCTGAGTTAGTATGAGTATTGACTTACTTCACTGCCCAGGAAGAGTGTAGCGTACTCAACTTTTTGCTGTTTTTTTCCTGCCTCTTTCAGTTGTAAGGTTTTGGAGTTAGTGGCTGTTTCCACTATTATTACTTTACTTTTATTCCTGGAGAACAATATTGATGATTCTGGTATGAATAATGATTGCATATGAGGCTATGAGCAGTTATAGCCTTACTTGACAGCAGTGAGAGAAACCAAGTACGTATACTTCCTAATGGAATAATAATCCTTAAGTAGAAACTTTGTATTTCGTTTTAACTTGAATACACATGGCAATTCATAGAAAAATTCCCCCAAGATATCACTTGCCCTCTGGAGATGTTTTCTGGTGGCCTCGAATGGTCATTAGGCTCCTCATTCCAATTTGGAATCCCAGTCAAGGATGGTTAAATTAGACAGGGAGAATCTGAGTCTGACACTTGTGCTGTTTTATAGTTGGACATTGTTACTGATAAAATGAAATCCTAATTAATATATGATGTAACCTCCTAAGGTTTTCCTTTGTGTTTCAGGGGCTTTTTTTTTTTTCTGAAGTGATGTTGCAGTGTATGGGAGGTCTAACAGAAGTTTCTTATCCAGTGGTTATAATCATTTAAAGAAAAAAAGGCACCTCATTGACTTGTTTGTATTCTTTGTATTTTTCAAATAGCATCTGAACCTATTTCTTTGAAAAACTTAAAAAGACGGTCACAATTTTTTGAACAAGGTAAACCAAAGAGCTAACATTTCATGTACTTCCATGAAATTGTTCCTGCTGCACACTCTCCCTAACAAGTCTGGTGCTGGGTGCTCTACCTCTTCAGTGTTGTTTCTGCAGCTACAATGAAGCAACATAATTAATTTCCCTTCTTTCCCCAGGGTCATCAGGTTATTCTTACAATTCATGGGTCTACCTTTGTGGTAATGGGTCTTTGCGTGTTCTCTTATATCGATAGCTGTTTAAATCTTTTCTGTGTCGTTCGTACTTTTTTTTTCCACTGGGTAGAAGTAAGAAGAGTGGCACTCTCTCTCTGTTCAGGTTTGCTACTACCTACAAAACAAGAATAATGGTGAATATTCCAGCAGGGGTTTAGAAAAGATCTCAGAGCTGCTGATGAAGTTTTTAACTCTGGATCTGAGTTTGAGCTGCAGCTCTGTGCTTTTGTGTAAATTGGTGTAAAAAGGCATCTGCTAGCTTTCCACTATGTGGTGATGTCACAAGATCCCAAGAAGACCAATATAAATTTTGAATTTAATATGCTAGCATTTTTTAAAAAGGCAATAAACGAGGCACTCAATTTTGGTTTTGTAGGTTGCTTTTCAGCATTTTGCATGTCACAGCTCACATACTCCACTAATGTTGTATGTCTTATGCTGTCTTCAGGCTATGTATGCCTTGCTGTTTTGCTGTAGCCTGAAAGAGTGAAATTCTGGCCTGCTGGAAGCTCAGTTGAGTTTTACCAATGATTTCAGTGGGGCCAGGATTTTGCTTTTAGTGGTGATGATTTCTGGTTTTTGCCAGAAGCGATATGTGAAATGCCACAGCATATATCTGTGTTTGTGGTTCTGTTTGCTTTTAAATACTTCTGCTGTATCTGCAATATTGTATCTGCAATATGGTCATATTTTGTTGTCGGTTGTTTGTTGGTGTTGGGGTTTTGTTGTTGTTGTTTGATTTTTATTTTATGGCTGGCAGAAATTCATTTTTCCTTTTAATTATTTTTATAACGTTATTTGAGGTATTTCACTTGTGCTTGAGGGGGAGGATGAGGTTGTATTTCTAGAGTGCATGCTTGGTACAGCTTGTTAATTTTTAAACTTTTGACACTTTAGCTTTGCAATTACATGAAGATTCCTGTGGAGTTCAGCATAAGCTTACAGGGGTGAGAGAAGAGGGGAGCAAAAATAGGTGCTATCTATGCTTCCCTTTAATATCTCCTGGAACAATCAGGCAATAAGCTGATTGCCTGATTTTTACTGTGGCTGTTGTGATCCAACAGTGACAACAAAATTGTGTATATACAGAACGGATGCTAACCTGTGACTCATTAGAATCTTTTGTATTCTAAATATAATCTTTTTTTCACTTCATGTGATTATACTTCAGAATACTGTTGCAGATTTTTTCCTTTTATGCTTTTTTTTTTAAACTGAAATTTGGACAGCTAAGTAACAAATGCACTGTCAGCAAACAAAAATAGTGACGGTGCTTAAGAAATTATTACACTTAAATTTGTGTTTCTCCCCATTTTCTCAACTTTTAATAAATTAGCGCAATACATATCTCACTCTAATAATCATCTTGTCACAGGATGACAAGGCCAAGTGTGATAGCCTCAAATAGCAAAAGGTTTGTGGTAAATGGTGACCAGTTCACTGAATTCAAGTGTGCTTTTGGAAGTAGGAAAGAAGGAAAGTTGGAGAGCAGAAATACACAGTTTTGTGATAGAGAAATTGCCAGTGGATGTCAGTTGCTCTTAATTCATGCCAAGGGCAGTAGATGAATAGCTTCTCTACCCTTGTGCAGTGTTCTGGATATTAGTCATGCTAAACTGTTGGGTTTCCCAATAATAATAATAGGAGAGTTATAGTAAAGAACCTCTGTGTTGCTACAGTGGGAGGTGTGCTGCTAATTCAAGCAATTGCTGAAGGCACTTGTAAGCATGCAAAGCTTTGAAACAATTGTGCACATTAGTTGAAAGCACCTAATAAATTCTGCCCCTCGAGAAAGTTCAGCAGGGCAAATGCAAGCATGTCTTACTAAGGAAGAAAAGATTAGTCTGAAGCTCAGACTTGCCACAGTTATACAAGTCTTGCAGTAGTTATGTATGGGTCTAATGATTTCTTTTTTTTGCCTTCCACATCTCCCAGGAGGCCCAGAGCCTGCAATGCCTGATGTAAGTACTATTTGCAAACTACTAGTTGGTTGTATAATCTTAGTCTATTGAAAAAGCTCTCTGCTTTCTATTGGTTTTTATACTGCTTTACAATTTTGATGAAATCTGAGAGTACTGGCTGAGGTTTGCTTTGTCAAGGCATGGTTGCTTTCCGTCCATTTGAAGAAAAGGCTAATTTATGTCCTTGTCACTATAAAGCTCCAGCATTGGTAATGGTTTCTATTTCTCACTCTTAAAAAATATGTTTTAGAGTGTTGATTACATGGAAAGAGGGTAATACAATTTCATTTCTGTGCTATATTAGCTCCCAGTCCCATCCATCAGCGCTCCTAGTCGTCGGGTTTGGGATCAAGAGGAAGAGCGAAAACGACAGGAAAAATGGCAAAAAGAGCAGGACCGTTTGTTGCAGGTATAATTAATCTTCATAATCATGGGCTGTCAATCCCCTGTGTGTAGCAACAAGGAAAGAAAAGTAGCACTTGACTTCGGCAATTCTTCTTACTGATGGCCTGGGGAGACTCTCAGGTGCATTTTCTGACCTGCACAGTTGTACACAGTAGGAGTTATTCAGAAAAAAGAGGACAATGCTTTAGTGAGCATCATAAAAGCAAACACACAATGTGTATTCACTACAGCCAGAAGTGCTCAATCTTCCGAGGCTGGTATGTTCTTAATGACAACAGAATTTAAAGGATAAGTGAAGAACTAAGGGGTCTTCCTTTTTGAATATGAATTGTGTATTTTTCCCCTTAAGGAAATTGCCTCTAGCCTGAGTTTTACTTTCAATTAGTGATACTGTCTTGTATTCATATATGTAGAGGAGGCAGCCAGTACCATGGTTAGGTGCTTGCTAGAATCCTGTCATTTAGCAATCAGCTAATCAGTTGGTTCCCAGGACCTCTCAGTCAGAAAGCTGAATCTGCTGATGCAAAGCCACCTTGATAACAGTAGCTAGAGCTTGAGGGGGGTGTTGCAGAGGGAAGGGGCATTGTTTGTAGTCTTAGGATAGCACAAAAAACCCAAGCATACATTTCTGCAAAGAGCTCAGCTCAATGAAGTGTAAGCACATTCATCCATGTTCAGCAAGACACATCTCTGCAAATTAAATTAAAATTAGTTGTCTGAAGTCTGATGGCTAGGAGAGATATCAGTGAATATGATTTATTCTGCACAAGCCCTCTTTGGCTGTATTCAGCAGAAAACTGTGATGTCAAAGTGCAAGCACACAATCTCTCTCACTTTTTGAATGTTTCATCTTTTGTTGTCCCTTGTAGCTTGCAAATTCTGCAGGGCAGCAGCAGCACCTTCCTAAACTTACCTGTGGTCTCTGTTATGGTTTGGCTGTTCCATTTGATACCTGAAGAGGTGGCTTTAAAAAGTGTAAACCTTGGCTCCCCTTTCTTGAGAATTAACTCAGCTATCTGCCGTCACTTTTCTTTGTTTCTCCTTTCTTAGACCTGAAGTGATAAATTTGACCAGAGTAATAATGATCTTTCTCTTCTCTATGATCCTAGTAATGAATTTTCAAATAACAAAAAAAGGAAGCAAAGTCTTTTGCTTAGAAGGAATACTTTTGACATCCTTAAAATATTTTGATTTTCCCAAGATAAAAGTGGTGACTGACAAAACCACCAAAATATTTACTGTGTGCTTTGAGCAATGCTTTAAGACAGTATATTGATTTCATACCAAATCTAGTCAAAAGACAAATTTCAAGGTCCAGAAATTGGGTTTTGTTTAAGGTAACATTTCAAAAGAATGAGAGATCTTGCTCACTATTTCGCTTAGTGTTCTCTTTATATTTAGTATATTAATGTGCCTAATTCCAAGTTAAATACAACCGCTGTGTTTTTCCAGAAATACCTTAAATAGCTGAGGTTTTTTTTTTTTTAAACTGGAGGACAGGGACTGTGAGGTTGGCTTTTGTGAGACTTAGCATGTAATAAGCCTGGAGTCTCAAAAATCAATTACAGACTCTTTTGGATTGTATTTGAGCCAGGATTTAATTTGTGGCAGACTTAATGTTCTAGTGGAGTTCAGGGATGTTTTTTGTCTGGTCTGTTTGGTCCGTTAAAAAAACACATTAAATTCCAGTGTACATTTTAATGAAAATAAAAAAACCCCATGTTTCTTATTTACATGTTTAACTTCAATCTAACCTAACAGGAGAAATACCAACGAGAACAAGAGAAACTGAGGGAAGAATGGCTACGAGCTAAGCAAGAAGCAGAAAAAGAGAGCTCCAAGTATTTTGATGAGGTAGGCTGTGAGTAAAGTTTTGCTGACTAGTTTCATGGGGGCTTTTTTTTCCTTTATATTAGATGCATGCAAGCAGGCAAATAATTAGGTCTTTAATTTTATCGTCTCATTTCAGAAAATAAATTGTTGTCTGTGACTTGGTAGAAAGAGATTGCAAAAGTGGGACGGAAAGAGTAGGTGGGATGTATTGAGATATGTTGAATTGTGTCTTTTCCTTATGAGCTGGTTAGGTAACTAACGTGAAAAATATGTTGGCAAAAAGTCACAGCATGTTTTAATTATTGTGATCATAAATGGTCACTTTTGCTGTTTATTTACCACCTGATTCTACTTGTTGGAATTCTGCTTCAATACTTTATCAGGAAGAGTGTTTGTAAGTGTCTGGCTTGTTCATGGCAGACAGTTCATCTGATAAATTTACATACCAAATCAACTTTAGATTCCCAGTTATATATTTTAAAACACTGAATGTGTGTAGTTCCTGTAGATGCTGACTTCTGTGGCTGTTGTTTATGGGAAGATGAACAAGTTTTTTCCTGAGTATGGGAACTGTCTGAGGTATCCCTTCCTTACTGCTAAGTGAGTGCTGCTTCAGACATCCAAACTAGATCAGTTGTGTTTACACAGTCATGAATAAGTAGACCATAATTTAAGGCTTAGAACTTTAATAAGAAAGCTTTTTTGAGCTGTTGGGAGGACGTTGTTGTACAAGAATCTAAACCATTTCATATTTTTTCTGTCATTAGAGGTTTTGACAGACCCATAAACATTATTTTTTCCCTGCAATTAAAACATCTTTTGACCACTGAAAGGCCTTTTCTCATTTTTGAGAAGGGAGTCATAGAGTGATAAGTCTGAGGCTTGACTTTGAAATGGTAGGAGAACGGAAGAGAGTGGGAGATTCCTCCACATGAGGATTCATGTGAAATTCATCGGTCTGATATAGATTGCAGTGTATATCTTGTGTATACACTCTTATGCAGGTCTCAGGTTTCTAAGCCAAAACAGTAGGGAGAAATGCTGGGTATCATGGAAAGGTTTGTTTTCCATGGGTATTTAAGTGGGGAAGGGATGACTTGACATGTAAGTGATACTTTGGAAAGCAGAATCTTTCACATAATTGGTGCCACGCTGTCTGTGGCACATGCTAAGGCTGGTGTGTGGATTGAAGCTCTTGAGTTAGGAGAATGGGAAACCAAACTGTGCCCTGAATCTTGCACTGGAAGTGCTGGGGATCATTTTTATACATTCTTGACTTATAGAATAAATTACCTTTTCTGAGTGAGCAATCTATTTAAAAAACAGGTCCCTTCCCTAAAAACATGATTTTTTTTTTTTAATTTGCTACAGGAGCAGACCGTTCTGACTCTAAATACAACATCCATCACTTCTCAGGCTCCACCTGTTTCCAGCTGGAGAGCAAGCCCTGAAGCAAATGCTCCTGAGGAGCCGGAACGAGACGGAGAAAACAACCTGGCAGCAAGCTTGCTGCATGAGGAAGAAAGAAGGAGGTGGCTTCAGGAGGAGCGGAGAATCCAGGAAGAAGCAACCAGGCATTTTGAGCATGAACGGGAACTCCAAGAGCTGGAACTCGAGAGACAACGTAAAGAGAGGGAGCAGCAACGCGCTGAGGAGCAGAGGCGGCAGGCGGAGACGGAGGAGCAGAGGCGGCAGGCGGAAAAGCCAAGGGAGGTGTCAGTGGAGGTGCCTCAGTACCAAAGGTGTGCACTTGTGCTGGGATGTACTTTCTCTCCCTTCTGCAAATTCAAATCCATTTCCAACAGGGCTGTGTCTGTCCTGAACATGTAAGGATGTTCTTGTAAGATTCATGCTGCAATCAGTAGGCGCAAAATACCAGATGATAGATTTCCTTTCCAAGGACAGAGGGATCAGGCATAACACCAAGTCCTTCCCCAAGAATCAAGTGCTGTATTACCCTACTACAGCTATTTTTTTTAAATGGGATGTGTAAATACAGTAATTACAGCCAAATGAAAGAAGATCTGAAGGACTTAATGAGAAAATTTTGTAAGAATTGTTCACAAGCCTGTAAATTGAGAGCCAATGACTCAACTTACAGGGTTTCCAGAAGAAATACCAAGTTAACACTTTTCCGACAAATGTGTGACTGATTTTTCCAGATTTCTCTCTCATTTTAATTCAACAGTGTAACAATAAAGCTTAATTGCAATTTAACTACTGGGCTAATTTATCAATGAGGGATATCATGGTATATGAGTGAACCGTTACTTGCTTACATATCATAGCCTGTTAGAAATATGCACTGCAGATGTATTTTTTTCTCTCATTACCTTCTTCAGCAGCTTGATTTGAAAAACAAATAAACAAATCCCCACCTATTAGTTCTCAAGTTTGTGTTCTGGCACAGAAGTTTTCAGACTACTGTTAGAGGAGATTAATCTGTCTGAAACCGATTAAACCAGTAACCTTTCCTTATTTTGTCTCCATTTACCTTACTGCCTTGTATGTGACTTGTGGCTTCTCTTGAGGTTTTTCTCCTTTTCTTATGTAAGTAATAAGAGATGACTGAAGAGGACACATGGTATCAAGCTAAGTCTTAGAAGAAAGTAATATGATTAAAAAAACTGCATATATTTGCAGAGGAGGTTCCAAGACCCAGAGTTACTTTAGTTTAATCTAAATGACTGCTGCTTGATTTGCCTGCTGAGCACAGCAGAGACACAATGCTATAATGGCTGAACAGGTTCTTCCTGGCAGCAGAGCCACGATAACTTTACAATTTTAGCTTGTCCTAGTTGCAAGATGATAGGACTTTGTGTGGTAACTTATTAAGCTGCTGTAATATCTGCATATCTAAATCCCTGGTACATTCTTTAGTCCACGGGGATTTCATTGCTTTTGAGATTGCTGCCAAAGGATGTGTTTTGCTAAACATGGGTGGTTTTGCTTAATAGTAAAGGAGCAAGTTCAATGAAACTGGGCTTTAAAATATCTGGTGTTAAATATTTGCTTTAGGATGATATCCAAAGATAAGACTTGAAATCTGAAATGTTATATAAACTCCTGCAAAGGCATGATACCTGCTACAAAGTACACTGAGAGAGGGGACAGGCAGCTAAGGAGTGTTGTCTGTGGAACTTTGTCAGTTTACAAACTCCACTTGTACACTCTTCTAGAATAAAAATATAATTTTTAGAGAACTGCTGTGCTTGGACAAAATTTTCCTCCTGGCTTTGAAATCGGTCTGATATAGACCGATTGAAATGGATGAATTAATCACTGTTGTATACTGATGCTTGTAATTTTTGCAGCACCTTAGTCTTTGGGATTCTTTTAATACATCTGAACTTTCTCAGTTTTCTCTGGGGGTGCTTACTGTTTGCTCAGTTTCTAGATTTTTTTTTTTTAAATATGTATTTTTATCTTTATTTTGCTTCTAGACATTACGAGCGCTATGAAGTATCTAAAACAATAGAGGATCGAGCTGGCCATCCTCTCATTGACAGGTAATAAGAAATTGTTTCAATACATAGTTGAAACATCTTTAGCAATAACCATTCTGGCATGCTCATGCTTGGATTCCTTGTCACTTCACAAAAATTTAATTTCGGGCAGTTTTTCTGACAGCTCTTCTTTTTCTGCCTTCTTTTATCAGTTGTATTTCTGACTGTTAAATTAAGACTCCTTAGAACTTTACCTGTATGGGGGGTTTAATTTAGACTGGTTTTTTTTTCCCTTAAGGATCTAGTTTGAATATTTCCCTTAGGAACTATTTATGTCTATGTATGTCTTTTTCTGTATATGAACATAATGTTTCTTTTTTTTCCAATAGGCATTATGAGCGTTATGAAGTTTCTAAAACGATTGAGGAGCAACCTGGCCAGTCATTTGCTGACAGGTATGTCCAGTATTGAATCTCAACACTGACTGTAACATCGCCATTTCTTTGTTAGAAAACTTTTAAAATTCTAATAAACTTTAGTCATAGCAGCTAAATGTCTATGTTGGATTGCTGCTGTGTTTTGCAGTTTTTATGGCACGTTTTCATATTTAAAAAACAAGCAGCCAAACTTTTGTCAAATTGTACACTGTGTTGTAAGCAACAGTTAGTCAGTGGGATTCTATGGGGAGAAACAAAACTGTGAGGAGGTAAATATGTGGGTGGTACTAAACTTACCTGGCTAGAAAACAATTTCAGATATCTTGTGGTTGTGTCATAGCGTGCTCTACAAACTAAGGTGCAGTCATCCCAGTTCAGGTTGTGCAACTTGGAGAGTAAACAAGAAGGGAAATAAGAGGCAGCAGTAGCATATTTATCAAGGAGATAGTGCATATTACTCTTGTAATTTCCACAAGTTATTTTTAAGTTACAATCTCTTGCTTTACAAATCAATCCTTTGTTTTGCATCGCATCTCACAGTAGCTCTGAAGGATGACTTCTGGTGTGTATTTGATCACTTCTCATAGTTGAAGTGAGCATACCTTTCTTATATAAAGAGGAACTCCAGAAATTACAAGGTACAATTAATGGATCTGTTGCTAATGGAAGCTCTAGATCTAACTTCAGACAGAGCATGCACTAAGTAGTTACATCTTGGATATATGTGTGAGGAGGAAACAGCTTTTTTCTTCACTACAGGCAGGTGTGAGAGTGTTGCATCTTCTTAAATAGATAATAAAACAGGTCCACACCACAGGACAGACAGTAAGAACTCAAGGAAACAAGATGTGATGTAGTTTATGCTTCATTTATCTCCACATAAAGGACAAGACTGTTTCAAAATGCAGCTGTGCAGCCAATGCTGTATGTGTAAACACATTAATGTATCAGCTTTGAGTTAGGACCAAGCAAAGGATTTCTTTTTAAATCCTTTCTTTGTGAGTTATTTTAAACTAAAAAATTGGCTGTACTACTTGAGACTAGTATACAGCAGAGGTATTGCTGAAGCTTCTGCTCTGTACTGTCAGAAAACCAACTTTTTGCCATTTGCCTTTCTGTATATGACATTTGTTGAATGCCATTTCTTGGCTAAAACTCATTAAAAATGATGCTAAGTATAATGAGTGAAAAATAAATTTTTCCAAAAACAATCTGCATGCAGGGTTTGAGAAGGTGTTTTGCTTACAGTCTAGTAACAGTGCTGAAGTATGATTTAAGTTTCTCATAAAGCCAAATCAATTGTGAATCTGCTCTGAAAGTTCTCGCTTCTTTGTCTGACTGTAGTCTTCACAAAGCTTTCACAGGAAAGGATTTGGTTTTTTACATGTTTTTTTTTAATCAAGTACAATGATCAGTTCCTTATACTTGAAGCACTGACAACCTCCAGTACAAACTTTTAACTTTAATTGGTGATTATCTATTGACATCTAAATATTGACATATTTTTTTTCTCTTAGTATCGTCTTGGTCTTTAGTTATTTTTTGCCTCTTGTTTTAAGTACAGCCTAAATTGTTGATGGGAGGGATGGTGGGAAAAAAAAGAGGATTGGTTTTATCATCTACAATGATAAGAGCTTTGTCTGTAATGAGGTCTTGTAATTAAGCTAGAGAAATGAATGTTTTTATATCCTTAGGAATAAGTCAAAGTCAACTACAGAACTGAATGAATTCAATGCAATCAGAAATGGTAAGTAATATATAATTTCCATTATATTTAATTTTTTTGGGCAGGTAGGGAGGGAGGAAAGTAGGAGGAAAAAATAAGATGTGTACATATAGTCTTCCTAAGAAAATTAATTTTTAGAGTGCTTTTTGATAGCTGCATTATAAATTCACACTATGCCCCAATTTAATGAACTTTCAACAGCAAGAGAAAAATCATACAGTCAACATAAAAGCTGAGGACAAATATGATTAACTACCCTCTTGAAGACAGTGATTACAAATGGCTCTTAGATACCTAAATTTTAATGACTGATTTTTACATGAGATAAAATCAATCATTCAGTTATATCACTGAAGATATGTGTAGTTTTGATACATTGACTCTGTCAACAAAAAAAAGCTGCACATACCAAAATAATGAATGTATTTAATACAGCCTTTTTTCTTCTTAATTTCAGTTACTGTAGTAATAACAGAGCAAAAAGTCAGCTCTTGATATGTCACAATGACTTGTGTCCTGGACTCCAGTTCAGTTATATGACTTTGGCTATATTAGAGGAATTATGTGCAAAGCAAACAAACCAATTTTATAAATATGTTACAGTCAAAAATTCCTGCAAGCTACTTTTGTGTCTAAAACACAGTTAAAATAAGTAATCACAAGTAATCAAAGAAAAGTAGGTGTATTAGGGGATATATTGCAGATTAAAAATGTTGCTCTCATACATTAAAGCACTGTCATTGAAACTAAAGAGAAAGTAAACTTCCACAGTATTTTATAATGATAATCTATACCAATAGATCCAAGAGCAAATCTATAGTCAGAGCAGCATTTAAAAGAACTGAAATTTCAATTTAATCATTTATTGCTGAGTAATTATCTTAATTATTTTTACGTATTGGATCTAGGAAATAAAAAATTGTTGCCTTCCAATATGTCAACACCTATTAGAGAAAGATTGCTTATTCATTTTCCCTTCCAAATTTTCAAAGGCCATCTATACCAAAAATTTAATTTCAACTCAGGAGTTAACACATAATCCAAATAACTGAGAGATTTCCCTCTCCCCTTTATATCTATATAAAGCACTGTGTTTAGTGCCTTGAAGAAAGAAAGAAAGAAAGAAATTCTTGTAAACAGAGATGACTTACAGAAGAGTATGAACTCTTAAAGAGAAAGAATGTATCCCATTATTTAACTATGTATTTTACACATGGTTCAGTTTGTATTGGAGGAAGCGTCCAAATTATGGCACTAAAAGAGGTGATATCCTTTTAAAAAGAGGGATGTGTACACACAAATGCATATACACTTAGGAAGTGAAGGAAAATATATTTAAATTAAGCATTATGTAAAAGGCTACATTAATGGAAATACAAAAAAATTTAGTAATGTTGTATTGATAAGCGTTACTTGGCTGTAAAAATGAACTGGAATAACTTGTGAATGGAGTGATGAACGATAACTCTTGGAATTATAGCCGGAGCGCTGACAGGATGATAACCGCTTTTGTGCCTTGAGGTGTCTAGCTGATGTTTGCACATGTTGTCTGCACAGGTACCCAGAGCAAGTATTCGGAGAGGTCCTGGAACACGGGTGAGTCGCAGAAGAAGTCTCAGAAGGAGCAAAACCTATCTGCAGCAGAGCTGGAGAGACAGCAAATCCTTCAGGAAATGAGAAAGAAAACATCTCTACACACGGACAGCAGCTGGATTAGGCAGCGCAGTGCCAGTATACATAAGGAGCCCGTTAGTCTGTACAGCAGTAGTATGAGGAGGTAGGAATCACATTGAAAATTACCTCTGTCCCTCATCATACATTTTTCTTTGGTTATTCTGAGCTTTAGCCTGTGCTAAAGAAACAAATTGAGCACAGAAACAAATTGAGTCTGTGAAATGCTGTAAGGTAGACTCCACAGCAGCACAGATAGAAAAAAGTAGCCGTATTACAGCTGGGATTGAATGGGTTTTTTTGCAAGTAAGGAGTGTGGATGTGACCTGTAAATAACTCAGCTGCTTATTTCTTGGTTGGTATAGCAGCGATGGAAATCAATACTGTGCCTTGTCATTGACAGATGTGTTTAAGAATTTCAGCATAGCAATCTGTTTTGGAAATGAATTATTGTGGCTAAGAATTATACCTTTTCCAACACAGAAATATGTCATAAAGTCTGGATAGTTTATTTTTGCTTTATTTAATATATGAATGTTGGATTTGTCACTTAGGAAACAGCTGAGTTATCAGTCAGGAGAGTGTTTGGTTATTGGGCCACCACCTTGTACCTGGGTGATGCTATCCAGTCTGGGTGGATTGTTATTTTCCATCTGGTATCCCTTGGAGAAAACATAAACAAAGCTGGTATCTGAAGTCTGTTGCTGTACTGTGGCTTTTGATACAGTTCACCTTGATAAGGCTGCAGGGAAGTGGTTTGCTTTTATTAAGTAGCTGTTGAATGCCACCTCTGTTGCCTCTCCTGTTTTTTCCCATGAGAACTACAACTGGACACAAAGGATAATTTGCTACTCATGCATTTTAAATCATGTACATGAAGTACATGAAGAATATTGCTCAGAGTGATAAAACAAACATGTTCATCGTAGAAGATATTAAGAATGCAAGGATAATGGCTTTTTCTTAAAAAAATCAGCATATAGCTCTGTTGCTCCATCCTTACTGCCGTTTACACTTGAGGTTCTGTATCTCTGTTGCAGAGGGGAGTCTTTGGACAATCTTGATTCTTCAGGAATGAGGTCATGGAGGCACCACTCATGGCTGAACCAGTCTGCATCCTCTTCATCTCTATCTTCTAGTCAAGATTTTGGTCGTCCGGTGTCCACTTCAAACCGAGCCTACATGTGCACCCCTTCCTCCAGCAAAGCACCTCCTGTGGCCACCTCTGCAAGAGCCCCCTCCACGTCCCAGACAGCTCCCCGGGCTCCGTCTCCCCTCTCTGCTTCCCAATCAGGGTCCCAGACACGCAGCAGGTGAGTGGGTGCTCTTTTACTGGGAAGGTAAAAATGTTGGACAGCACTAAATAGCAGACTTCATGTAAATGCAGAGCTTACAGCAGTATTTGTTCAGCAGTATTCTTGCCCGTAACATTGATTTACAAGTACCTGGAGTGTTCTAGCTGGAGGGGACAGTGGAAGTACAGGCTGGTATTACCTCCCTACTCCAGTCACTCAGAAAATTCCCCAGGTTTGTCATCACTGCTTGACATTGGTTAAAAAAACAAAGGAACTTGAATAATCAATCTGCAGTCTCTGAGCTGTGTGTTGGTTACCAAAATGATTAGCAAAAGCCTGTTCCAGATGGCATTTTTGACATTTCTTTTCCTTGGTTTATTTTAACAAAAGATTCCTGAAACCCACGCTTTATGACCCTCATCTTGGTCTCTCCTCCTCACTTCCTGGCATGTGGTCAATATCATCTTGAAGAGCACTCAGGAATGTTCATAACCCATGACCCTGGAGAATTACAGAGTAGGATGTTGATTTTAATCTAGGAGGAGAAAGCAAGAATTGCAACATATTTTGAAACAAAAACGGAATTCAGCTGTGGTAGGGTAGATAACTCTGCTGTTTTATGCATTTGAAATATTTTAAAAATACCTTGGGATAGTACTCCAGAGAATCATCCCACACAGAATTACATGTGTTATATATAACAACAGTCAACACTACTTCATTAGCTCTTACGCTCTCAGGCACTTAGTGATAAATTGACCCCATGTTTTTTTTTTTTAAGCTAGTCTTCGATGTTCTTTATGATGTAAGAAAATTACCTTCTTAACCATATTTGCTTATCTTGTTCTCACTTCCATTTGCTAACACCTTGGTAGATCTATGGAAACTGACCTCCATATGGCTTACGTTCAAAGAGTTAACATAATATTTTATGTCCAGGACTAGCCTTCTTTTATCTAACAAGGTGCAGATGGTGGGACTTGGAAGGGGTGCTTCCTAAAACTTAGCCTTCTGGATAGTTCCCCAAAACTAAGAAGGCAGGAGCTCAAAACCTGTGTTCTTACTCTCCAAACTTAACAGTACACGTTTGTAGAAGGTATTTTATACGATGAAATACGTGCCAAGAATGTGACAGAATTTCTTAACTTGTTCCTATGTAAATTTGATCTAAATTATAACACTTCAGCTTTCCATGGCTTTCAGATCTACTCTAAATAATATTAATTTTCAGTTTACTTTCCCCAAGCAGCCTAATAGTCCAGTTTTTACCCATGTGTTTTTTATTTTTAATCTCAAAAAGTATTTGATAACTCTTGTCTTTTAAACATTTTCAAGCTGGTTTTAAGGTTTTTCGTTCTATATTTAGGTCAGTCAGTGGGAAGAAAATCTGTTCATACTGTAATAACATTCTGGGCAAAGGAGCAGCCATGATCATTGAGTCTCTTGGTCTTTGTTATCATTTACATTGCTTTAAGGTGAGACCTGGGAGTCACATCATGAAGGAACAGGAACTAATCAGGAGCACGCATGGCTACTCAGTGTTATGCTCACAGGGGTTCTTACTAATCACCTGCTTTGCCTTCTACTCTTGACAGCGTGGTGCATGCATATTTCCATGAGGCAGTCCCATTTGCAGGCATTTGTCACTTGACTCTAGAAGTGTTTCTTAAATGTCAGAGCTACCAAGTAGGACTTTGATAAGTAAGATGAGCACATGGACTGTGAGATCAAAGATTTCCTTCTTCGAATAGGTGGCAAAATATAAAAATGCTGCTTTCTCCCAGGGAAAGTAGCTCCTCTAAAAAAAAAATCTCAGGCTGGACCTTGGCAATTAAATCATTTAAGAAGACCCATCCTTTCCAAGCTAACCTTAGCAGACAGTGTTCATGTGGTGTTTTCTAAGTAAAGGCGTGTTGAAAGAGTTCAACGTAGCAGAATAAAACCCAGAACAAAACCAAAAGTCTTAGTCTTTAGTGCTACTCAGCCCTAGTTACAAACTGAGTGTACTAGCTCATGCCCAGTGCTGAGACCTAGACCTACTTACATGATTTTCCATCAGCTTGGGGGATTTGTGGCGCTGAAAGAATAAAAGTTTGCCTGCAAAAGACAGCAAAGCATTCCTGTTCCCCTGCCCTCAGTCTAATGCCACATCTAGTCTATGACTTGGAGGTGCTGTTGGACCCTACTTTTTCCCTGACTTCAAGAAAGAGATTTCTGTGGCTAGTTCAGAACGCTTGTCTTCTGTGCCCAGCTCAAGTGCATCACCTGGAGTATAACTAGGGATTGACTCCAAGCTCTTCCTGGTCCTGCCTACCTGAGTAGGAGGGACAGGACTAATCCATAGTGATCAGTCACCATTTCCTTTTCTGCAGGACATGTGTTCTGTGTGAGACAATCCACCTATAGCTCGTAACCTACATCAGAAAATGCCAAGTTTCTGTTTTTCAAATTTTGGAAAATTAGTGAACTGTTGAACAGACTGCCATCCAAAAGATTCATTACTTGGTTAAGCAGGAAAGCTGTCTGTCCTTTGTAAATTCAGTAAGGGGAGTATTGTGTTTTGGATTACATTCCTTCCAGATGTGGTCCATATTCATAGCAAGCACATGTTTAGCCACCATAGCTAAATAGTTTAATGTTAGCATGGCAGCATTCAAACCCCTTATGTGTTTATGCAGTAAAAATTAAATCAGACCCATCTCTCCAAATCAGAACTTATTTTGATGATGCAAACCCAGGAAATTGGGAGTGTCTGAGTATTTTCTGCTTTGAGTGCCAAGGGACTGAGGACACCAGCAGCATGTAGTGCCACATGGAAATCTGCAAGTAGCACACCCAGGTGTTCTGTGCCAAAATTCTTGTTGCCATCTAAAGAACAAATTCTTTCTTGTGCCAAACCCATTTTAGTTTTCAGAGAAACCAAAGTTCAAATTAGATTTAATGAACTAATCTCTAAAAACCGTCTGCTTTATGTTTGCTTACTTGGTGTATCTCTGCTATTCATTGTCCAGTCGCCGCCTTAAAATACTTCCTCAGGGTTGGTTGCATTTTGATCTACTAATCATTGTACATTTGCTTCTAGTGATTGTGGGGTTATGGTTCAGGCTTTGTTGAGCTTAATCTGAGCTGCTTTTGAACAGCATTTTTGTTTCTTAGTATTTTGGAAGGAGTTGCTAATTATTCATGTGTGATTCAGTGTGTTGCCTGTGGATGCGACCTCGGTGGATCCCGCTCTGGAGCTGAAGTCAGGATCCGAAACAACAAACTCTTCTGCAACGACTGCTATATCAGATTTAAAAGTAAGGCAAGCCAACTGCAGTGTGCATGACTGTAGTTCTTCTCTGTGCTGTACAACCTCAAGTGTTTGCACAGCTGAGCCACTTGATAGCTTTCGTGTTTAGCTTTAAGTTAGTAAATAGGTTCAGCAAGGTTTGATTGCCAGTTTCTGTCTTTTGTAGGGTAGTCATTCCTAACTTCTAACTCACTGGTAGCTGATTTTACCAACTTGTTATTATGCAGTTTCAAGCAGACAACATGGTATAGTCATCTTCCTCCCTTCATAGATCTGAGAAAGTGGTGTCAAGGAGCTGTCAGGTGCTAAACAGGCTTGTCTTGATAACAGAGAAGCCTTTTTAAAAAGTGTCTACATTTTCTTAAAAAGTAAGCTGAAATATGTATTTAATTCAGTCCTAATGCATACCTGGAAAGCAATTAGTTTATCTTGTGCAGATGGCACAAATGCTGGTTTCTTTTTGTGATGCTATTATTATTGGAATTATAGGTCTGTAATTGGTTATTCATTTAGGTACAAGTTCAGGAGGAATTGATTTACTTACAGATCTTAATGAAAAGGTGCAGTATAATTTTTTTCCTTCTTATGGTTTGCAGAATTCTGATTTACTGGAGCATGATGTTAAGGTTTTGTATAGTGGTATTTAGGTCTTTTTTTCTGTTGTCATAGATGATGGTAGACAACTTCCTAATTTTGGTAAGTGTCAGGAGTTTTATACAGCTCTTTTTTTTATGTAGAAAATGTGGAATTCTATAGGATGATAAAAAATCAAGGAAGGGAAATAATTTCTGAATTAGTTACTGGGAAAAATGTCTGTGTTTCTTTATGATCCCGGCACATTTTTCTCATGGTGGATCAGAAGGCAGTGAAGGGAACAGGATATTCATGCTACAGTGTTTGAGCAGGACCTGGGCAGCTGCTGGTTGTGAAACCTAGCTCAGGAAAAGAGAAGCTCTGCATCTGATGCTGTTGCTGTTTGCAGGCTCTTTTTGACTTCCATGAAGAGAAGTCACAGAAATGATGATGTGGTACCCGAGCTAAAACCAGAAAGCGCAACACCTCATGAGGGTAATAGCGCATTCACAGAGGCTAATGTGATCAGTGGAAGGAGGAAGAGAATCACTCCCTTCCATCTGGAGGTGATCCAGGGCACTGGGTCATACTATGTCTAAGTTAATGTTTGCAGAATGTACCTCCTTGTTGGTGACAAGACTACACTGAAGTGACTGTGTTCCTATTTGAAGCACCCAAATGTGTGAGAGACTCACTCTAGAGCTTGCTCATGTTATTTTGTCTCTGTCTTCTTTTGGGTGGAAATATTGCTGGATGAGTTGGATAAGTAATTTTATTGTGGATGAATTGCTATTTAGTCTCTCTTTGACATTACAGCCCATAAAGTCACAACAGTGCCTTTCAGAAGCAGAGCTGATCTGTGAGGAAACGTTTCTATTCCCTTCCCTTCATACTGCATCTACTTGGGCCAGTGGGCACCTCAAAACATAATTGTATGAGATACAAGTAAAATCAGGAGTTGTAAGAACTTGTAGGTACAGAACAAAGTATTCAAATTAGTGATTAGTAATTGAAATCAGCTATTTGAATGATACAAAAACCAGCTATGCAATTACTGCAGTGAAAATGTATTGGCAGCACAGCACTGGCCTGTGATGTGAATTACTATTTTTTGCAGTTGGTATTTGACATCAACCTGGCTAATTATTTTACAGTTTGGAATGTGAACATGTTGACTAAAAGGTTTGATAAACCATAGGGTTATTAATATTCGCTTTGCAATTTTATGTAATTTTATGTGATATTTTTGCACACTTCTGTGCTAGTTCTGTGGTTTAAATTTGGAATGTTCTAGTGAAACACCACTGAATTGGCAGATACCTACAAAGATATGCAGAGAGGATAAAAAAGTCCTTTATATTGCTACAGTTATTTAGCAAATTTTAATTTCATTATTGAAGGGTAAATTTAGAAAAACTATCACTCTACCTCTGTGCTAATACTAAAAATAAATTAAATAAATTAAAAATAATTCTTAAGAATTTGGTAAGGTGCATGTTCTGTGGAATATGACTTGGCCTGAAGTACTTGCAGTGCTATAATTGAATTCAACTCAAATTTGTATTGTTCATTACCTTTGGATTGCTTGATTCAGAATGTATACCTTAGTATGTTACCATTTTCAATAAGTATTTAAAACTTTAAAATGTTTTTTGACTATTAAATGACTGTTTTAAACTTTAAAATGTTAATTGTTGTCACAAAAGTTCTTTAGTAACTAGACTTTGCTTACAGTTTGTTTTGTCTCTCCCTAACAGCTGGACAACCAACCTCCATGTGAAGCAAATGAAGATATGAAACCACTGTTGCAGATACAAGAAGAGGTGATTGCTGCTGATGTAGACCTATAAATATATATATTGCGTGTATGTGTGGTTTTTTTCTAAGAGTAACTCTTGCTTGTCTAGTCATCATAGCAATACCTTGTATTCTTCATATAACTATTTTTATTTATAAGAAAGTAATTGCAGTAAGGAAATAGCTGGGAAAAATGCTTTCACATTTTCAGCTTCAAGTTCTGAGAGCACAAGAGAGAATAAGTATATTTTCAGTAATAACTTCAAAATATTTTTGAGGCTTATGATCAACTAGTTGACTTTCCAATAGTATATAAAGAGGGTATTTTGTTTCTAAGCTCTTGAAATGAGCATTAGAGAAATAGCTAATATAAGTATATATTTGCAATTGCTGTCTTTATTTTTGACATATACTGAAAGTGAATTCTCTAGGTTAATATGAAGCTGCATTTAAATGCACACAAATGTGTTTGCTTTCCATATGCTGGTTTCTAAAATTATGTGCTTTTTTGAAACCTAAATACAAAGAATAATCTGTTTGCTTGGTGGTGTTGGCATAATATTCTGTGGAATCCATTTAAGGGAGAGAGTTTTCTTTTCCCATTTGGAAATGTAACTATCACTCTTTTCTCTGCAAACTGAGTGGAGAATGGTTGTTGAATTACCATATATTTGTAAATAAAAATCTGATGTTGCATTTATTAGAAGTTTTTGTCCTTTCTGTTCAGCTAAACATGTCTACGGTAATGTGTGGAAATGTAAAATTGTTTGATTTTCATCTTGGGAAAAATATTTGTTCTGACAGGATTAAGTTGTTCACATAAATATATGCAGGAACAATAGTTCTTCCTTTTCTCTTTTCCTTTGTAGTCAGTGTCAAAGTCTGTGTACAGCTTTTTCATCAAGGTCCTCATGCTCTTTCCCTTGAGCTTTCAGTAGCAGTGGTGAAACTGTATGCCCATCCCTGAAAAACAATTGAAAGAGGTGGATGTTCCTCAAAATTTCTCTGCTGTTGCTAGAAATGAAGTGGTGAAAATATTTTTGGGTTAGGTTCTGCTCCTCTTGAAAACACAGCTGGAATGTGTGCTATGTCTCAGTGGTGGCTTCCAAATTGTTTCTGTCAGTGGCTTCTCCAAATCCATTCATGCCTGGTGATGTACCCTTCTGTGTCTACATCCTTGGTAGCAGTGAACAAATTCCTCTGCGGATCAGAGGAATTTGGGGGAGCATTTTGTGGGTAAAACTGAGGAAGAGGAAGCTGGCAGGTGTAGGAGGGCTCTTGAGTGTGAGCTTGTATACAGCACCATGAAGAGCTGCAGTGAGGCTGCAAAGCACCTTAGAGTGCTCCTTGCTCTCAAGGGATTTTGAGGTGGGGGGTTGTGTAGGAGAGCTCACAGACTGGGAAGAGAGACTGTGGCTGTGATAGCTGGGGGCAACAAGGGAAGATCGTGCTGTTTTGGCACAGTGGAAGAACTTCACCTGCACTCCTGTAATTTCTGCTTCTGGTCACTGAATGCTGCTTGCTGAATTACAAAGTGCCAAACATTATTTTTACTTTTTCCTTTAAAAATTATCATAAAAATCTAAAATGTCTCATCAGCCAAACTTGACTCTGGTTTTTGGTGTTCAGTTAGACTGGTAAAGATGTTTAATTTGGTTTTTACTGTTGTGGTAAGTAATGACAAGGTGGACCACAGATGACAGCACTGTGCTATGAGGACCCTAGTCGTCAAGTACAGACCGTGGAGGAGTAGTCACACAGCTCTCTGGAGTCCTCTCTGAGTGGAAGAAGCTTGCTTCCCTGAAAGCTATTCAGAATGTGATTTAGGTACTGTGCAGATCTGGCTTTCTGTTAAGGCACATACCTTGGGTGGATATGGTGTGGATGGCCCTTTATATGGTAATTTTCAGACTTTATTTACTTAGACAGCATCTACAGTAACACCTACAGTCTCCACTACCAGCCCTGAAATACATTGAGACTTTTTTTTTTTTTTGGTCACAAATGAAAGTCTCTCACCCTCTAACCAATGAATTTATCTTAGCCTATCCACAACTTCCCCTCTCCCAGCACTGTGTTATGCAGCAAAACTGTGAGAAAATGTAGGGATGGCAGTGCTGTTTTTTGCATCTTGAGCCCAGTCATGTTTCCCTGTCTGTGGGAATCATTTGGGCATGGAAATTGGCTGGTGGTGAAAATTGGAAGGAAAGAAAATTCAGCAACATGTGGTCTGCAATGCTGCCTGACTCATGTCCTGCAGCCTGGAGTGGTATGCTCTGAGCCAGGCTGGCTTCTCCTAGATGGTGTCAAGTACTTCCATGCAGGTTGCAATTTCATTTTCCCACAAAATGTCTGCAAAAGGCTGGGTTATTTCATTAGCTTGCTTGTGCACAAATGGGTGGGATTTCAAATTTAGTGGGCCTCAAAGAGCTGAAATTGAAACTCTTGAAGAGTTGAAACTGAGTTTTCACCCATGATAGTGTCCTGGTTTAAACATGGCTCCTTCAAATCTGCATTTGCTAATTCACATTGGCAAATGTGAGTAACAAAAATTCCTTTGTCCCCTCTTTCCCTTGGAGGAGAACAGGCAGAGGAACACACCTAATGAATGTTGTATTTGTCTGTTTTGATCCTTGCTGAAGTATTTGGAGCATGTTGGGCTCTCAAGTTCAGCAAACCTGGTTATTGACACAAGATGGCAGTGTGGAAGTGCACTTTGCACATTAAAAAGCCCTTTCTGTGATTGTAATCTCATATAAAAGGGGTTGTGTTTGCTAAATGATGCTAAAGTTGTGAGGTAAGAGAACTTTGTCTTAATTTTGGCCCTCTCTCCTCACCTGGCATCATGAAGGTGTGATGTGCAAATGAATCTGAGACATCTTCTTGGGTTCTTTTTGTTTGTTTGTTTGGTTTTTTCCTATTTCATTAATTAGCTGCTGCTTAAAGCAGTACAAAGTAGGGATAGTGGTAAAGAGAACAATTCCTGTGAAGAAAAATGAACCAGATGCTTTCTAGTGGAGGTTTTTGCTGTATTTTGTTGAATTCTTTTTAAGATACTGTTAAAGGAAGAAGAACCAAGAAGCTCATTTCATCAGCTACAGAATGCTATTTAAGTTTGTACAGCGTGGGTATGTAATGCATGGGTGTACAGGAGAGCTGGAACTCTGCACTGCTGCTAAACTCTGAGTACATTTAGGGCTGTGTGCTCTGTTCAATACTCCCAGGTGCAGGGTGCTGCTTGGGATGATGTTGTCCGGGACATCTGCTCTGGGCTGGTCTGGGTATGGTGCAAGCCTGGGAGATACTCAAGCAGCTGCCAGGGCAGGTTTTTCAGGATGCTGTAGTACTGTTCAGAGGGCAGCAGAGATGTATTAGTAAAAGCTGTGATTCCATGGGCTGGTGAGAACATATCCACTGTTAGGTGAGGTGCTTGGCTGTCTAAGCTTCACTGACATCAACAGACATGCAGACCATGGCTCACATGTAGACACCTGCATTATTGCACACCTGTTTACTTAATGCTTATTTGGCTTAAAAAAATAAATAAATAAAGTCAGAATTATCTGAGAAGCTCTTGATTTAGCTAAATCTCCCCTCTCTCTTTAGGCTTGCAGCCTGTCAGCTAACTAACTGCAGTGTACGTTTGCATGTGGCTTTGGAACTGAGTGGTCTATGGAAAACAGCTCTGTCACAGGTCAAGGTTTAAACAGAGTGGCACTTCAAAAATAGAAAGTGTTTTCACTGTGGGCTTTGTCTAATACATAAGAACAAATCAAGCATCTTGGAGTACAATTCAGGGTACTGCATATGTTCTTAGTTTTGATGAGAGTTTCTTTTATAGTTTTTATAGCAGGAGTTTTGTCAGAAATTTCAAGGTGAATTACCTATGAGTTCACCTGTTCAGGCAAGCTGTCACACCACAGGGAATGCTGATTAGTGGCAGGATTTATGCAGCAAAGCCCATTTTTAGAGCCTGATATCTGAGTTTGGAGTTCACAGTGGCACCAGAAATGGTCAGAGCCAGTCTCGTTATTTTCAGTAAAATACTTTTTAGGTGAATCCCAAGGGAGAGTTCAAGTGATAAGTTCAACACTTCTCTTAGGTGATAGGTGTTGTTGCATGGCCCAACCTTGTCACTTATGGAGGGGGAAAGTGTTTGAAATCTGACAGTGTGAGCTCAGTGTGAAAAGTGGTATGCTTGCAGCAGTGTTTTAAATTCCAACCAATCATTTGTAATGGATTAGCAAAACCTGTGCCATGGCTGTAATGGAAGGCTTATTAGCAGCAGGCATAATTACACAAAAGAGCAGCTTCATGCTGGAAGCACTTTAGCATTTTCATTTTAGCTCCATGCTTCTTGGTAGCTAGGGGCACCAACATAAAACAACATATGAGTATGATGTAAAGTGCTTCCTCTCAAAAGGGATGTTGTAGGGTGAACAGTAGGGTATCAGTTTATTAAAGCTGTAGAATTTTTTTAATTGGTTCAACCAACTTGAAGCAAACTTGCCAGTTAAGTACCTGCTGTAGGCAACAAAGGCCTGCCTCATTGTGCAATGGGAATTACTGGGTTCTCCTTAACAGTTGATACTGTATAAAGAACCAAAACACTTTTTGAAAAAACATGTACAAGGGTGTATGTACCTACAGTTTCTCTTTATTGTTTGCAATAGAAGAAAGAAAAAGCTCAGGCCATCAAATGGGCAGTTCATGAACACAACTCTGTGAGAGCAGGCCTGTGTTTGGCACAGTGTGTCCTCCTAAATGGCCTTCTGCAACTACCTGGGCCAGAGCAAGTGTTTCTGATTCCCTGAACTGGAATTTGCTCTTGTCCTCAGGCACTTAACCAGATGTGCCATTTATTGCTGCTTATGACCCTTCTGTGCTGGAAATTCACAGATTTCAGGGTCAGACCAGGCTACTGCAATATTTGATCTGCCTGTATCGCTACAAAGATCAGAATCTCTCATCCAACAATTCCCATATTGAACACACAACTGTGTGAACAGTGGTATTCTTTGCTGGAAAGAAGCTCTGTAAGCCAGATCTCTGTAGATCTGAAGTATGTAAAGGATGAAAAACCTATCACATGTCAACATAAATTGTTCCAGTGGTTAACTAGCACTCTTAAAAATGTTTATTTTATTTTTACTTATTTTAATGAGCTTTCTAGCTTATGATTGTATTTTTGTTCGTTTAAGTTGATTTAGACTTCTTGAGCTGGATTGATTCTCTTTGTTCTTTCTTAGATTGTACATATGTACTTTTTTGTGGTTTTGTTGGTTTTTGGTTTGTTTTGTTTCTCATACCTGTATGTAAAGCCTTATTGCTCACATTAAACACAAAATGCAAGATTACCTCCATGGGTGGACATTTTGGATTGAAAGACCTTCTCTCAGTGAACTGCAACACAAAACTTTCCCAGGAGAAGATTTATAACACAGGAGAAATAATCCTGAAGAGCATTAAAAAAAATCTGAGGCTGTATAAGGCTCTATTTGCATAAGGCAAATATTCAAATAAGAGCTAATGTCCGTAAGGGAGTTTTGCTGAATAGTTTTTCTGACATAATTACTAAGGTTTTGGGTTGCCTTTGTCAGAATGACCATGCCCAAAGTCCTGTGTGGTTCTGCTAAATTTTCCTGTCTTGGGGAAGCACCTGTAAGAGATTTCCATGCTGATGTGTCTTGACAGACAAGGGGACAAAATGACATTCCATTTTTATTTCTCAGCATGAAGTGTCAGCTGCAAAAAATACAATTAGTTCCTGCTATGTCTGGCAGATATTGATGTGAGGGGTCCAGCTTGTGGCCTTTCATCAAACTCTAGCTCTGCAAAGATAACAACTGCTGTCTTTTGATGCCCATGTAAACAAGATTCCTGCAGGAAAACTCTAGTTTTACTTTCCTGTGATACTTGAAATAAAATTAGCTCCCTCCAAGGTAACTGTCATGTCTATGAGATATATATGTGCTGCTCGCTGTTAAAACCAGGGGTTATACCAGCATACTCCTGTCTGCATACATCAGAGGTAAATCCCAAGACAGTTTAGGAAAAGCCCCACTGCACTGAAGGAAGTTGGTAAACAAGCAGCCTTCAGCCAGGCACAGCTCCTGTCTATGAATAAACCACGGCCATCAAGCACAGAGTGCTGCAAAACGGCAGTCACGAGTTGTGCTATTCGCAATACTCTGTGCAAAATGCATATTACAAATGTGCGTGTATTTCTGTCAACAATTTCAATGCATCCAAATACTTTTGGATCTCAGCAAGTAAACAAAAAAGTGACAAATCACTTCTTTGCTCTTTGCTATTGAAATAGTTGGATGTTTTTGGCTTTTGCAGACTTTGTGGCCTTTTGGTGGACTCACTGTTCTTTGGAGTGTTCTGTTGCCTGTGATCATGGCACCTCTAGCACCTGCTAAACACAGTGTTTTGTGTTCCCTCTCCCTCAGTACTGTGGGAACTCAGCCATAAAGGAGAGGTAATTCTGAACTGGAGGCTGCCCCTGTCAATGTACAAATGTATTTAGGTTGTTCAGACCTCCTGTGTTACACCAACCACCTTGGTTTTGCCATCATCTAACCCTTTCCAGTTCATCTGCTCCTTCTAGTGATGTTGTGCTAAATGGAAAACAAGAAGTGGGCTGATAAACACCGGTTTGGTACTGAAAATATGGGTAGATGATAAGCAGGGGGGGATATACAGGCTGCACTATCCATTTAGCATTATGACACTAATGCCCTTTCTGGTTACTCACTATAGCACTTTGTAACATAGTGTTACCACATAGCATATTTCTGGTATCATGTACACTGAATGTCCTCTTAAATTCTATTTCTCTGTAACAGCTTTGACTTGAAGCCAAGAAAGCTGCCTATTCAGAAAAACTGTTTATATAATCTTTTAATCCTCATGTCTTTGCCAGATCATGAGTTGTTCATAAATCTGGATTGCATAGAAAATGCCAGCTGAAGGTGGTGACTTTGTTAAGCTTGTAAAACCAAAGTATCCCTTCACCTAGCACTAGAGAGCATTTGAATTATTCCCCTCAGTTTATGAAGGCTATGATCTCTGAAATATGTCCATAAAATTATCAAGAGTTGTAGAATCCCAGAAGATATGGGGCTAATATGTATGACTCAAACAGCAATAGCTGATGGCTGTGGAGCCAGCCAAGGATTGTTAGCAATAACCTGCTGTGAGAAAGAACAAAATGTGGCTGGAGAAGGGGCCCATGCAGAGGTAGTGCAGCGCTTTCCAGGATAAAATCCTTGTCCTAGTTCCTGAAGATAAGCACAACACAGTACAGTGCAAGTGCAGGAACGAGAAATGGGCATGGACTGTAGGGAGAGATCAAGATCACCAAAGAACCCTGAAGCCCTTCATCCCATTTCCAGAGGAAGGGCTATGCATAATTAGTAATTTGCACAGAAAGTGGGAAATCTATCTTCAGGGCAGGGAAACCTGTCTGTAAGAAGGTACCCCCACCAAACCCAGGCAGCATCCCCAGGACCCTGGACATCCCATCAGCTGGACTGACACTGAAACCAAGACTGGTTCTCTTTCCTCCTCCTCTCCTTCTCTCTTTCCTCTCTCTTCCTTATCTTACCCCTTTATCCAAAATGCACTGCCATATGCTTATATAGTAGGTCAGGGACTAACATACCATTTTCCATGCCAAGTGTGTAATTTACTAATAAAACTTTGAGTTTTTGCAGACCCTCTGGCTTCAATCATTCTTTTTGACCATGGGCATCTAGGAACCTTGGGTGCTCCTTTCCCCATAAGGCTGGGACATCACAATAAACAAGGGCAAAAATGCTCTTTGGTCATCCCTTAAAAAGCAGATATTTACACTGATTGGTGTTTGCAATCAAGGTATTAATTTTTTTCTCTCATCTGTCCTGCTTCACTGGGGTTTTTTTCCACAATAACAACAATGGCTACATTATTCAGCAAGTGCATTTATCTTCTGATCAGGCTCGATGCTGAGGCAGCAAAACAGGTGAGTTTGTAATCCAGTTTTCTTGCATGTAGATTGACTGCAACTCTGATTCCCACAGAGCCTCGTTGGTTTTATGCAGAGCACTCAAAGAACATGAGCCTGGGAGTCGGCTGCCTGCCTCTTACCTCCCATGGTGGAACAGGCTCTTTGCAACACCACTGCTGTTCTCTAGTGTGGGAAAAGGTTTCCCTGTGCAGCCCACGGGTGTGTTCTGCTGTTCAATAAACTCCAGCAGCTTGTGTGAAAGGAGAGCCTGCACTGCTGGAGATTTATTTCACTGCTGTTCCAGACAGAGCAGGAATAGGACTGAGATCAGCAAGGCCCATTAGTGAGGCTGCGAAGTGATAACCTTGGCTGAGCAGGGTACAATAAAGGCTATGCCGTTAGAAAGATTAGCAGAACTATGCTGGTTTGCCTCAGCTGGGAATGGTGTGCATGGTTCAGGTTAAATTACAACTATCTTGGCATTCTGGTCTATAAGTTTTTGTATGGGTGCTGAAGAGGTTTTTTTCTTACATGAGTACTTCCAAACTTAGATAGCCTTGCCCCTGTGTGTTCTAGTCTGATCGGAAACTCAGAACTTGTGACTAAGAAATCCCAGGTCAGAGTGGCTCACAGAGTGTACTGGCCACTTATGGAAATAGTTAATATTAAAATAATTTTACAAGACTGCATTGATTAACACAAACTGATACTTTTTTTTTTTTGACATATCATCACCCCTTCTTTGCCTCTTCTTCACCCTCAAAAATCTTGTCAGCCAGCATGAGTCTCCCCTGTTCAGGTTAAATTCATTGAAACCATTCAATTAAAGGTCATGTTCTTTTCCACAAATGCCATTTGAATATATTTAATGAATGCGCTTAAAGGTTGTTCATTAAAACTGCAATACTTAATCACTATTTTAAGCTGAGAAATGGTAGTGGAGTTAATGAACAGCTCAGTGTTATATTCAGTTAAGCGAACATACCAGTTTCTCTTTTACTTCCTACCAGTCTAATTGGAGTTTGGTTTTCCTTTTAGATTGAATTCACGTAATCATCAATTGTATTTTCTTTGCATACACTTAGAATACAAATAAAGGGAAGAGAAGCAAACTAAGTCTTCTAAATTATATTAAAAATGCAATTCTTATCTCCTGGTTGCTATAATATACATAGATGTCATGTGAGGCTTCCAACTGTCACATATTTTTTTGTTAATAATTCAAAATGCTCTGTGCATATGATTGCTTTTTCTGAGGAGTGAGGAAGTGGGGAATTGCTCCTTAGCAGGACCAGAATTAACTTCTTCCTTTTCTTGATAGTTTCTGAGGCACATTTGTTTGGCTACAGCTACTGGCATGAGTAGGGGCTGCTGGTCCTTTTAAAGGCATTTGTGTATTTTGCAGGTCTGAGGTTTATCTTCTTTGATCACTCATGGGATTGACTGGATTGCCACTCTTGGAAGTGGGACAGAGCCCTTCCCAGGCAGGATGCCTGGGTTTTTGCCCACGTATGGGATCCACTAGAAGAAAAAGGAAACTTTACAAGGCAAATTGCCTGTCCCGAGCTCGGTTAAGGACTGTGGCAATTCTCTTGATCTTTTCTGATGTATTTCTATGGCGTGTTGCATAAATTCAGCTACTGACTGAATTTGGGTGCTAGATACCTACGCAATAGCTCTTTTTCACTTCTTTTCAGTTTTTCTATCCAGTTGAGACCTACTTCTTGTAGTCAGTTTTTGCCACAGCTGCCCCTCCCTGTCGCAGTTTGCTACCCTCTCTGTAATGCAGTTGACTTGAGTTTTCTGTGACCAGTCAGTCATAATTGCCCTTCATTACTTGAATACCCCTGAATACCCCTGAATACCCCTCCAAAATATGTATAATTGTGCTCAGATTTAATCTACTCTGTTTTCCAGGTCATTAAATACCTTACACCAAAATAGTCTGAAAAGGAAATTCTGTGACATCCATGAGTAGCCTCTTATTACAGTTCTTCTAGTCTTTTAGTTCATAGTACAAAAAGCCAATATGAATTATTTTTTCAGATATAATGGTAAGATGCAGTATATAGCAGTATTATTAGAGTTTTACTAAAGCACAATACTGTGTGAAGCCTATATTCCCTCTACCTGCTTTCTAATGGTCACTTCTATCGCTGTGTACATCAGATTATTGGCAAATTACTTTGAGCTATAAGCCAGTGAAGTCTATATATGTACATAAATATACTCTTTTATATTTTTCCTGTGCCACCTTAATGAAATGCCTGGGTCAAATCATCAGCTTGATTCCAGACATATTTAAAAGTAGAGGGCAGTGACTATTTCTCAACTTTAGAGAATTATCCTAATAATTCAAGTTTATTTGCCCTATTGACAATAATTGACAATGGACATATATTAAAAATAAAATAAAATAATTTGCTTATTAAATTGGGCAGTTAAAATAATGAAGGCTTTTTTTAGTCCATCTGTGAGTTTCATTCTTCAAGTATTTTGTCATGGAAATAATTTAAATGCTGTTTCCTAAAAAATTTACACTTGCCAAATTGTTGCATGCACATCACAAAGAGAGAAACTGGGAGTTCAGTATCAAAACCAAAAAAGGTTTCCTGTTCCCTGTTGTCCCACATTAAAAGGCAGCAGCTTCTGCTTAAAATGAGCCTACTTTTTGTTTTCTTCATGTGCAATTAGGGGATCTACTGTAAAAACTGATGGATGTGGATTTGTCAGAAAGGATCTGGTCTTTCATTAATTTCAACACAGAGAGATTTTGGAAGGACACTCTTGATGATTTTCCAAAAGCTTCTTTTTCTTTAACAGTTTGATGTGAAACAGGAAATCAGCCCAAGTGCTCCTGTTTTATGCTATTTTATGAATAGCATATTAAGCCATCTATGAGCTTTTTGTCAAATTTTGCAATTTTATGTATGAATCCCTTAATTTCAGTTTTTAACTTGCCTATTATTTGATGATGCATCTGATGTTCACTGAGATTCCTTGTATTTCTTTCGAAGCAGCTGACCTCTTCCATCTTCCCTCTTCATCCTGACAGCTGTTGTAAAAACAACTCTACTGGGCAATAGGATGCTTTTTAGAAATATTGGTGGTTGACTTTCAGGCAAAGTAAACATCTGTGCCACCCAAGTTTATCACAGAGCATCTCACTAAGTCTTGTGGAGGAGTTACACCTGTGGAAAGAACAGATGATTTCTTTACAATGTGTAACCAGCATGCAGATAACATATGGATTTGTGCCCTCAGATGTTACCAGGCTTACTTTTATCCTGCAGCTGTACTTAGGAAAAGATAAGAACCATGTTTAGATATGGAGTCCTCCTGTAAATGGGAATAGTTAACCCATGTCAAAAACTTCTTTGCTGTGGGGATGACAGAGAAAGGAAACAGATGGCCCAGAGAGGTTGTGGGGTCTCCTTCTGTGGAAATATTCAGAAGCAATCTGCACACAATCCTGAGTAAAGTAGTCTATTGGTCCCTCCTTGAGCAGGGAGGTTGGGCTGGGCTGGTTGGATCTTCACTGGTCCTTTCCAAGCTTACCCATTCTGTCATTCTGTGGGCTATCTGAAGTGCCTCCCTCAAAATACTCTGTGCTTAAATGGCTTGATACTATTCTGGATACTATTGTGGAGTAGCAGAGGCTAAACCCACACGTGAGTCTTTCTGAAGGAGAAATGCATGACTCCAGTGAAATATTTAGTGAGTAAAGAAAGAATGCTATAAAGTGGCTCTAGCCTAAATCTCCAGGTCAGCCTCTCTGCTGGCAGAAATCTGACAGCTGTTTGGAAAGTCTATTTCTGAAGACACTCCAGCAATCAGTGGGTTGCAGCTGTTGTGCAGATTCAGGTGTGTTGTGCTTAGAGAGAGACTTAGAAAATGGGAATAATAGAGTTTTCGTGGGTGTAGGAGGAAAGCTCTCAGAGGAACCAGAATGGAGAAAATTGTAATTTCTTCATTACCAAAAAAGAAGAAAAAAAAGCTGCTAGTTTGTTTGCTGCCATCTGCCCTTTTTTTGACTAATCTATCCACTAAATACAACCGTATTTTCATAGCATTTTTCTAGCTGCAGTGCAGGCCCACATGCATCTTTGCTGTGCAAATCCAGACATTCCTGGATACAATACTACTGCCAACATCCCTTTGAAAAAGATGGTTAACTGTGACAAAGAAAAGTTCTGCAAGCTCACAGTCATTTAGTTCAGCAAACCTCTGTCATATCCACTTGGTGCTGCCTGGTTCTCTTCATATAAAGGTGGGTTGCAGCAATAACTTGAAGAAGCATAGTCTCTCATGACTGATATCCTCCCAAACAGTTTTCTGCTCACAAAGCCATTATCTTATTAGTAACCACAGGAAACTACATCTTGGCTGATCACTCTCTTGATATGGTTTTGTGGTTTGTTGTGCAGAGTGATCCCAGAGTTTGATAATTCATTTATATTTTCTTTTCTATTTAAAGGTTTTATTTAAAGCTCATTTCTTTGAGCTTTAAAGCTCAAAGTTCTTTGTAGGTCTTGCAAATAACAAAGTAATGATCATCACAAAAAAAAAAAAATTAGGGTGTGAAAATACATCACAGGATAGCCACAATAGAAAACATATTGTCTGAGGGAAAGAGTAGGGAAAACATGTTCGTAATTGCAAAAATTCTTTGTTGCTTATTTTGTTTTGGAAAAGTCTTGTTTTAGCTTTACCTCAAACCTGACACAAGCAAATCACTTCATGACATATGCATAAAAGGAGTGCAATTTAAGAGATGGTGAAACTTTCATTTATGGTGTTCAAAATCTGTGAAAGGAATTTCCCTCTTTTCCTGCGTAAGACAAAAAGAATGGGAAAGAAAAAATCAGAAGAGTTTATATAGAGATCACAATTGCTGCTTGCGCTGAAAATGTGTGCAATTCTGTCTAAAAAATTGGGCTGCTTGTAGCATTTGTTTAGGGATCTGTAACTCACATGGTGAAAAGCATCTACCTTATCCTGCATCTTCCTCCCTTTCCATGCCATTTGGTCAGTGTCTCCTTGCTGCCACCACTTCTGTCTAGGTGTTAAGGACTGTGACATGCAAAGGTCCTTTTTGGCACTACTGAGGAAAGGTGTGCATGTGTGGGTGAAAACAGGAGAGACAGGTTAAAGTCAGACCCAGGCACAGTGATGTAGTCTTGAAAAAAACCTAGACAGAATTTCTCTAGCTGAAAAAATAGAGCTGGATTTGTAAGTAGAGGAATGCCACATGTTTTTTTTTAGTCTGGAAAACAAAACAAAACAAAACCAACAGAAAAATGCTAATTTTTTAGAAGCAAATTTCCAAAGGACTTTCAGTGAAGCTTCAGACAGGAGCATTTTGGGTCACATTGATGGTCAAAAAATGTGGACAGACAAATGCTGGAAGGGTTTGTATCAGAGGTGTGGTAAGAGGGAACCCACAGAGTGCTACCAACCCCTGAATTTTCTTTATCCAACAAGCACTGTGATCACAGAGACACTGAATATTCATGGTAGTTGCTGGGTCTTGCAATTTTTTTAGAGGTCATGGCACTATTCTCCCCTAGAAAGGAACAACCGCTGAGAAAACAAACTTTCCCATAATTGAACATTGTTGCCTGATGAGCCAGGCTGCTGCTTATTGCTGTCTGACTCCTGTTGTATCCAGGGAAACTGCCTTTTCTCTTCTTTGCTATCACTATATTGTCTTGCTATAGCTCTCCATCTATACTGGATGTTGACTATGATGCCACTTTAAATTTTACTTGCCAGCCTACAAGAAAGTTATTTTTCTCTATTTCTCGTTCTTTGTGTCTTTTATTGTTTGCTTTCTGATTTGTATGTATTTTTCTTCTTGAATCCATGGATGGGTATGGTAGATGTTTGGTCCTTGCCTTTTTCAATGGAAAAATCCAGAAAATCCTGGATGAACTATGAGGATTTACCTTTTCTGGTCAATGCTTAGCAGACAAAACCCAGCAAACAGCATTTATGTTGACGCCATTTATTTTGACATAGCTCTTTCTCTGTGACATCAGTGCACCATCAAACATAATTTTTGCTTCAGAATGTGTACAAAATAAATATTTTTACTGGGGGAAGTGTTCTACTTTCAATTCACACATCCTCCAGAATCAGTGAAATAGGAGTTGTTCCCCATTGACTCAGGAAATACCTTTGAAATCCAATTTTTTAATAGATTTTTTAAAAATAGATGTTTTCTAATAGAAATTTTTCCTGTGAGTAACAGGTTTGTGTGATTGCATTGTTTCTGTCTGTCAGGCTTTTGTTGGCCAACACCTGCTTAACATGGCAGAGATGTGGAAATCTCAGAACAGATACAACTCCTAGGGATTCTGTGATAACGCCGAGTGGATGGAAAGGGCTCAAATCAGTGCCTGAACTGAAAGGTTTTGATAAATTGAGATGGATCCAGGCTCAGCTGCCACATGCCTTGACTGATACGTGTTAAATGTGTGGATCTCAACCATCTCGGTCTCTTTATGGAGATGTTGTAGGGCTTGTGTGACACTGGAGAGGCTTTGGAGGCAGAAGAGCAGCCAGCAGTGGGACCCTTCTGCTGCTTATGGAAACAGTCATTTTTGAACAGACATGGAAATAGCTTTGCGTGTATTGTAGAGTCTTGTCATATTGTTAATGCTTTGCTGCCCATTTGTTCAGTTTTTTTCCCCCCCATTGTTTTCCCCTGCCTTACACCCCAGTTCTTGTTTAAATCTTCAAACATTGTTTCTCCTTTCTTCACCTTAAACAGTCTTCTTGAAGGCAGATGAGATAATGTGAAAAGTAAACTCCTTTCAAATAATCTATGAAGGTGTGCCTGGAAAGTATCAGTGAGTGTAGCTGGCTAGTGTCACAGCACAACTGATGTCAAGCAAACAGGATAGCAACTGTATTTAATCATGGATGTGAATACTTATTTGGACAGGTGTTCCAAATTTTGAGGTGACATTAACCTGTGTTAAATGTACCTATATATATGTATAATATGTGTGTTAACAAAGCAGACAGACGACCTATCCAATACCAACAGGGTCCAAAAGCAGGAAAAAAAAAAAAAAAAGGAAAATATATATGGGGCTTTTCTTAATGCCCTACCTGTAAATACTTCTTTTTATCTTCCTCGCTAAACTAACAAGTAGTGACTGTCATAAATACTAGCAATCAGTGCAAACACATTTTGGAAAGGATCCTGGACACACAGAGGTTCAGTTTACTTTGGACTAAAAAAAAGCAATTCAGAATCTGGGACCCTCTCTTCTTCAAGCAGATGTTTGGTGCATGCGAACGCCCTACCAAGCTCCAGGTTCACACAATGAAGCAGTGACAGATGCCCACCTCTGTGTGACTTGTCTGTGCTCCCACTACAGTCCAAGGAGAGCTAATCAATACAGCCATTGGGACTGATTGAGAGGGATGGTTATGCATTTCATTCTACACCAAATAGTTGGGGCGCCAATTCTGTTTTTGCAACATATGTATCTTATACTGCCTGAACCAATCCTGGGACTCTGAGGCACCTGCATGGACCTTATAGATCTGAGATGACTGACTTGAGACAACTGGATTCCATCCCTACATCTGCTTGCTGAACTGTTCTTCTGCTCCCCTTGGCTACCCTGATTAGATTTCCACTAATACCGAGTGTGGCCACTTCTGCAGGTATCTACGTTGGAATGTCTGAATATGGAGCTGATTCCTACATTCAAATCCCAGCACCCTAAGCCAAGTGCTTAATGAATTTACTCCATAGTCATGTGAGCTTTTTCATGACTACAGAAGAAGTTCTCAAATTAGCAGGTCTCAGGCTGTCTGGAGCTTCACACTGCAAAGCCAGCACTTCAAACAATACCTATGTAGCACCCAGATGTTTGTAGAAATGAAGTAATATGAAGATCTGCTGAGAGCCAGTGAGCTTCACATGTGAGCACTCAGAGGCTCTGCTGATAGAAACCAAATTTAAGAGATTTAGGTGGATCAGTTCTGCACATAAAATAGTTTGCACTTAAGCACTATTTTGATGGTTTTTGTGGATTCAGATTTGGTTACCATTTCTCTGCCATTGCTTCTGCTGTTGCTGTGTATACCTGTTCTCTGACATTAGCTCACTCATTTTTCTTACAACCATAGAATTTGCTTCCTGCTTTGTTATCCTGGAGATGCTCTACATAGCATAGCTGCCTTAAGCCATTTCAGCTAAGGTTAAAAAGTTATGCTATAGCAAGCTGTCACAGTGAGAATGAGGAGAATGAGCTTTTAATGACAAGCATTAAAAACTACCACAAGAATATACAAGGCTTACTTGTGGGGACATGACATAGTATCTCATGTGGGGACATAAAGTATCAATGCTGGCTTTGGGATTTAAAAATTTTCTACTGTCTTTCTTATTTATGAAGAATGAAATTGAGACCTGTGGTCCCTAAGCATTTAAACCTGGTCTTTGTGTACATGCTATGAAATCCTGTCACCAGCAAAGTCAATGGGCATCTTACCACTTATT
Source organism: Leptocoma aspasia (assembly GCA_013399835.1). Taxonomy (NCBI): domain Eukaryota; kingdom Metazoa; phylum Chordata; class Aves; order Passeriformes; family Nectariniidae; genus Leptocoma; species Leptocoma aspasia. Next base: position 598,235 of record VXAX01000691.1, read on the forward strand.
TTTAAGGAAAACATGACAGCACCCTACTGCCATGGCCTTTATGTATCACATACTTCCTAGGAGGCTTTGTGTTTTCTAATTCTTCATAAGGCACTTCTGGCATGAACTGCTTGTAAAAGGGCCACCAGCAAGGCAAAGAGCTGCCTTACAAAGAAATCAAAGTACAAGGAGTCTCCCAGCATCTGGAACCAAATACAATCAGCAAAAGCCAGTGGCAATCCTCAGAAGGTTTGGCAGGTGAGACATTTAAGGGACACATGTAAAGATTGATGTGTTCAGTATTTTCATCCTTTTCCTTTTATCTCTGACACTTTTCTCTCTTGCGTGGTGTGGAGGGAAAGAATGACTGGCACATCTCTGTTTGGGTAGCACAGGGAAGTAGATGTTCATTATTAAAGTTGTCAGACTGACTTTTGGAAAAGGACTAAAGTCTGGATGCCTCCATGCTTTTTTGTTTGTTTGTTTGTTTGTTTGTTTGTTTTACCTTGCTGCTTGGTGAGTGAGATACTTAAATAATTGGCTTTACAATCCAAACGTTGGAATATGTTGCTTTCAGAGAAAAGACTTTTTAAGAAAGCTAGACAAAGGTCGAGGAGCCTAATATCACTAGTTACTTTTGAAAATGCAGACCTTTATCCTTTAGAAAAAATGCCTGAAAACAACTTGTAGGAACGGAGACCAGTGGTCCTGACTGATGGAACCTGGGGCTTCCATCCCTATTACACTCTCTGTGAGCAGTTAGAAAGAAAAAGGCAAGAAGGGACGTGGTGTAATTTTTTTCCTTTAGCAACTGAATGAAGTTGCATGAAGCCTGTCCTCTCTCCATCTCCGTAGGAGAGACAGAGATGCTGGGAAGCCCAGAGTAATCTCAGGGCAGCTGCTCCCTCTGCAGGAAAAAGGCTGGAGGGACCCATCCTCAGGGCTGGGTGAGATGTGGTGCAGCGAGCACCGAAACACGAGTGAATATGGGGGGACAGAGCACGATGTGACGAGTGACGATGGCATGACCAACAGATGTTTTACATGCAGGTTGTCCATGCAACCTCAGAATTTGCTGGAGGTGAGGTCTGAAGCCTCTGTGAACAGCAAGTCTGTCTGAAGGAGCATCAAGCAGAGACAGCTGCATTCAAAAAGCATCCTAATATGGATTATTGAGTGCTGCTCTGCTCCTTTCTGCTTAGCCCAACCACACAGGTCCCTGAAGTCTGCTGAATTGTATTTTGTCCATCCTGGGAAAGATTCTCTGAGAGCATTTCAAGACTTTGGCTGTTAAGTCAGGGCGATCTGTGTTTTACTGAACTCAGGCATCATGTCCAGCTGTTAATCTCTGAACGTGGTCTCATGCTTTCCACCCCGATCTGCTAAAAATAATTCAGAGTTGGCCCAGTCTGACAATTTTAAATCAGTTGTTGGACATAAGAGTGTTTCTTTTTTTTATAGAGATTGTCTGGGCAGAAGTCTGTGCTTTTTATATTGTCCATGTAAAAATAATTCATGGGTGTTTTATGGTCCATTTGATACTAAAATTATATTTAATATGGAATTTTCATTTTACAGCATGGAGCAAAAGCTCTGCATCTCCTCAGTTTTGTTAATAAACATTTTATGAACTTCATGAATGTATCTCTAGAGTAGATACTAAAAGTTCAAACATATAAATGTACCAGATTTTTAAAAAATCCCTAAATACTTGTTTGCCTAATTTACTATTTAAGTGCTATACATACAGCCTTCCATACAAACCAAGATAGAAATGGATTTTGTCTACAGATTTGCTTCATTTGCTGAATGGTAGCTGTTCTAGATTCTGTTCTGTTCTATATTCTCCTATATTCTCATTGCTCATGAAAGTAGACAAATGCAATCATGTTTTCTGGCCTTGCCTGTATGAATCAGTTTTTAAAAAAAATACCCCAATTACACAGTACACACCATTGACCCCAAATGTTTGTTTATTAAGTTACTTTTACAAAAAACGATTATATGTCTTATTAGTTTCTGATTATGACATACTGAATAATTATACATATTAACTCACTGGTGGCTATTCAGGAATTTTTTTTTTTTTTTTCAGAAAAAAACCCAGGGAGCAATTTAACTGGCTTATCTGATCTTAAGCAGGAAGGGACACTGAGAACTGATATTTGAGATCTTGTGAAGGTATTCCCAACATTTATAGTTAAGACAATTTTAGTTACTCAGTTTAGGTTAAAAGCTGAAATTCCCTGCAGAGCCATGGGAAGAGTTAACTCTTGAGTGTAATTTGAACCACTGAGATGACATATACATTTGCCTCCCTCTTTAGATGCTTTCCAGATGCTTTTCTTTCTTCACTGATTGAGGAGTCAGGACTTTCCAGCTCAGCCTTTAAAATTAGATGATCTAATGTCAGGAGACATTTCTGAGGGACAGTGGACAGTTTCAGTATCACTCTACTCATGATTCACAAGGGCAGGCTGCTACTGCTCCTTCTCCCCCTGAAAGAAGTACAAATACAATAAATTGTGTTTAAAAAGCTTTTAAAAGAATACATATGTATATAATTATGCATACATGGAACTACTTCTGCAGAAATATTAGACTGCAGAGAAAATGAGTACTAGCGTTTTTGAGGTAATCCACAACATGGAATTCTTTTCATAAACTATCCAGACTCCAACTTACAATGAATATGGGAAAAATGCCTTTTCCTCTTGGAAAGATTTCTTTCAATATATACTTGAAGGAGAGAAGAACTTTAGCAACTTTTCTGTTGCTGGCTCATTTCCCTCTTTGGTACAGAGCACTGAAGAAGGCCTCCAGCAATCCCAGCCATAGCAAAGCCCAGCAGCTGAATGAGTGGCATCATTGCAAGTTGCTGCTTTAGTGGAGCAGCACTTGAAAATGGATGAAAAGCACAAAAGCATTTGCTCTATTTGTGAACATGCAAAGGGCACTGCTTACAGTGCTGGGTTGGAGCACTTGTTTCTGCTTTTAGTTTTCCACTTCAAAGTACTCATCACCAGTGTTAAACACAGTGATTTCAATTTGCCTGTAAGATCCTGGATATTGCCTTCAACTCCTTCCCCATCTCAAGTTTCTTTCTCTTTCTTTCTCCTGTTGTGATCTTAGGTACTGAGGATCAAATGTACTGAGATTGCAGACCAGAGGAATCTGTGCACATTACTATGCACATGTTTTGAACCAGCTAATTTCTTTGGGGTGGGACCAAAGAAATTTCTGCTTCTTAATTGTTATTTACCATTTTGTCATTATTAATCAAATCATGCAGGCTCACTAATAATCTTTTACTGCTATTGGGGAGCAGCCTACCTTCTTAAATCTTCATGTCTGAAGCGAGCAATTCCGTATTATATATGTGGTTTATATTTAAATTCTGTATTGGTTTATCAGCAAAAGAAACCTTCTCTGGCAAAACCAGGAGTTACCATGAAGTTGTTAGAAAGATATTAGAAATTAATTTAGGCACTGGCTGTCTATGGGATAACTTTCTGACAGCTGATGGGGAATAATGGGATATCTCTCTGCTTTACTGTGAGTCTTCTTGAAAACAGCTTTGCAGCAAAAACAGAATTTTTTTGCCTTTTCAGGCTGATTTTAAGTCAATCTGTCTCTGCATGTTTTTTGTCTAGCCTTAGTAACAGTGTGTTTATTTTCCTCAATCTTTTTGCTTTATTTGCAGTGGTAGTGTTTAAACTGTGCCTAGGGTGAGGGGGGACCTCCATGCAAGGTCTGCCAAAGGAAGCTAAGAAAAGCAGTGGGGTTAAATCTAGGCTGTGGTTGTCTGTCACTTCTTTGGAATCTTTACACAATCAACATACGAAGAAAATTTCAAACCATTGCTCAGTGCAGTACTCACGTTACATCCATGCTTTTTGCATGGGTAGGGATGACATAAAAGCCTAAGCAGCTACCTGTGCTCTGAACTTTTATGCACAGAGCTGGACTCTGATTCTAGTGTCCTAGATGGGCCTGCAACAATTCATATCTGGCAAGCACTAGTACCACGTAACTGCCAGGGATTCATTTCTGCTGGACACAGATGTGGGGGAAATGGGTGGCACATAAACATGAAAACAGCTATCCTGATCCACCAGATCCTGCCGAGTATGTATTGGCTTCTGATTACAGTAGATTTTAGGACATGAATTGTATACTGGCACTTTTTTTGAGAATCAGCTGCAAAACTAATGTCATCTATATTCAGCATTCTGAATCTCCATTGGATTGCTTTCAACATAATAAATTGACCATAGTTGCATTAACCCCAAGAACCATTTAAGAACCTCTTCGGTATGTAAAATAATTCATGCTGGTGTTAAGTTTCGTATGGTTTTGCTTTGTAAATTGTTTGGATGGTTTGGATTTCTGGTGTGTCCTTGGCTATTACTGAGAATTGAATACAGGATGATTAAAACTGCTCTTGTAATGGAGGCATTCTAATATCTAGGTTGTAATTCATGCCATTGACCATTCTGCATTAAGTAAAAACACAAAATAATGTGGAGGATCAGAGCTGGGAGATGAAGGTGTGTGAGAAAGTGTGTTCACAGGCTGCCAGGCAACAGCCTAGTGTAAAAAAATGTAGTATCCTGGTCTGTTGGCTTGTCTGTTGCTTTGCTTAATTTAAATATATTGGAGGTGTTTTCCTTTTGCTCTGCATGGGATCAAAAGGAGAGACTGGAAAAGCAAAATCATCATCGTGTACCTTTTTGTTTTGCAGAGCTCCAAAGCTCTTAAAAAAGCTGCTGTCAGAGCAGAGAAGGACCATTTGTTAAATATATGTGTGTCTCAGCTGCCATCATAACTACTGCAAATATCAGTACTATGGCCTTGAGGTGACAAGGGAGCAAAGATTGAATGGTATTTTATGAAATGATTTAGTTTCACTAAGCTGGGCCCATGTCATGTTTTTTTTTTGAGGATGAACCATAAGACCCAAAACAGCACTAGTCTAAATTAAAATAAGGCTACCAGCAGAGTGATTTCCTGATTTTGTACTGCAAAACCTAGATTGATAAAGTATGTACTACTTTTGAGTTATTTTGCTTAGTATATAGCCCTTGCATTTTTAATTTGCTTATGGTTCATTAGTATGGCATTTAAACCAGTAGATTTAATGAATTAAGTGCTAAGGCCTGTGAGTTCATTGAGGACTAACACTTTCACAGTACTTGCCATAATATATGATATACTAGTCTATATTAAACTGTGAGCAGGAAAGTGTTGAGGAGAGATTTGGGAAGCTTCAAAAGTTTTCTGCATTCGATTTTATGTCTACATTAATCCATTTGAAAGCTGTCTCCTTCTAAACCCAGTCTTAAAGTAGGGAAAGATTATGAAGTTTCATGCAATTTCAAAACTATCACTGAAAAGAGCTTTATTTCATTTCCTTTCAGTGTTTGCATTGCAAAACATCACTGTCTCTTGAGAGGAAAAAAAAGAGAACAAGTACCCAGTTACGTATTCTTCTCCACTCAGCCTTTTGATCTAGTCTGCCTTTTCCATTTTCAAAGTGCTCCAAGAGGCACACTTGAGACTGGGATCTCAGTTCTTCTTGCATTTAAAACAACTTTTCTCCATTTAAGTAATTTAGTATGTATAGACATAGCAGAACAGAGTTTAGTCCTTTGTGTATCTGTTTCTTTTTGAGTTTTCTGTTAAATCGAGAGCTGACATGATGAGTGTCTAAGTTGCCTCACTAAAGAAAAAAAAGAAGGAAGTGAATTGAAGTCAGGGGATTGAAATGAATGACAGGTGAATGAGACAAGTCAGAAATAGCAATTTAAGTGAGTGACAGGGAAAGATTAGAAGATATAACTGAAGGTAACTGCCAACAACCCATAGAATCTAGGACACAAGATGGTGCAGAATAAAGGAATTTTGGAGTAGAAATTAATTCAGACAAGGTGAGAGTGAAAGGGGATCTGCTACAGTATTTCAGTATTTTTTCCAATAGGAAAAAAAAAAACCATTTTAATACTTGATGAGGAAAGAGGAAGAGAAGAGAAGAGAAGAGAAGAGAAGAGAAGAGAAGAGAAGAGAAGAGAAGAGAAGAGAAGAGAAGAGAAGAGAAGAGAAGAGAAGAGAAGAGAAGAGAAGAGAAGAGAAGAGAAGAAGAGGATAGGCTTCTCTCTGACAAACAAACAAGAAAAGTGAGAAGGAAGGAAAGTAAAGTCTTTGCAATAAAAAGCAGAGTTCAAAGGGTTAAATGTTTATTCACAATAAAATGGAATTATTGTCGGTATCATTTGAGGAGGTAGGATTAGGTGTAGTTCAGAGACAGAGGCCTTGGGGCAACCCAGAGCTGATTTCTGATTCAGTGGTGTAGTGAGTAGGATTCATAAAGCCACCTTCTTCCTCTGTTTTCATTGAGCAGTCTGAGTGTTTCATAAAGCCAAATGTAAGACTATATATAGACTTTATATATATACTTCTGGTAATACACTTGGGAAGGCAACATGTTCCACTGACACAAGTGTAAGAATTGCTAAAAAAAAAAAGGATGCAAATTGAAAACCGATGATAGATTTGAGGGAGAACACTATCCTTCAGCACTTCTCCTTCCTTCCTTTATACCTAGGCCTGACAGCAGTTTCTAGAAGACACTCTAAGTAGAAACTGAATTAACACTTCTTAGAAGTTGTTGACAGAATGTGGAGATGATGGGCTACTTATTGACACACTCAGGCAATTTTCTCAACACACATCTGGGCACAGCCTGTGGAGAGCCCACACTGGAGCAGGCTAATCCTGAAGGACTGCTGCTCATGGAGAGGACCCATGTCTGTGCAGTTGTTAAAGCACTGGATCACATCGAAGGGACTCCATACTGGAATAGGGGAAAAGTGTGAGGAGGAAGGAGCAGCAAAGAGATGTTATGGACTGACCACAAACCTCATCCTCCTTCCTCCTGCCCTGTTTGGAGAGGGGGAAAAGGTAGAGATATTGGAATGAATAAATAAAGTTTAGCCTGGGAAAAGAGGGGAGTAGAGGGAAAGGTGCTGTTTTAATTTTGTCTCTGTTTCTCACCATCAAACTCTATATTAATTGGCAATGAATGAAATTAATCTTCTTCAAGTCTGTTTTGGTCATGATGGTATTCGATAAGTGATCTTCCTGTCTTTATCTCAACACATGGGCTTTTCTATCCCATTTTCTTCCCCATCCTGTTGCAGAGGGGGTGTGGGAGAGCAGTTGGAGGTGTGCCTGGCAGCTGGCCAAGATCAACCCACTACAACCATATTGCCTGAAAATGTTGTGAGCCAAGAGAAGACACAGGGTCAGATCCTTACCTGACAAGACTTGGCAGAGGTTGCTGGATTTCAAGAGTGATTCTGCTGACAGAGATCCCAACTTGTGATTTTTAAGTCTCACACACCGTGCAAAAGTGATATTTAGTTGTTTGGAACAAGCTGCATGTAAAAGTACTCAGGAGATGCAAGTTTGGGGTGTTTTGGTGCTTTTTTATCTTGAAGAAGTAGAGATGTAGTGGAAGGCTAGAACTATTTTTCTTTGCACAGCAAACAATCTCAGCTCTTCCCTGTGGCCTCTCCTCTGTGGTTATTAAATTCCCTGAACTATTCTTCTGACTAAAACCTAATACCATTCTGGAATTTGCTCTTTTCTGTTTGAGCTCAGAATCAACATAGTAGACTACTGCTTTTCAAAATGAAGTGCAAACACACAAGTGAGGAGCAATAATTTTTTATTGTTCAGCAAGAATATCTCTGCCTCCCACCTGCCTTCTTTCAGCTTCTCCATGCGTTCTTTTCCCCTGGAGATTTATGACACCATAAATAGTAACCTTTTGTTAGCTGGCATTGTAATTTTGTTATTGCTAGATTTCTTTAGTTGCTGGGTTTCTGTACGTGTTGGACAAGTTAATGGCTATTTCTTTTCCAGTAGAGACTTCTGTAAACTTGATAGAAGACATATACTATAAAGGGGAGTGGAAAACAGGCCAGTCAAATGCAGAGTGCATGCTAGCTATCACTCAGCCATTTTAGAAGACTGCTGCAGAAAAGAGCAGCAGCATTAGTTAAAAATCACCCCCTTCTCTGCAGTCACTGACCTCATGCTTTTAAGAGCTGTGCAGGCTCAGGGGTGGATTTGCATGAGCAGCAGTTGCATTTTGAATGTGGACAGCTGCATTTCTTAGTTCTCCTCTGGAAGCTGTACCACCAAATAAACCTCCTCTACACACACCTGAGAAGGTCGTGTGAAATCCAGGTTCACCTAAAACTGACCTTCAGTCACCAATTAGCTTCTGAAATTTCTGACCACTGTCCTTCTGATCTTTGGTGTGCTCAGCCAAATGTTATGGGAACATTAACTTTGGTAAGTGAGGACCTGATACCTTTTTTGGTACTGAGGGGATAAAAAAGGATCATGGCAGGATTATAATCAGAGGTGGAACATCGTACAGCAATGGTAAGAGATATCCAGATCTTAACTGTGTCCTCAGCTTAATAAGACTCACAGAAATGCCTTCAGGAGACTACATCATCCAAGTAATAGAAATGAATCTGGTCTATTTTACACAGCACAATGTATGTGCTTTTAGCTTTTGAGGGCTTTATATTTCCCCAACAGCATTTTGATGTTTCCATCTGTTAAGGCTCTCTCTAGCTGTATGGATGTTACCCCCAAACTATTTTACAGTCAAAAAGAGCTGAAAAATGTAACTGGATCGTACTAAAAAATGGGATCCTATTAAGAGGGAGGGTTTGACTTAGCCAGTCTTTGTATGTTAAGAGATTAAACCAGAGGAAATGTTTTCAACTCATTGGAATGAGAGTTTCTTAATTTGTGGTTGCAGCCTAATGGTGATAGGGGTTGTAAATATTACAGTGTTACTTATTTCTGGAGTAACCCAGTGGGACCACTGACCAAATACTGAACCTTTAAATTATAGAAATACCTTTTGAAGAGTATAATTAATGCAAATCTATGTAAATTAGAGTGAAAGTTTAGCCCAAGATGTAAGAATTCCTTTACAATCTTTTGGTTAATTGATTGGATTATCCTCTCAGTTACACTGCAGTATCTCAAGTTTCCCTTCAGTAACTTAAAGCAGCTGTTTGTCTCTGACATGGATGGACCTCCTATGTGAACAACAGACTCAGACCTCAAGTCCCTGGTTTTACTAATCAATCCAAGCCCCAACTCTAATTACCATGCTGAAGGAAAACCAAATCCACCAGAGATAACTCTAGATAATGCTCAGACTTTTTTTGTTGTTTTTGCTGAAGACATGAAAGAGCTCCATTAATTTCTTTAATGAACAATAAGATATTGCTTCAATAAATGCAAGCCCTGAGTAATTGAACTCAATCAGGCCATCTTTATATAATAGATCTTTCTTATAAATATAGAATCTACATATAATGCACTCAAAAATTATTAGCTCAGGGAGAGCCTTAAAATCACATTTCAGTATCATTAGACAGGAGCACACAATTCAGAAATTACCACAACAGACCACAGATAGTAATTAAAACCTCTAAGCAAACACAATTAAAAAAAAAATTATTCACTGTGTGTGATTATCTGACTGCTATTAAAAGTATGCTTGAATCTATTTGTATATTCAGGCTTTGCAAACTCACCCCATTGCTATGTTTTTGTCATAATGAAATCTACCTGATGGTCTTTGGTGGTGGTTGACCTTGGCTAGACTCCACATGCCCACTAAGCTGCTCTCACTCCCTCAGCAGAACAGGGTGGGGAGATTATAAAACGAAAAAAACCTCCTGGGTCAAGGTAAAGGCAGTTTGCTAACACAAAAGTGAAGGTCGTGCTCTCAGAAACAAAGGAAAAATCCCAAGTTTTATTCCCTACTTCCCTTCAGCTTCAGCACACTTTGCAGTTGCTCCAAAAGAAAAATGTAATTGGTATAAAATGTTGTCCTTTCCTTCTCCTTTCTCTTAGCTTTGATATGCAAGCTGACATCATGTGGTATGGAATATCCCTTTGGTCAGTTTGGGTCACTTGTCCTGGCTGTGTCCCCTCCCAGGGTTTTGCCCACCCCTCTCCTACTGGTGGGGGTGAAACATTGGAGAGAGGGCAGTGGTGTAGTGCCAGCGCTGTTCAGCAGTGGCCAAAGCTCTGGGGTGTTACCAGCCCCTTTCCAGCTGCCAGTGCAAAGCTCAGCACTGGGAAAGCTGCTCTGGGGAAACAAGCTCCATCTCAGCCACACCCAACGCAACCTTATTGATATTCCAGTCGGGAAAAACATATGGAGAGGAGATTCATGCAGACATACCTCTTTCCAGAAGAATTTATCTGGTTTCTCAAGCTTAGCAACCAAGGTCATGTTCATGACCTTAGCACCAGGACCTTGTTAATACCAGTATTGTGGTAGTCCTGTGACTGACTGTATCTTGATTGAAGCAAATGAAAGATTTCTGTGGTTATAGTTCCTAAATGGCTATTCTTACATATACCAGACATATAGTCTCAATTTAATAGGACCTGAAATCATAGTACTATTTCTTCATAACAAGATATCTGTCAAAATTACATCACTCACTGCAAAAACGTTTTTATCTGGCTTCAAGAAAAACATAAGGTACAATGCCTAGAAAAGAATTATGCAGAATTAAAGGGGGAGAAAAAGGTATTCAGTCCTCTGGGAGGATCTTTCTGACTCTCAGATGATACACAATATTTTTCCATTCCAAGTAAATATTAAGATTAGAATAAGACTGACAGTGCCAGGTGCTATCCAAATAAGTGTGAAAACAGTTCATACTCACACATGTTTAGAAACAAGCTGCTAAAAAACCTGGAGTGGGAAAGTGTCAAAGCCTTGGTTTTGTGACACTGAGAACTACGTGATTTACCAGCCAGGGGCAATGATAAAACATGGCTAAATTAACAAACAGATGTACCCCCAGCTCACTTCAGTTCAGCCAGGGGTGAGAAAGCATCCAGGGAACAGGTCTCTGGGCAGGTCCAATGAGCAGGATTAGCAGCCAGTGAAGACCAAAAGGATCCCTGTTGATGAGAGCCACCTCATGATGTGAGAAGACAGAACCAGGCACAGGTCCCTGAGTGCACTGACTTTTTGAAGGATCCTGCCCCAAACTATTTAGCAGCAACATTTTGGGTTTAAGTGGCCCTCAGCAGCTTAAGAGTAGCTAAGAAATAAATGCATGTGTGCATCTGTGTTTTTTAAATAACTTTCTTCGACCTTCTTCAACTTCTGCCCTTTGACAGTGTAAAAAAAAATCCCCAAGTTTAGAAGTTTTGTGTCATGAACAAGACAAGTATATTCTTCCCCTGAGCTTTCCTCCAACATTATCCTGTGCAAATATGTAAAAAAAATAGTTTTTTGCTAGGATGTCAGAAACCATGCAGGTAAAACTCCAATAGAGATCCAAAGATTTCACCTGCTCTTGTTCCTGTTCGTATGCATTTGAAAGATTACCATCATATTTATCATCCAGAGCACACAGGGGTTAAATCCTGCTTTATTTATTGAGAGAGTCATGTGAAATAGACATACTTGAAGATACAGAGGATTCTGGCATATATTTCATGTACTCATCATATGTAATTAAGGTAACAGTATTCTTTTCCTTCTGCGTTTTAACTCATAAGACATCTCTGGGCTGCATTGCCAACATTTAAGATGGTTTTGGGAATGAATTTTGTCTTCTCCATAAATTCCCAATTAATGCCAGTTTTTGTGGTAAAAATCCACAGAACTTCATAGAACTTAAAGAACTCCTCTTGTTCTGTAGGCCCTAGTCAGGTCATGCTGGGATTGAATCCTTTGATAAACATTTCCTTTTCAGGCAGGGCTTCATCCCCCTGGGTGCAGAAATCTTAAAAGTGGGCACCCAAGTGTGAGTTATACATTCTGCCAGCTCCTTTTAATTTCTGTGGAGTGAAATAGATTTTTTAAGAGGGCAATTTGTAAGATCTGTGTTATATATTCCCAGAAGACATTCTATGTCATCCTAATAAAGATATCAGGTGGCATTTGGAAGAAGCCTTGCTTTTCTCCATAAACTACAGAGATGATTTATAAACTATTATTTGCTCTTCCTTCAGACATTTGAAAGTGAAAAAATCTGTGTCAACAGGTATGGACACTTGCAAATTTTGCTTAATTTAACCCATAGTGTAAGGTACAGTGTAATAATAATGTAAATAAGTACTCAGGGGCTGAATGGTGGCTATTTCATGCATGAATCTTCATCCACAAACCTCACAAAAACAAACCTGTACCCAAACCTTCCATCTTAAGCAAGGCATTAATTTTTTAAATTAACTGGTAACATTTTTACCAGTAAGGAAACAAGAGCAATTGGATGGTGGTCATTTTCCTACCCATTTTTCCCCCCAGATATGAGTACAGAGTAAGTTCAGAGAGGGTGTAAATGCTGTAATATGTATCTCTACTGTTGTGCTGGAACTTACTCAGACAGTCTCCTGGGAGTCCTTTATTAAAACTCTTTTAAATAGATTGAAGAAATTAATTTCCATATATCTGGTGGAACTCAGCATTTATTCCAGGCCAGATATGATCTGTGATTCAAAAAAATACTTTGCAGAACAGCTTTTCTTCTTTGGGACAGAATCAGTTTGCCATAGGAATGACAATAGAAATACACAAACAGCAGGAATTTAAATCGTTAATTGTATGCATTAACTATTATAACATAGCTCTGTCTTTAAGTAATAACTGAAACAGTGTTTCACATTCAAATATTGTTAATGTGTTCTCATTAGCCATGTAGCTGCAGTGCATTTTCTTTCATTGGTGGGTGATGATGAGAATGTGCTTCATTAGCTGGAAAAAATTGTTGACAGCTGTAGGATATATGGCAGAATACAAATATGTATTAATCAAATTTAAATTCACAGGCTTGAATAGTATGCCAAAAAAAGCCCATGCTGAGGAATTAAAATGAGACTGAAAGGAATTCTAAAGTAAGAGTGAGATTACCAAATTAGTTTTGCCCATTCTAGTTTTCTTTGCAGTGTGTGCACAAAAATAATTGGAAAATTACAAAAGAAGGGTTTTTTATTCCAAAATAATATTCAGATTCCTTTTAGTAAGATGCAGCAGTATGGAACTTATTCATGAGTGAAGAACTAAATAAAGAGAAGAAGTGTGAGCAATGCAATTTGCTTTTTTGATGAGATATGAACAACGTGAAGACATTTCCCATCTTTCACTATTTTGAACTCTGCTTGTTTCCATGAGATCATCTATTTATGAAATGAAAATGAGCAGGTGAGAGAAACCAGAAAGTTTTCCACTACAGTTCCAGATGACTGGCCAAGATATAGACACTGTGGCACGGATTTCTTGAAGATGATTTTCAAATCAGGGTTGGGGATCCTAGAAATTTTAAGTTGGGATTTTTCTGTGCATAAGTTCATGGATGTTTTATGGAAGTTTGCTATACATGTGTACTGCAGAGAGAAAACTGCTTTATTATGAACTGTCACAATATTAGCTGACACATCTTTACAACCTCATTTATTGCCAATGCCCCAGAAGTTTATTGTGTTCTTTGGGGTCAATGAAATGTACAGAAGCTCTAAAGGTGCAGTGTATGATACTGTAGATGGAAAAAACAGCTGTTTAATATTTGCTGTAAGATTTTTTCTGTTGACATGCAGGCTGGTTCAGGAAAAGAAGTTAACATTTTTGAGAAACATTAAGCTAACATTAGTGGAAACTCTTGTGAATCTTCGAAGTATCAGAACAAGAAAAGATGCAACTGCAGTTGTGTTGAGAAACAGCTTCATAGTCTTACATAATGCTGTGTGTGTATGCATAAAGAAAATACGTAAAGGAAATTATAAAAGAAAAGATGAAATCATCAGAAATGATCTTGGAAATGGTAGGAGAAGTATTACAATTGTACATGCATAGAAGTTCTAAATGCTGCCCTCTAGTCCTTTGGCAGGTGGAGACAAAATATCACCCTGTCCTATTCATCATGGTTTTTTTGTGTCTTTTTGGTGCCTCTACTTGCCTTCAGGTGTTCCTTACTGAGGTCTGTTATTTCTGAGCAGACACCAACCCTAGGTGCAGTCAGAGTGGGTAAGTGCATAAAAAAGATAAACAGATGGGTGGTTATTTGAAAACATATGCTCTATTTTTTTCTGATAGTGGCAGTTCTGTTCTGGCATGCTGCAGAGGGCACAATGGTGCATGTCCTCATGTAGAACTGTCTCACTCCAAGCTGAGCACTTAGCAGGCCAGTTTCTCTCAGAAATACAAGTTCAGGAGGGATTTAAACTGTCCTGGGATACTGAAGCTGTTACTTAATAGGGGCACCACAGTCTCCTGCTCTTCTCCCATTCTAGCTCAGCACTGTGTATTTGGTTCCCACCACCTGTGCTATGACAGAGCCACTGTTCAGGACATGTTGGAGGCCAAGAGTCTTCTCCTCCAGAGTGCCAGCTAACAAAGAGACAAACTCCTCTACTTCCAAGAGTATCATGACAGTCCCTGAATAATCAGCTTCTTCCCCCAGCGCATGGCAGAATGGTGCACAGCCTGGGAGACACCTCATCTGCCACCTGCTTCTGAAATGGGCAATATGCAAGAACACGTGACAGCCATTCTTAATGATCTGGGAGATGTCAGGATGTAAGTACAAAAACTTTTAGAAATGCACATATTCCTGTCAAAGGCGGAACAGGCAGAATACTGGGAGTTCTCATGGAATAGACAGTACACAGCAACCATTTCTGTCTCTGCCCAGCTCATGTGAGAAGGGAAGTACTGCTCCTATTTCAACATTCTCAAAAGCAGCACACTAGGCTGTGCAACAGAGGAATGAGAGAAGGATAGGGATGAAAGCACAATAAAAAACATCAGGAATAATGATAACTGCTTTACCTGCCTAGTTACCTCAACTAACTGGGTTTCTTTCTTTTCTTTCTTTCTTTCTTTCTCTTTCTTTCTTTCTTTCTTTCTCTTTCTTTCTTTCTTTCTTTCTCTTTCTTTCTTTCTTTCTTTCTCTTTCTTTCTTTCTTTCTTTCTCTTTCTTTCTTTCTTTCTTTCTCTTTCTTTCTTTCTTTCTTTCTCTTTCTTTCTTTCTTTCTTTCTCTTTCTTTCTTTCTTTCTTTCTCTTTCTTTCTTTCTTTCTTTCTCTTTCTTTCTTTCTTTCTTTCTCTTTCTTTCTTTCTTTCTTTCTCTTTCTTTCTTTCTTTCTTTCCTTTTCTTCTTTTCTTTTCTTTTCTTTTTTTTCTGGTGCTTTTCTTCCTTTTCTCTTTTGTTTTTTGAAGAGATAATTCAGACCTGGCTATGGTCCAGCTCTGTATTACTTGCCCCTTAGTGTCTTCTATATCCCATAGGATGCCCTCTGGCTCTACAATGTATTTTCTATTTTTATATGCTTTTTCCCAGCTCTATGTCATATTTACTGTTTTACATGGTGGTTTTTTCCCAGTTCAAAGTATCTAAAATTTCGCATGGTTGTGGTATATCTCACACATATAGTGGCATTTTTCTAGCACAAAAAACTAAGTCAATTGAATGTGACATGAGGGCTTGAGGAAGAGTTGAAATGGATAGAGACTGCTGAGATAGTTTTGAAGGAATCTATTTTATCAAAGGAACCAAATCCGATGAGATTTCAGCAAATTTCTGTAAGAAGGGTCTGGATCCTTCAGGGTCCCACATGAAGTCAGGTGACTTCAGAGAGTTTTGAAATTACAGAACTGATTGTTCTGTGCATTCAGGTCTGCGAGATGTGACACAGGGGCTTCACCAGTCAACTGCTCCAGGTTCCAGTAACAGTTCTGAAAGTTACTATGTTTGCAATTTCAAGGTCAGCAGGGAGAAGCAGGTCTCTGCCCTCAGAAGAGGTAAATTCCCTAATTTGTCTTTCTTTCAGGTTTGCCTTTTATCTGGATTATTCTCTTCTAATTAGTTGTCTGAGTGTCTGGACTGTTTTCTCTATGTCTACATACCTATATACCTGTATCTATGTATACACTATATATACATATACATACACATATATATGCATACTATATATACATATATATGTATAGACAAATATATATATACTCAGATCTATCTTTAAATTTTTTTTTTTTGCTTTGTCATTTTGTCACTTTGGATCACATACTGTTAGCCCAGGTGTAGCAGTCATCCACATGCTTCTTCAAAATCTGCAGACACCAATTTTATTAGTGGCCAATCTGCTTTTCCTGGCTGTGCTAACCTGTCTCCCTCTTAGATGCTAAATTTGGTAGTAATTCTGTGGAATCCAGAACTGTCTAGGAGTTCATGTGGCTTTGGTCCAACTGGTCCACAGTTCCTGGTTACAAAATGAATGAACACTGCAGTCTCACAGAGTCTGTAAAATCCAGGCACTACTGTGACTAATGACCATTTGTACATGTGTGTAGCATAAGCAGCATTTTTACCTCAGCATTTTCAATGTACTTTTATACTGATTTGCTTTTATATTGCCATGAGAACTAGTAGTGGTTTGTATGCTCATTCATACAGAGAAAATACAGTCGCAATTTTTTGAGGGAAGGTCTTTTGAGTTTAATTTTAATAACAGTCTGTTATGTCCCTACCCCATCCCCAAACTCTGAAACATAAATATTAAAGTTAAGCCTTATTATTATCCTTCTTACTTAATGTTAAACTTCTTCTCTCCACCATTTGTACACCCCACCTCCCAATAACATACTCTTTGTTTTAGTAGGAAGATTACAATCATGTTACTTAAAGAACCTTTGCTACTGTATAATTCAGATGTGAAGAAATGAAAACATTCTGTAAGAAGTTGTCCCTTTTTGAGAAGTAGTGGATAGAGCTCAAACTGATCATTAAAATATTGTATTAAAATTATTAATTATTCATCAGTAAATATGCACTATTGATGCTGAGATCTTTGGCAATTTTTATACAAATTTACAATTCAGTACCTATTATTTCCATGGGAAATCTAAAACAAAAAAAAGTAATATGAAAATGTTAAAAAAAATTACAGTGCACATGCTGTCATTAAATAGATAAATTTTTAAAGGGAATTCTTGGATTTCTTAAACCTGTAATTGTGATCAAAATACACAGGGCTGGTTATCTGAGATAAACAGGAAATTAATTCATTTTGAGACCTTGTAAAAGAGCAAGGAGATATTTTTTTCCCAAACAAAGACAGACAAATTCATGGTCATTCCCACATAGATTTCACTCACCCTCAGACTCCTTTGAAGGTCCCTTCCTACCCAAACAATTCTGTGATTCTGTGACTCACCACCACAAAGCACAAGGACATGTGTCTAACTGGTCTGTCTGGGGTCACTTGTGTATGACAGGGAAAAGGTACACCTGCAGTTGAGCCCTCATCATCTCACATGGTTCTTTTCTGGCACTGATGAAGTATTTTTACCTCTTTTTACAAGGCTTAGCATGATTATTTTGCCTCAGACATTTTTTTCTTAAGCCTGCCTAAAGCAAAGTTTCATCAGTAGTTCTTCAATTTCGGTCTCCTCACAGCATTTCTCAATCTTCTTGCTGGGATGAGAGGAACTGGACTAGCACACACATTGTAGCATCACTTTATTGTCACCTGCCTGTTGTCAGCATGCAGATCTTCTGCTGAAAGATAATATGTGCAGTGGTTTTATCAGATTATAGACCTGCAGATCTTGATGAGAGTAATGAGAGTTATTCCTGAGTTTTAACCAGTCCAATGCTGTCAGCCACATCCTTGGTTATTAACACATGCTTTTAGTTTGACCTTTGTTCTGTATTGACTTCTTTGGTACTTTCAGATATTTCCATCACTTCTTCCTTCAGACCAATCAATATTTCTCTTAAAATTTCTGTGACTGAATGGTTTGGATAATTCTCTCTGGTTTTGATCTTCATTGTCTCTTTTGCAGTATTCACTTTCCCTGTTTCTATTTCCTCTGAAACTCCTTGACCCTCACTATACACCTAGTCTTTAGAACAGCTCACCTAAATACATAGTTCCAAGCAGCCTTTTAATTCCAGTAATTGATAATTTTCCTCACTTCCATCTAACAGGCTCACCTGATGTCTTGGAAATTTTTACCCAGGTAAACTGCAAAAAGCTGAAGTTAGCATGGAAGTCAGCACTTCAAGGCATTTACCATCTTGTTTTTTATAGGTGTATAATAAAATGTGAGGTGTATAATAAATTGGCAGCAAAAGCTTCCAAAGTAATAATTATATTTTCTTCAAGTTAACAAAACCACTGACAAGTAGGATGTATTAACAACTGGATCATCAATTACTTAAATTTCTCTTAAAATGTTTAGTAAAATTACATTTTTCCACCATATCACTGTTTAGAGGATGTTCTTGTGTGTTCAAAATAAGGTGTTGATTCGGTGCTCATGTAATATTTCTTACTAGGGCTCTCTTGTTCTGAATCATTAGACAGGAACAAGAACAGTTTATTTTGTTGAACAGCATTCTATCACCACATGGTGTGATTATCCTATATCTTATCCAGTAACTACTCCAATATGGAGCATAGGGTAAAAAATATGCCATGCATTGTGCAGTGTTCGGGATTCATATTTCCAATTCCAGTTCTTCAAAGAATCTCCAATTTAATATTTCAAAAAGTATTCTGCTCTGGATTCATGGATTTAGTCACTTATTCCAGCAAATTGTCTGTCAATTGTGGATCTTGTCATGTCAACACAGGCATACCAAAGATGTTGTAGTTAAAATGAAAGCAGAGATGATGAAGAGAAAGCTAAAATAATTAAAAATTTTAAGACTTTGATGATCTCTAACATTGCTATTGCACACATCCCACCAATAGTTCTATATACAACCCACTCAACTGCACAAATAATTATTCAAAGTAACTGAAAATAAGGGAAGAAAGTTAGAAACTTTACTTGGAACCACATTGAGTTAAACCAGCTGTGTCTATGTCCTTTGCAGTTTAATTTATATGCAAAACATTGAAAAGACGTAAAGTCACTGAACTACAAAGCAAATGAAGACTCTAATATATTGCCAAGGAAAGCTGGATGCAATATTTTTGATGGAAAGCTGTTGCTTCAGCAAAACAGAAAGAGTTGCTGAAGGTGTATGAATTCTACAAAAATTTACATGAGGAAGTAATTGATAGAGAATGAAAAGTAAATCAAGTAGTTAGTAGATAGCAGTACTTCTATTTTTGACAGCAAAAAGTTGGACAAGTTTGTTTGACTGGACAAAAAAATGGCAAAATAAATTTTGCATAGACAAGTGTAAAGAAATGTACAAGAAGAAAACCTGGTCTTATAATTGTGTAAAATGCAGGCTCTGAGGTGGTCATTACTGCCGCAGCAAAAAGCTCTGGAGTTCTGACAGATAGATGAAAACATAATCTTAGTAGCAGTCAAAAAAACAGATCAAGCACTAGGAATCATTAAGAAGGAAAAATAAATCAATTTTAAAAAGCCCATAATTTTGCTACCGTACAAACTTGTGTTTTTCTCACAGCTGGTACTCTAAATGGAGTTCTGATCACCACGTCTTCTGAGGGAGAGGTTGCAACTGGAAAAGGGTGTGAGAAGTAAAATTAAAGGATGGAGAGTGTCATTACAGCTTGGCAGAGATCTGCAACCCTTGAGTGGCACAGAAAGTAGAAGGCTGCTTGCTTCCTCTTCTATTGTGAGAACACGACCATGAAATGCAGCCTGTGGTAGCCAGACCTAGAACAACTGTATGGAGCAGGTTCTTTGTGCCATGAGTAGCTGACCTGTAAAACTTCTTGCCAGGGAATGCAGCCCTTTGTACCTGTGCATCAGCTGATCTTTGCACAGAAGAGTGTGCATCTTGCCATCGTTATGAACACTGACTCTGCCTGTCTGACTACTGCAAATCCTGCCATTTGGCTTGTCTTGAATCAGGTCCTTCATTTTGCAGACTGGAAATCCCATTTATGACTGATTACCTATTTCAACCCTTTTTAGTATTACAGTGGAGTTATTTGTCTTTGCTCTTATTCAATACTTTCCACAGTGAGATGTCACACATGTGACTGGTGTTTTCAAGTCTGTCTGAACAGTTAATGATTATAGTGGTAGCTTTAAAGCAGAGTCAGGAGGTCAGGCTGGCTGGCTTCTGTTTGCAATCTAGTCACTGAGCTAAGGCACTCAAATTATTCTCTTACCTGCACTTACAGTTAGCCTGTTTGTAGAAAGATGTAAGAATAACCCTCAAAGTGGGAGAGCAGAGGTGTGCTATGTGCTCAGGTTTTCCCAAGATGTGCTCACCACTTCTAGGGAAAGAGGATTTTATTTGACGTCCATGCAGAAGCTATGTGGAAAATGCTGCTCCTGCAATAAGCAGGAGCTGTGAGATCAGCTGGAGCTGTGAGGTGCTGTGCCCTGCTGCCTCAGGAAGGCCATATTTCCCCTGAGTTGTGCATCTACAATCCCAGAGCAGTAAGAGGAGGTCACAGAGCTTCACTGTTCTCAACACCTACAGCTCCCGGTACCCCATGTCAGCTGGATCAGGAATACCCTCCTGTGGTGAACCTCTTGTGGGTCCTGGATAAATGCTTGAGTTTCATGGATTTGGGTGTCTCTCTGCCTACCACAATGCCAGCATTCTGCTCCCATGAAAGTGAGCCGTGGCCAGAGCCTGCTGAGCTTTAACCCATTTTATTCCCCTGAAACAGCCCTGAAATCACACAAGTGGAGCAGTAACGAGTCTCCCACATGAAAGCTTAAAACTCTACTGTAATAATTCCACATATAATAAGTGGATTTGATCCAATAACCCAAAGTAGAACCTGTTAAATGGGAAGTCCTTTCATGATTATTAGAGCCCCAAGGATACAACTGACACCTTTCTGTTTTCCTTTGTTTCTCTTTCTGTCTTTGTCAGTAAGCTATAAACCTCTTACTGTGCTCTAAAAAAAAAATCAGCAAAGGCTGAAATGAAATGGGAACTGCCACTGCAAAGCAATTTAAAGACAGCCCTCAGTTTTCAGAGCTAACCCATTACAAATTCCCTGGATTTTTTCACTGCATTCTTGAGAAACCACACAAAGAAATCTATCCCAAACTCACAATATAAATATTAACTAATTGTTAAAATTTCTTAAAGCTAATGGATCTTCCTGGCTAACTAGGTCTGCCAGCTTGCTGAGCTTGTGTCTAAAAGAGTAAATAGAGCTGAGTCAATAGAACATTAAAAACTTCAGGGACAAGAGCCTGAGAAAAGTTTTGCTTTGAACAAAGGAGTAGTAGGGGGTACTGTATGTGGGTTTTCCAGCTGAAGATATACTGAAACAACACTCCAATACTTTAGCTGTTTTCTACTTCCTGAACTCCATACATGATCACACTGAGCTGTTTGAAGGCCACACTGATCATTACTCCTAATGTGCCCCAGGTCTTTCTTATGGGGAGGTATGAATTTTGTTCTAAGACAGCATCAAACATGCAATAATTTTTTTTTGTTCTTTCCCCATGTTTCATTTTTTTCTCTCCTATGCTGAAAATTCCTGTCCAAAGCTGTGTGTGACTCACCAGGTATTTGCAATAGTGAAGATGCTGACAGCCAACAAGTCTCAAGCTTGGAAAAATATTGGCAAAAAGTATCATAGTGAAATCAAACCTTAAATATTACAGAATTTCTCTAGAAAGATGGGTCCATGCATGAATCTTGAAACAGTAGCTAAGTCTGAATTGCATTGTTCACAGCTCCAAACCAATATTTCTCAAATATCTGTTTTTCCTCAATTATTTAAACAAAACTCCTCAGGAGACTCATGATACACTAGGCAGTATCTGGGAGCAGAACATCCAGAATTGCTTATCACTGGTGGCAAAGGAGTCTAAAAGGTTTATACTTGATGAGTTTTGAAATGTTTGGCAAGCACAGAGAAATTACATGTATTGTGGTCTTGGAGCATTTTGATTTTGGTTTTGGTGGTTGTAGTCCTTCATATGCCTGCAACTTAGTGAGGTTCAATGCTAGTGATCTGCTGAATTCTTCTACCAGTTCCAAGACAAAAGAGTAAGGGCCTTGCTTCTGATCTGGAAAAGTCTGTAGCTCATCTCTAGTTTACTACCTAATCACGTTATCAAGATGCATTTCTGAGGAGTGAATGTTTTGCCTATGAAATAAATCAGATTGAACTGTAGTAAGCCTGAGTTTTCAGACAAGTTCTCAACAGGAACAACTAGGAGTGCTTTCAGATCACAGGCTATCAAAGCGGAGACCATCCTTTAGGTGTCTCTGAAAGAAATAAATGAGTAAAACCAAAGCAATAGATAAATCTGGAGCCAATGCATTTTCACCTGAGGTGTCTTCAAACATACATGCTTTTTAAGCAACATTAAAGTCATCCATTAATAACCATGGGCAAGAATTACAGGATAGTTCTAATGATCTTTGTGCTGTTTCTGAAGCAACGAATCTTCAAATAATTGTGCACAAAGCTCAAAGTATTGGTTTTAATCAGGCTGATTAAAGAATGAGAGCAAACAGTAACATTAAAGAATAGGAACAAATACTGCATGTTCTTGGAAGGTCTTTGTGTACTCCCTGTAAGCTAAGAGAGACTCTGATTGTAATTAAGCCAATCTCAAGAATACATAGGAAATAAACCTCAATCTCCCTTTCCTTTGATATGTGACTTAACTAGTGAGTTCTCTGTAGAAATTTGGAGTCTGAGGAGAGAATGTGGCAATAGCAGTATTTTAGAAGAAAATTATTACCCCTGTGTAACATAACTGTGGATTTATGAAAGCTGTTGTCAGTATGCACTTACTGACTGGAAATGATTACTAGATACTGGTAGGGGAACAACTAATTTCTAGACCCTGAGTGATGCTGGACATTAGTCAGTTGCTGAGAAACCCTAACTTTGAAAACAGTAGATGTCTCCAGGACTAGGCAGCAGATAAACAGACACTTGAAAACTGCAATTTTGAGCTTAGGGGGCCTGAATTCTGCCTAGATTCTGGTTTCTTTTATTTTCAAATTAAGTTGATGTCAAATGATAGCTATTCACACTCTCAGGAAGTCCCTGCTGTGAGAGTCCACTCTCATGGGCATTTCTGGTGAGCCAGAAATCTTTAAGATGTGAAGAATGATGGCTTAAAACTTCCTGGTCTGAATTTCAGCTAAACCTGCATTGTCTGTGTACCTGGCATCAGAAGATTGAGACAAGTACCTACTCCTAGTTTATCTTGTCTATGCCTTGGAATATCATTCCTATTCTTGTCCACAGGTGTATTTCTTTGACTTTCTACTGATCCATTTTTTCAGAACACAAAATAAAAACCCCCACCAAAACCTAATTTTAAATTACTGTCCCCCTTTTTGTCTTTGCATATTTTCTGTAGGTCTAATAGAGAGTTTTTGGGGTCAAAATGAAGAAGTTCTACAATTTGCTTTCCGTGTCATGATTAGCATGAGCAAAGGAAGGACTTTTTTTATTGTTAGAGCTATTTGTTAAAATATTGGCAGCACATCATGAGACAGCGTGCATCTTTCATTGATCTTTGCAGTTTATTTGTAAAATCAGTGCTTATTATCGTAACAGAGTGGTAAGCCAGATTTCTTTTCTATATTTAACTATAAAGTTTTCCCTATAGGGTAGAACAGATGAACAAGTTACAATGTTATTTCTAGGACTTTTGTTACTGAGGAGAAAAGGTCTTCCAGACCTCGGTCAACTCTTAGTGTGGTTTCTATATATAATTGCCTTTAATATTCATCTTGAATGAAAAACTCTCAGGCAATGTGTTGGACCACTAAAGGATCTGTTTATGAATTGAAATTTTATTGGGAGAATTCAGTCCTGAAGGATGAATTATTGTGGCTCAGAGGAGAGCATTGTGTTAGGCAGATAAAAGGGAATCAGTGTATATATGGTTTCAGCAGAGAAAAGAAAGTCTGATTGCTTTGCTTGTTTGAACCATAACAATTTATTTAGGAGTATTATTACTAGAATAGCAGTCCAATTTATTTCCAGCTGATTGGAGCTCTTTCAAAGGTTTAGAATTTCTTTTCTTCATAAGTTTTATGTAGGTTCCAGTTCACACTCAGGCTGGTGCTCTTGCTTTATGCTTATTCCAGATGCTGCCTCACTTTCTTGTTTTACTGGGATGGCTTTCATAGTTTATGTTCTCATGGAAGCATCATCTTTTTCATCCAACAAATAAAGTATCCCAGTATGTTTCCTGACAGCTATAAAAGACAAAAATCTCCCACTGATGCATTTTTAGACACGGTCCCTGAGAGAGATTTTCTACCTAAACAGAACAAGTAAGGTCATGATTACACCAAGGCTGAAAGGTCAGCCTGATGTTTCCATACTGGTACAATTACATTTCTTACAAGAAAGATTCAGCTTTAATGAACTAGTACATATGGAGCCAAAGTAAGCTTAGCTTGTAAGCAATAAAGAGGTTAAATAATCTGTCTAACTTGCATTTTTGTACGGTCTTTATGTCATTATTTGATTACGTTAGAAAAGAAAATCCTATTTTTCCAATTGGAGTTCTGCAAATAGGTCAAAGAAATGGTTTTCAGCTGTATGCTTAATAGAAAACAGAAAAAGTGTGTTCACAGCCAAAACTCACTGTTTTGGGCAAATATTTTCAAGTAGTCACAAGCACAATTTTTGTGCTTTTGTTTTTTTGGGGTTGGGGTTTTTCCTGTTGTTCTTGCTTAAGCAGCTGTTGGCTTTCCACTAGCACCAACATTCTTTCTTGAAACTTTTCCAAAAAACACTTATCTCATACTGTGGCTACCCTCTAAATATCTATTGATTTCAGAGCCTCTCCTGATGGCCATAATAGTTTTCTGCACAGCAGTCTGATCTTCTTCTCTCTTGGTGAGGATTAGGTCCATCACTTTTATTGCTTTAAATGCTGTGGGGAAATCCACATCTTCAATTTCCTTTATTCACTCCGTCAGCTTTCTGGGGCAAACCATGCATTGCAATTTGCTTGCAATGCTAGTATCAAAGTGATAGTTGCCATATGAACAAAGAAGTTCGCTGCCCCTCTGGCAAAAATGCTTTCTACCTCAGGGAAAAACAAAAATTACAATTTAAAAAATGAACCCAAAATATCCAATGTCTTCCATAATATGTTTAGTTGGTGTTGCTCTCAAGAGCATAGATCAGTATCAGAGTATCCTAGTTACAGAGATTGTCTCAGATGAGAGATCAACAGTGACTGGTCCTCCCTGATGGAGAAGGTGTAGAGGAACAGAAAAAGGAAGTTAGCATCATGCATGAGAATGAAAAGAAAGGTAAGTGAGTTGAACTGTGTCAGATCAGAGCAAGCATTTGGAGGTGAATAAGAAAAAGATCAGGCTAAAGGGCAAGGATGTTGACCGTGTATCTGTGTGGATGTATAGATAGTTGGACAGTTGATGCATTTTGCATGAACAGTGAGAAGTGTGAATGATGAAAGAGGCCAAGGAACAGTAAGGAGCTGTCAGCTAAGTGGCAGAATTTACTTGACCAAGTATTTACCAGAGGGACAGAGGGAGAAAGTCATATGTGCAAGCCAATTTACCTAAAAGCATTGCTTGGTGGGTTGCTTGTCTTTTATTTTTTTCATTCTTTATCTCACTGCCTTTAAATGATCTGTCTGACTTTCTTTTTTGAAATCATGTTTCTGTTTGCCTTACATTAATATTCATGTCTTGTTCCTCTGTGTTATGTTACCTTTGAAGTGTCTAAGCATTTGTGCTTCTCGTAGAAAGACTTAGCACTGAGAAATCTTGGTATTAGATACCCTTGAGAAACTGCCAGTTCCCTTATTTGCCACTTTGTTTATGACAAAATATCACTCCAGTTCTTTTTCTTTTTTTCTTTTTTCCCAGACAAATAGCAAGGTCTTTGAGTTCTAGAATCAGGTCACTCCTTTTTTTCATCAGATGCATCCAACATCTCTGGCCTTTATGCACCATGCCCTGTCATGCATCTCCTGAACTGTTCTTTTGTCTTTGCTGTTTGAAGTGACTGTGTCACCTTGCTCTTAACACAGTGAACATATATGAAATTTCTTGGCTCCTTATGATGAAGAGAAGCAGACATGCCCGTGCCCTGGCAACAGGCTTCCTGCGGTGGTGCTGACAGCTGGTTTTCTCCCAACAAAGGGAACTGCAGGGTGTGGAGGAGCAGTACAGCACTGGAAAAATAAACTTGGGATGAAAAAAAGATCTACACCTCTGACAAAGGGCATCAGAGAAATAAAACAGTGGATAAGCAGGCGGCCATTCAAAACACTCCAAATGAACCTCATCCCATCCTTTAAAGCAGACAAGTTACCACATGACGTGGATGTGAGAGCAGTGTCTGAACACAGCAATGCTCAACAGAGCTCCAAATCCAAAACCTGGGGACTGCAACCCAACATGTTCAGAGAGGGTTACTTTTATAAACACCCAGATGAGCAGCTGTGCATGGCAAGCATCAAAGGAATGTGCTGCTTTTCTTTCACTCCTGCCATTCATGATTCATGGAAAAGACTCTCTCCTTCAGAAGATCAGGGTAGTGTTTGCTACCAGATACCTTGTTCACATAGGAGGCAACAGGAGAGCTTGGAAAAATCACCAGTTTTCTTATGTCCTGCCTAGATGCTTTCTTTTATCCTTTTTTTTTTTTTTCTTCCAGGACAAAGAATTGATGACTTAAAAAGCTGAGAGATCGGTAGTATGTTGAACACCAGATACATTTTTACAGGAATGAACACTACTAAAATTTGAAAGTCTTACAATAAATTAAAAAATAATGGCTCTGGTGTCACCTATTTCCTCTCTGTGTATATATAGAACCTGAATATTTGTTAGAAATAGCTACTTGAGAAGGTAGCCAACAAGAAAGGCAAGACGTAGATGCTATGGAATAAAGACAGAACATCTGCCTGAAATAAGTATCTGTCATTGCTATACTACTACTTCAGTAAGAAATACCCCAAATGTAAGTCCCAGGTTCTGTATTTCTCCACAGAGGAGTCAATACCTTTTATAGATAAAGGCTGTCAGAAAGCACTTGTAATACCCTTTGAAGCCTGTATATGTAACGAGAAACTGCCATACTTCATACTTCATAAAATGTACTGCTTTCCTTCAATTGCAGACCCAACGGAATCAGACCTACATTTAAGAAACTCCAAATATGATTAGCAATCATAATGGCTCATACATTACTTATGGTGCTGTCATTACTTGTGACAATTTCAGGCATTGATACTCAATTTCAAATGTTCTTCTCAACTGGCAGCTGATTTTAAATTATAAACCTTAATTTTGCACTCTAGGAGATGAAATGAAAAAAAAATCTCGTCCAATATCTGTAATCTGTGAATTTTTGCCAACAGAGGTCATCCTAAAATCTACTTTATCCACTGGCACCAATGAAGTTTGTGCTGCGAATACAAATGATGTTGAATTCCCCAGGACTTAATAGATAAATCCATTGACAGGTGACATGCTCAGTTTAATAGTCTGAAGATGCTTAGGATGTTCAAAATAGCACTAGGATTTGATTTATCATGACAGCAGATGTGAGGTATTTTACTTAGTATTTCCATTAACTATAGTAAAAAGAAAATTAATAAAAACCTAGATATTTGAATATAGGAATTACTTTATAATAAAAACTAGTCTTACATAAGTACTTTTTTTGCATGCAATACTACTGTATATCTGAGGATGGATTTTTGTTTAACCTGACAGCAATACTGCAAACTATAATTTGCAACATTGTTTTAATAGGAATAAAAGTCTTCACAATGCCCCTCAAATTCTCCTGTCCTTCAGAGTGGAAAGTAATAACTCAGTAGGCTGCCAAAAATTCCCTTCCCAATGTGTTTATGGGCCAGGAAAAGGAGATAGGACTTTAGGCCAGCTTAATTGCAGTGCAGACCAGACTCAGTGAGACCTACTGTTTTTTATAAAACATGCCTCTAGGGTTGTAAATGGAGATGTTCTACTTAGAAATGACCTGTCTGCTTATTTATTTAAGGTGAGATTTGCATCTGATTAGCAATAGACCATACCAACTGGAGTGACATGGGAGTTTCTTAATTGCTTTCCACTACCTGGAAAATAACTAGCTGTTCATTCTATCTGTTAATGTGACAGCTCATTGTTGTTGTGCTATTAGGCTGACAAACTCATTTACAGATGATGTCAAACCCCAGCATTTAAATAACAGAAAGGAAGCTGTTTCCCCAACACACATAGGAGAAATAAACCCTTTATAATGGAGTGTTGGTAGGAATTGTCTCATTTTATGCACATAGAGCTGATGCCTCGGACAGCTTCGAGTGAATATTCTGTTACAGTGTCATGGGCTGTTTCTTTCTCAGCTGCTGAAGTGCCTGAGAGCCAGTAGAGAATTCCTGCATCATGTTGTTACTGCTGTGTGAACAAGAAAATTCTTCAGAAGGTGAAGAAGAGAATCTGACAGGCCAGAAGGCACCTTCTGGATGTGTTTCATCCAACTCCCCTGCTCAAAGCCAGCGTCAGGATTTGCTCAGAGCCACATCCAGCTATCTTTTAAGTATTTCCATGGATGGAGATCCCACAGCCTCCTAAGGCAACCTCTTCATAAGTATTTGAGCACTCTCATAGTGAAAATCTTTTTTTATAGCTATTCACATTTCTCTGTGTTCCAATTTCTGCTTGTTGGCTTTTCATAGGTAACCATGTACCTACGAGAAAAATCTGACTCCATTTTATCTACACCTTCTTATCTGGTATCATTCACAGCAGCAAGATACCCCCACCAATAGTCTTCCCTTCTGCAGGCTGAATATGCTCAGACCTGATATCTCCTTCTACATCATGTTATCCAGCTACAAAACTGCCTGGTGGCCTCTGTTGCACTTTTACCTGCATGTCAGTGTCTTCTACTGTGGAGCCCAAAACTGGACATGTTGTCCAGTTGGCAGTTCACATATTGTCTCACAAGTGCTGAATATGATCTCTTCCCTTAACCTGCTGGATTAACTTATTCTAATATAGTCAGGACACCTTGGTGTGATGCAAAGGTGCATTGGTGGGTCATGTTCCAACCTTCCAGCTGGATCACAGGGTCATTTCCTTCAAAGCTGATCTCTAGTCTGCCCTGCCACACAAGGTTTTCCCATCCCACGTGCAGGACTCTGCATTAACTTTTTGGCTGGACTTGAGGAGGCTCCTGTCAGCTCAAGCAATTGAGAAGAATCATGTTGAATTTTAATCGATTTGGTGTATTTAAGAAGAGACATTAGAACTAAGAAGATGGCTCCAGTAGAGATTGCATAAGTTTTTGAAGACTCTTATTTGGTATATGCTGAAAGCCACAGGAAATTTCACAATGCTCTTAGTTTCCAAAAATTTCACTTGAAACGCTATTCTCTTTTTCTGAGAAATTGCAAAGTATGTGCATGCAAATGCAAGCATCTACTTACAAATGTGTATACATAATAATACCGCCGACTCCTCTACTTTCTACTTTTGACTTCTCTACTTTCCCGACTTTTTCTACTGAGATCCATTAGAACATTCAAGCCAGCAAACAAGGGAAGACCCTTTCACATTATAAAGAATTATATCCATTCTGCAAAGGGCTGTAGAAAACACAAAAATAAGTTAGTATAAGTTCTGTTAATCTTGACAATATCCTCTTGATTACAGCATCATGATTGTGAGGCTCAATTATTGCAAAATTCAACTGTGTTATTGGCATATTGGATAGTCAGTTACTCTGCTGTGTATCTTTTGGAACAAAGAAAGTTTAACATGGCTTGCAACAGGGGCTCATGAGACTTTTTAAAAAGCTGGTGAACAATTCAGATGAAAATTTGAAGTATAAATAAGACTGTCTCTGAAAAGTAACAGCCACAAGATGGAGGTACACACTAGAACTGGAATGACACGAGAGAATCTTTCTGAGAATACGGTCAATATGGAGAGAGTTTCACGTCCCTTACTTTCCATTGCAAAACTAATGGCACTATCCTCAGTCTGAACTCACTGTGGAGTGGAGCTCATTGCAGTCTGAAGAATTTGTGTACCAACACCAAGGCAAATTGCTTGAAATCCTGAACCCAGTGAAGTCAGGCAAAAATACTACTGATTCACACAAGCCTGGCTTTTAATTCTAGAATATTCTGCGAGTACTTGTCTTGCACACATTTGCATAAATGTCAGCTAAATAAAAGAACCAACATCTCTTCATCAGCACAGGTTCATTTAACTTACACACTGCCATTGAACCCAATAAAATGTTTGTGTTCTGAGCTGTAATAAGTCATTAAATGATGTTAAAAGCGCAGGAAAACAGATGTAGAACATTTAGGGCACGTCAACTGGTGAAAATAAAACTATAATCCTACTGCAAAAAAGCAATGAACAGGTTGTACACATGACATGAAGTTACACAAAAACTAGCATTTGTGTATTAGCATGGCTTCAAAGAGGATTTCACATGTGTGTGTGTTTGTGTATTTGTGTGGCTGAAAGATTCATAACCTGATTGAGACCATTGAAGTATATTAATTTAAAATGACTGTCAATACAAAAACAATATCTGTGCAAAGCAGTGTACTTTTAAAGTGTTCTTGGGAGCAGTAAGTCAGCTTCAGAAAATCCACTGGCTTCCAGAAGCTTCATCTGCTGCCACTGGTGGGAATGGGATGCCCTCAGCCTTCCATGGGTGAGGATTTGTCATGCTGTTTGCAGTGTTAAGGGAAAATCTGCCAAAATCTGCTGGCAAGTGACCTTTCATCACAAAACCCAGCAGATGGCAGCCTACAGCCAGTATTTTTTACTGTTCTGTTTGCTGCTGTAATAAACAGAAACTCCTCATGAGAGGTTTTTGTGGGAAAGCTACGATATATTTAGTTGCATGGAAATATGAAAATGGGTATTTGTACTGTTCCCTCCTGCCTTGCCTCTGTGGCACAATTGTGCTCAATTGTAATTTTTGTGTGGAAGGAATTCTCCATTTTTTTCCCCATCCAGCTGGTGAAATTTGCTGCTAGAATGTAGTCAGCTCCTCAAAGAAACTGAGCAGAAGCAGCTGATCTGGGGACAGCAAGAATGGAAGTTTTAAGCTGCGGGATGCTGCTGATTACAATTTTTGGTGGAGTCAAGAAGGTCCTTGTGACATTTCTTTACTTTCCATTGAGCTATTATCAGTCTGCTTTAAAATAAATAAATGTGAAATTACAGAAGTAGCATCTCCCCTCCCCTGCTGCTGTGCTAGAACACTGTGCTGTGACAGGCTAAAAATGGTGTGTACTCCTGCAACTTCAGGATCTCCATCCTGCCCTTTTAGCCTAAATGCAGCTACATTAGTCTAGCTAAGGGTATGTTTGGCAAGTACATAGGGGTACCCTACATTAGGGTAAGCTACATTCCAAGTGTCAGAGGGTCTGACAGATTTATTTACTGGTCACAGAGCACTTTGAAAGCTGCTTTGAAAGCACTTTGGACTATGTGCAGGAAGGGCAGAAAGCTCATATTTACCCATACACATGAAGTAGTAGCTTGCAATGTAAACACAGTTGCTCAGTCTAGAAAATATGATCCCAGATGTTGGTGTTGCTTTTTTAAAGGTTTCAAATTGCTTCTATTTCAAGTGCCTGGTCCTTTCTTCTTCCCTGTTCTGGTCTCCTTTGCTGTCCCCAGGACCCAAGCACCAGCAAGGGAGCATAGGGCCCTAGAGAAGTTAGATGTCAGGTTTAGATCAGATGTTAGAAAGATGTTCTTTACTGTGAGGGTGTTGAGCCACTGGAACAGGTTGTCCAAAGAAGTTGTGGGTTCCATATGCCTGAAGCTATTCAATGCCTGGTTGGATGGGGCCCTGAGCAATATGATCTGGTGGGTGGCATACCTGCACATGGTGGGGAATTTGGAACTAGATGATTCTTAAGGTCCCTTCTGACTCAAATCATTCTTTGATTCTGTGATTCTACGAAATGCCTGTATGGGGCTGCCTCTGCCCACAGAGACATGCACATCTTTGTGCCCTGTAGCACTTTGCAGTGATTCCTTGCCTTGCAGTTCTTGCTTTGGTGTAGTAATTGGGTTTTGCAGATTACAAATGTCTTTTGTGCAAAAATTTTTACAAAAGCAGCTAATACAGTAGTTGTTCTACTAATACTCAACTGACCAGCATTACTTATAAGTCATCACCTAAGGATATCAGAGTAGAATGACAGTCAATTTGTAAAGGATTTTCTTTGGATCAATAGAGAGAAAAACTGAATGTTTTAAAATATGATCTTTCACCACAATTCGATTTTATAGACGTGAAGAGAAGTTTTATGTATATTTATTAGGTGAACTATGAGCCTACTTCTTTCTTTCATTTGTTGAAGAAAAATCTGACCACAGAGAGGTTTTTAACGGTATTAAAAAAGCCATCAAGAACATTGCCAAAAGGATATTTCATCAATAATTCAGGATATCCTTTACAAAATACAGAAATATTTCTAGAACTTCTAAAATGGAAAATCACAAAGTTTCTAAATCCTGTTTCATAGGAGAAGTCTAGTCTCATCTTAGTTGCTAGGTGGTGGAAGTGACCTTTGATACTACTCACAGAACAGAGTATTTTTTTAATGTGATCTCTCACTTGCACTTTTCAGCCTTGGGATTTGCCTTCTTTTGTCAGGAAATACAAAAAAATATCATCTTGGAGCCTCAGTTTTGTCCCCCTCTTCTGTATTCTTGTGGTGGGTAAGTCCTGGCCCCCACTGAGTCACTCAGTCATGCCCCAGCAAGATGGGAGAGAGAATCACAAGAGCAAAAGCAAGAAGATTGTGCCAGAGATAAAGACATTTAATAGGTGAAGCAAAGCTGTGCAAGCACAGCAGAATAGGGTGTTCATTTACTACTTCCCATTGGCAGAGAGATGTTGAGCCACTTCCCTGAAAGTCCTGCCTCAGCACATGAAATGCCTACTTGGAAAGACAACTACCATAATCACAAGTGTCCCTGCACTGTCCTCCTTCTCCTGAGCTTTTATGTCTGAGCATAGCATTAAAAAGCATGGAATGTCCCTTTGCTCAGTGGTCAGCTGTCTCAGCTGTGTCATCTCCCAGAGTGCTGTGCTCCCCCCAGCCTCCTTGCTGGGGCAAAGTGGGAAAAATAAAACCCTGATGCTGTACAAGCACTGCTCACCAATAGCCAAAACACTGGTGTCTTATTGACTCTGTTTTTGTCACAATCCAAATCCAAAATGAGGTGCTATGAAGAAAATTAACACCAGGCCAACTGGACTCAATACATCTTGTCTTCTCCCCTTCTTTTGACATTGGATCAGCATTACATAGACAAGAGAAGATCAATAAATTCAACGTTTCTGGTCTCTCTAAACATGTAGGCTATTCAGACGCACATAGTGCAAACTTTCTTATTTCAACTGTTTTATGATGTCTCCTGTTCTGTAAGATTCTTATTGGGGAAAAAGCAATTAGTCTGCATTTGAGAGGGGTTTAGGGGTTTGGGGCTGGGGTATAGGGTGTTTAGGTTCTTTTGGGTGGTGGTTGGTTGGAGTTTTTTGGTTCCTTTTTGTCTGCAAGGTGGAGACATGACACCAGTTGTCATGTTTCAGGAGTAGGGTGGAAGTTGAGAATATAATTAATAACTTCACTGGAGACTAATTTTTCCCTTAATTGTTCTTATAACTATGAAATAATATAATTAGAAACAAGGAGTATTAACATATTGCTGTTAACTTCTGTTAGTGGAGGGTGGCTGAAGTGTGACTACAATACAGAAACAAGTATTTCCTAAATTCTCTAGTCCTGCAAAAGCAATAGCTCAAATCCAGACCCTCTTCTGGAGGCATGGTAAAGCTGTCAATCCCCTTCAAAGAGCAGTCATGTATGAAATAAATTCTCTATGCCTCACAAACCTATCTTTGGATGTCCCCTATCCTCCAATGTGTAGAATCCCAATCTTCATGTAAGTGTTGTGTGTAAGGTATCAGATTGTTAAGGCTTGGGTAAATACCAAAGTTATTAGATTGCATCCTTCCTCATTCTTCACTCTCTTTCTCAAGTTATGATTGTTGTATTTCATGTTGCTGTAATAAACTTTAGCTAGCAGGACACTCTATTCCCTAATTGGCAACATATGCAGTAATGAAGAACTTAATTCCAAGCAAATATGATTGAAATTATTAGAGCAGAGATATTTACAAGAAGGTTTTTAGTTTGTACTGGCTTACCTCTTTGTCAAAGCAGGCAAGTCAATGTGCAAGGGATATCAGGAGGAAAAACAGGGAAGAGAAGGAAGAATGAGGAATGGGAAGGGTAGGCTGAGAATGGCAGAGATTATTAAAGTTGAAGGGGAGAGTTTTGTACATCTGCAATTTTGTTTAAGATTTGGAATTTTAAATTTTCTCATGTGGGTGCTTATGCTAAATTTTGTGTAAGAGAAAAAGAAAACACAAGTACACACACCCCTGCCTCACTGCACAGATCTTCATATAGGGTTTCACCTTCAGGGTAGTGGCTGTAGGGGCTGAGTTTTTTCAGTGTGATTGAGCAGAGTAGAAACTTGCTTTTATAGTTGTTGACAAAGCTGTGTGATAAAGGCAAAGAACTTCTTATTTACCTTGGGGAAAAATCAGTAACAACATAATGGTATTTAACCTTAAAACTCAGAAAATAGATGTGCTAGAAAAACAGCTCTTTCTAGGAATTACAGATTCTGCCTCAGTGTTGCTGTAGATGTTGTGGTGCTGCCCTCTTTGTTAAATGTTATCTTTTAGGAAGTACTATTTTCTTGTTTAAGAATATTTGTTTAACGTGGGTGAGCAAAAAATATATAGAAGCAATTTCTTAAACTTATTTTTGTTTCCAAAAATTGAACAAAGATTTTTTTTTATTTGAAGGACATCTAGGCACAGCCTGTTTTTTAGATTTGTACAATCAGTAAAGTGAGAGTTTACATGCCAGACATAGTGGTGTGTCAGTGAGATCCGTCTTTTAATGTAATATATGAGGCTTTGTTTCTGATGTCTGTATTAATCTATTTCATGTTTCATGATTTAGTCACAGTGCCTCTTTCATCACCTGTGTTTCTATGGTAACCAAATATCCCATAATGGCTCTGTTATGATGCCAAAAAATGTTTCAATTTAAGCTAATCTATTCAATCTTATGTCATTATGCTGCAGTACTAGCAAGGATGACATTACAGCCCTTTTGGTTTTATTAGGCTTATTTTGGTGTTGAGAAAAGAAAAAAACCAACTCTAAAGAGACTGTTGTAAGAAGCCCTGGGATGTCCATGAATTCAGAAAAGCTTTTATAGCTGTCTGGCATCTAACTCAATATATTTTGTGATCCTGTGGTCCTCACAGCTGTATCCGACAATTGATTTTTACTTTAAAAAAACAGCAAAGTCCTTCTTTGATTCTTGTGTCCTGCTTTGATTCTTGTGTCCTTGTTCTATCTTGTATGGATTTTGGATATCGTAAGTTTCCTCTACAAGAAACAACCATGCAAGCTTTTCCTAGCCTTTGGTCTTTTATGTTTAAAATATATACTTTTTATTCTTATTGATTAAATAATGTGATAGTGATTGGAACAGTTTGTGATAATTTAATTGATAGATTGACCTCCACTTCTAGTGGAATAATTAAAGAATGTACAATTACATATCTGTGGTCTTAATACTGAAGGATTTAACAGACATGTAAGCTTCAGTCACCAGGGCTCTTGCAATCACCTGTAATTAAGCCTCAGTATAACAGTTTGAGGAATCAGGTACCAAATGTAATTTTTCATTCTGTTTTGTCAAATCAGTGAGTGAAACAATGGGCTTATAAAGGTATTTCTCAGCACAGTTCCCTCTGGTGCAAAAAGAAGTAGCTAGTATTTCAGCAGAGTGCCTTCAGTAAGTTATATGCCTATTTTTTCACTGTCTATCTGCTCTGTATTCCTCCTAATTTCCCCTGAGATTCTCTCACACTGAAAAACTTCTGCTCTGATATGAACAAACTGATGCAGGAGTTATTTCACTGTTGTGTCCCTGCAAATTCCTGTTATGAAGGTATCACCAAGCCTCCTGATTTGATGAAATTAAGCAAAGCAAGAAACACATTTATAATTCTTGCAACTGCAGCTAGGAAATGTGTTTTGCTACTAGAACATGACAAGATAAATACCAGCAACAAAACTGAACTCGGAGAACTGAGAGAAATTGAGTGATTTTGCCTACATTGAATTAAGGAGCTATATATATTTTTTATAGGAACAGAAGATGAAATAAACTGTGCAGATATATGAAATATACTCAGTGCTGTAAGTGCACTGAGTGTAAATGCAATAAGGGCATACAATACCCAGCAGATTGATTCTGAGTGTGCAGTGAAGGCAGACTAAG
Source organism: Leptocoma aspasia (assembly GCA_013399835.1). Classification (NCBI taxonomy): domain Eukaryota; kingdom Metazoa; phylum Chordata; class Aves; order Passeriformes; family Nectariniidae; genus Leptocoma; species Leptocoma aspasia. The sequence continues at coordinate 634,583 of VXAX01000691.1, forward strand.
TCACACTTGGGGAGTGTGGCTGATGGATAGACAGTATCTCTTGCTATACCAAGAAGAAGAGAGGCACCACATCTGAAGTTGTTCAGTCTCACTAATGCTGCAGGATATACAATGCTCAGCTGAAATCTGTGGCCTGGCAGCTGAGCACAGACAAATGGAGGCAAATGATGGCTGAGATTTTTTTTTGGAAAGGAAACAGAAGGGAGGAAGCTTTCTGCACATACTCCTTGCAGCAGGAAGTAGGTAAGTAGTTTGTATTTTTTCGGTTATAGATCCCCTGCCTAATAAACCCAATCTATTGCTCCTGACCTTTCCATTATTCCATCCCAACTGCCTTTTCTGTCCCTTTGCCACTCCTTTCCTGCCCCCAGGGATGACTGAGTTGGCTAAAAAGACACAATGTCCTGCTGTTTCTCTGTGAGGCTGCAGAACTGCTCCTCTCTGCCAATGGTGACAGCCATCAGCACTGGTGACAGCACAGCTGTGGAGGCATCAAATCACAGAAAGAATGTCCAGACACCAGGCAGATCAGTTCTGATTCCTGTCCCTAAATGACACATCAGAAAGAACTGAACTGATAAAACTATTTGCCTCCCATTCATTAAATACCCTACAATTGCATTGTTACAGAGAACTGATTAAAAAAAAAAAAAAAAAGGAAAAAACACACACTATAATATTGAGCTTTATATCCCACTATTTTTTTTTAATATGTGCCAGGGACTGGTATTTTTTGTATTTAATAATCAGTAATGACATATCAACCTTAAGCAATAAAGATACTGTATGTCACATGCTGTAGCAAGCTCTTCTTCAAAGTCCAATGGTGAAAGAAACCAAGGAGATGGAAACAATTGTGCTATGTTGACATTGCAGCATACTGCAGGATTTTATTGCTGTAGTATCTGCAAATATCGGGAGTCAGGAACGCTTAGCTGTTTATCATTGGATGTCTGAAAATGAACTTAAATTCATGATCAGTAATTAAAGAATGTCACCAGACAACAGACTCTGATTTCCTGTAAACCTTGTTCTGTCCAGCTCTATTCAGTACAACAGCCACAGTTTCTATCAGCTGAGCATATAAGCAAGGGCCTTCGCATAGCTCGTCAATATTGTGCCATTTTCAATCTGTTATGAGAGTACTTTTCTAAAACAGAACATTGTTATTCTTGCTTTGAGCCTTTCTTATGACTCGGTGGGATGCTATGTTTTTCCTGGAAAGAACACTGGTAATGCAACATTACAAAAGACAATTGCAGAAGATTCACCCATTCACAATCCTTTGAAACCCATCCAAGTGCAAAATTAACTAGGATGTGCAGAACAAGATAATGAAAGATTAAATTTGTATTCTTCACTATCCTTGAAAATTAAATACTGGCCTATTTATTGAGAGAAGAATGCTGTTAGTAGAGCAGAAGCTTATCCTTCAAAGGCTGCCTTCTTTTGGCCAGCATCCCCTTGTTCACCAATGGGAAACAGGCAGAGTTCTCCCTGTCTCTCCCTTTAGGCTGGACATTCATCTTCTATTTATGCCCTTAAGCCACAAAATTTAATATTGTCAAAGTTCACTGCTTTCTTTACAAGACAGCATGGCACAACAAGTAAAAATACTTTCTGTTTTAAAATCTGAAGATTTTAAAACACAGACAAAGAACATGTAGGCAACTCAAGCAGTGCCTACACAATGACCTGAACATATTAAAAATGTACATTAAGAAATATTCACCTCTCCTGTGGTTAGTAGCATGTAGTCTGCTATTTTTAAAAATATGGCTTTGCAGCAACTATACCATTTCCCTCATGATTTTAGACTGACCCATGCACTATTTGGATTGTTGAAATTTAAAGTTCAGTAAATGGGTAAATTTTTTAAAGTTCAACAAATGGGTAATTTCAATTGTTAGACTACTATGCTCATCACAAGTGTAAGATTGAAGAGCTTACACTTAGGTTCACAACACGGAACACAGTTTCCTTCTTCAACTTAAGTATTTTGCTGCTTTAATATTAAAACTAACAGGAGGAGCTGAAACGTCTAAAAACACATAAAAAATCATTGAAGGTGTTTCTCAACACTCACTGAAGTATTTGTGTGCAAATTTGTTTCTCTTTCTGTAGGGATAGAAAAGGAAGGTGACAAGCTGGCATGACCCCTATTCTGCAAGTGAAGATCTGCGATAAAAGCAGATATCCAGACAAGCAGCAAAAGAATGTGTACTTAACTAAACTGTAGAGGTGAAAAATAGGCGTAAGCAAGCTGCTGCCTGATCCACACGTTTTCTGCTTGTCCTGTGAGCTACTGTCACAGCTGCAGCTGAAGCTCAAAGCACCCAAGCAGCTTAGAAAGAGGCAAAGTTAAGATAATGGTGGATTTTGCTGTATCTTAATCAGTCCCACCATGCCTAATTTTACATCGTATGAGCACAAACTATTATCAGACCATAATACAATCTTTGACTGCACTTGCAACAAATATTCAGGGGGACAAGTGACCTGGGTCAACAGTGGGCTTAGTCCACGGTGTAGTTGACATACTACAAACATATGCAGGATCACACAGAAAATTGTGGTTTAGAAAGGAAAGAGGCCTCCAGAAAGAGCATGAACCTTATGTTCACTGCTTCCAGCTGCAGTATAATACAGGGTTTGCAATGAGTTATGAAAATTGACTCACAAAGTGAAGAAATACTTGCAGTAGTAGACAGCTACTCTTTGATTTTGCTCCTGCAGCTTACCTTAGTTTCTACCATATACAAAACATTTTTTTATTCCTGCAGAAGATGATGACAGAATTGAATTATGTATTTTAAAAAAATACATTGCAAAGTCATTGATTGCAGTATTGCATTTATGGGAAGTGCCTGACCAGGTATCACAGTGTGGTGTCAATCTTACTGAATCAGCTCCATGTAAATATGCCCAAAACCACTCCTTTGCTCTCTTTTATGACAAACAGCCTTCCGTAAGCCTTATCTTTGTCATTCTCAGAGAAAATTGACAATAGTTATTCTGACTCCTTCGGATTCCTCTCTTATTTTAGACATCTGTAAGGTGGCTATGTGGTTCTCAAATTCCCAGATTCCTTTTATAGTCACTAGAGAGGAAGGGTCATTTTGGAGACCATTGCCCACTTAATTCTCAAGTGGATGTATATTTTTAGAGTGAGTACTTTACTGCCCATCATTCCTTCTGGCATAACCTAAGCATCACCCTGTACCTCTCTATAATCTCTTGTTGAGATCATATACTGCTATGGCCAGAGACCATCTTTTGTTTTGTGTTGGTAGAGACATTATCTGAATGGGATCAAAATTGAGGCTCTGCATGTTCCAGTCATGGGCATAAGAACAATAAAAGAACAAAGTACTGAATATACTTCCAGATAATTATATATGTCCTATCCAATGTCATCTAGTAATTTAAGGGTGTTTGTGTTTCCAGATGTAAGATGTACACATGGTTTGAAAATAGGCAGAATTCAAACACCCGGTGCTCCAAGTCCTTCATTCCTGTGACACGGCCACCACAACTGCAAATCTGTGAGCAGGGAGAGGAGACTCATTTATAACCTGCTCTGCTACAGTTGATGAAAACAGCTGTGAGGTAGAATTTCCTGAAACTCAGAGAAGAAATAGTGGCATAAAAGAGTTTTTTAATTTTCTGAGTAGACTGTGACAACTAATCATATGTCAGTCTGGCTAAATAACGAAAAAACTTCCTTCTCCTCAGGAAATTTGAATTTTTAACCTGTCCAAGAGAAGTTTTATGAGCATGCTTTAAAAACATTAAAATGCATTTCTGCAATCCCTACCCAATATTACATTCAGTCATTCATTTTAGTTTTATAGCATTCTTCATACAAGTGGCACAGAGAGTTTGACTGCAAAGCACATTTAATTAAAATACAGCTAAGTAAATAGGATTGGATTTTATAAACCACAAGACACCTATCATTTTAATCACATATGGAAATGTAGCCCATACACAAGAGGCATGCTTGAGGTTGCTATCTAAAGAAACTGCAAAAACAATCCTGCTTTTATTTTTACTGAAGTTCACCAGAGATACTAAAAAATTCATATTTCCTGTAAAATATAGAGTGTTGGGCATCTGGTGCTTAATGTTCAGATATCTAAATACTGAAAAACTATTTTATGTGTGTAATAAAACAGTCTATAGTAGTGGAGGGTTAAAGCCAAATGTCTATTCCTCTTTCAGAAAAAAGAAAGAAAGAAACGTTCCAAAAAAATATATGCTCTTCAACTTGGAATCTTCATCAGCACAGTAACATTGCCTTCCACTTTTTTTGTTTTCATAGGAATTATGTTGGTGTTTTTTATCACTCTGCTGCTTCTCTGGATATTACATTTATGTATGCAGTGTGATGTACAAGAAATGAGCCAGATAATTATGAGTAAGCTGAACCAGCTGCAAATACAGATAAAGTACATTCATTATGCTATAATAAGAAGACTGTGAGTATATCAAGGTTTGTATACTGTGTTTGTGTCTGGGTTTTTTTAACTGTAATGCCTGCACTGTGAGACATGCGACAAGGTTTCCATGCCTGTCAGACTGCTATTGCCACTCTGGACTCCAGAGTGCAGCCTGCTAGTGGACTTCATGGCAGGGCTTTGTGACTTCAGCTGAAAATCTGCTTGGAGTAGTGAATATCTCACAGCAAGACTATGAGTGCTTAGCCACTGTAGCCCTGATCCTAAGAAAATTCTTCTTGCTAGGAATAATAATTAACACAATTTATTAAATGAATGTTTTATGGTACTAATGACACTTCAAATATGAATTACAAACCCTATAAACAAAACATAGGCCCCTTGTCTATGGAAGGAAAAATATTTAAAGTACTGATTAAATTGCTACTTGAAAGGTGAATGGAAAGCTCAGTGCATTTGCACTTGACAGCTACTCTTGTTGTCATAAAATAATTTTGACATTTAAATGTCAAAAGATATGCTATTCTTACAAGACTTTAATTGTCTTTGATCATCCTGGCATTTCTGTCTGTGTCTTTCAATGCTTTAATTTCACTGTGGATTTATATCTGATGCACTAAGTCCAACATTAACCCAATATACTTTGCAACTAGCTCTATCACAAATGAACTTCACATGTACTGTTTGTTACACATCCAAGGAAAGTAAATTTCTGTCTGAACTAGACCAGGGGTCTCTCAGATGCTCAGGAGGATGCTCTATTTCTTTGTACTTTTTCTTTCAGTACTTTAAAAATCCTTTAATCCAAGGGCCTAAAAGGGAAATATATCTCCTCCAATGTGTTCTCTCGTTAGTACTACTTATACAGTTTTCCAACTGTATACCAACATTTCATTCCACTTCATTTAAATAAAATATGGCCTCTGTAACCAAGAAGATAATTAGTAGCTGGTGGAAGCTCATTTGTAATTATATCGAGTTGAAACTAATAATTATTACATTACTTTATATGTACAATGTTTTCCTTCCAAATCCCCTCTGATTCCCTCAAAGATGCCCATGAATTTTGCAGGAAGTTTGCTATCACTGTTGTGGGAAATGGACAAGATTCCAGCAGCTCCTTGTTACCCTTCTTTCACTGCACAAAAAGGAAATCCTCAGATTGTGAGGAGACCATCCTTCTCTAAATTATACTGTTTAATCAGAGACAGTTTATTACTAGGTTTCGTTCTAGAGCATCTTGCTTTGACACTGACTTAAATGATACAGGTTTGTTTTAACTTCATAGCGATGGGATGGAAATTTTTTAGTAATGGAATGTTTCCTCAGGTCCCCTATAGGAAACCTTCAGTCTTATTAACAATTTCTGGTGATAAACACTGGGATATACTAGTAGTTGTACTTCTTATATGGCTTTGGGGGAGACTGGCTATTTAGTGAAAGATGAAAGGAAAGCGCTGCCACCAAGAAGCGCCTCAGCGAATCTCTGTGCTAATTGACACAGGGTACTCTCTTCTGAAAGGCAGGCTTTGCCTCTTTCTCAGTGCATTCCCCAGGGTCTCTGAGGTTTCATGCAGAGCCTGGGGACATTTCTGGGAATTACACTTTGATGTGTTAGCACCACTAAATAATGTCATAAGTACCACAGCTACAGGGGTGCGATTTGCTCTTCTGCTCCAACCTCCTGCAGAAAACTGCTTGTTCAGCAGCAGAATGAAGGAACCGAGGGCATATCTGTGGAAAAGCCAGGCAGGCCTAGGCTTGAAATTCCCTGCCTCTATGTGCTAGTTTCTCCTTATTAGGGGAAAACAGAAATTATCAGTCCTTAAACATGGCATCTCCCTGAATATTTTCCTGATACTTTACAGAATTTTGCTGGCAGAAATTCCATGTGAACAGGTGTGGAAATTGAGAGCAATGCATGAGAATATCTCCCATGCCTTTGATTATTTTTTTTTCTAGACTGTGACCAGATCTTATAGCTCTCTATGAAACCCTTTCCCACCTTCTTTAAAAATGTTGACAACAGAGCTCCAAAAGCTTTTGCAGATGGTATGTGGAGAGGCAACAGCACCTTCCTCCTCCTGTTAGATACCATTTGCCCTACAAGCTATCACATTGCACTCATTCATTACTGTGATGCATAATGTTTTTCTCTGTGTCTTTACATTGAAGAAAAAAATTGGCTTCATGTAACTGTGGCATCAGTTTCTCCTTGAATGTTTCTGGCAGATGGGATTCATTTCAAGATTAAGACAGATAATCTAGACTGATAAATTTAGTGCCCAGTGGTGTCTGTGGAGGAGAATTCAGAATTGGTGGAGATGTGAGGTGCAATTCAGCTGACCATCATGAAGGATAGGATTCATTCACAAGACAGGACATTAATGCCACTTTCCACATCCTCAGCAATCTCATCTGGTGCTGCTCTAGAGGGGCAGTTGTCTCCCAGAGGTCCATATGACACCAAGCATACCTAGAGACATATCAAATGCCTTGCAAACCCACGTGTGGGCAGCTGACTCATCCTCTAGAAGTCTGTTTCACCGTGAGCTGAAGTGCTTTCTGGGCTTCATTGCCTGTAATGCAATTTTAGACATCTACAGACACCTACATGGAGACATTTAAAGTTTCCTAGTCTGAAATTGACTTGGGCCCAAAGGCTCAGTTTAGTTGCCTGAAAACAGATATTTGTCAATTCTTTAATCTTAGGTCAGCTTGCTCTACTTTTTTCTCTAATTTCAGTTAAGGCCACATGATGGGAGACTGTGCAGGGAGAGAAACTCAAATGGTTTTGATATCCTTAGGTGCAAGATGCCCACAGTTCTCCCAGTTTGACAACATTCAGCTTTAATAGTTAGCTTTTAATAGTTACAAAGTTTAAAATTTTCAGACTTGCCAAGGAGCTAGGAGCTATTCCATGAAGACTGGAAGATTTAAGTACATCTTCCAGTTTTGTCCTGAGACAAGGACCTCATGTATCTCTTGAATGCTGCTGCCTTCAGATGTTCATTGGCGGTGGTGTCAGCAGTGTCTGGTGTCAGGATCAGTGCTGGCACTTCCCTTGCACATGGTATGCTTTATAAATAATGTGTCTTGGGTATTTTAACATTCCAGGTACATGACCCTGATCTTCAGGAATACCAGTATGATCATCTTTCTTTTGAAAGGAACAATGCTGGTTCCTTGTGTCTATATCTGAGGCCACCAATGTTGATCTATACGAGAGAAATCAACTCCATGTCTCTCTACCAAATGCTGCCATAATCTTTGCTCTTTGTGGTCTTATTAAATAGTCCAAAATTACATTCTACTCCTCTCTCACAGTTCCTTTCAAAGTAATGGCAGTGAGACTCTTAAGAGTAATACTAGGATATATGACAATCTTTATCGTCGTGGTCCACACACGGAAGAAAGGACTCTTGACAATAATTTCAGAAGGCTAACATGATTTATTAAAATGACTCTATAATTCTAATATTTTTCTATATCTGCTCAGCAGAGAGCATTCTCCATGCTCCTGCTGCTGCTTCGTCCAGGGAATGTGTCCGAAAAGTTTACAATATCAGAAAGATAAAGTAATTTCAGCTCCTTCTCCTCATAGGTAGGAGGAGGCCAACCAATTCCATGTCCTTGAAGAACAGACACAGATATTTTGTTTACAGAAAGCTTATACAGAGTGAAAGACAGCAAAAGTATGTTCTCCCATGGGAAAATGATCAGAAGGCTTACACACAGAGAAACTTATAATATGTTCATAGCAACAAATCTTTTAATTTTTACTTGGACTATTAAATACTTTTTATTTAGATTTAGAATTAGAATTAGAAGTGATTTTGGCTTCAGCTTTAGATGCAGTAGAAACACAAAACTTGAGAACTGTAGAATTTGGATTACAACTCCCTTTTCTAGGTTTTGAGATAATGTTCTGTAATGTTTTACAGACAATTTAATATATTACATGCTTCCCTTTTTATTTCTACAGTTTATCCTTCGAGATTTATTTATGAATGTTTAACACCAAGATGCTTGAGTGCAGGGAAGATAAAAGCCATTGTCATCAATGCTGCCACACATTCTTTTTGACATTGTATCATAGGCTCTTTAGGCCATAAAAACATGCTAAAAGGGTACTGTAAAGATGTTGTATTTGATGCTTCTGCCATTTCACATAAAAGCTTATGGGCCGTACAGCTCAGCTGGTGGTCCCAGGTGCATGTGCACTTCATTTCAGGAGGTATCACTAAGAAAAATTTATTATGGGTATAATAATTGCAGGAGAAAAAATATTGCTGTAATGGGAACTGCAGTATCATTAGCTTCTTTAAATTCTTTTTTATCCAAGTTGTTGTCTTAACAGTGCCTTTCATAGATACATTAGATAAGCATAGTCATGGTGGGATCCATCTGCTAAAATATATGACTCTAAAAATTAGGCATACAATTCCAAGTAAGTCATCCTAAACTATACTGCCTTTTGAGAGATATACACACCTACAGAGGAATATTCAGATTAAACTCCTCTTTTATGACAGGCTGAATTGCTTTTTAAATGTAGCTATCCCTCATTACTTCAAAGGGAATACAAGTTTAGGTTCAGGTATGTAATTTAAGTTACCTAGAATATTAAATTTGGACAAATGAATTCTTAGTTAGCTGTAGCTAATGATTATTTTGTTTTTATAAAAACTTTCCCCAAATAATCTATTTTTATTTATATAGCACAACAGAAATTAAATTTTATCATTATCCAAGGAAAAATGGCAAAGTGTGATGATACAGATCCAAATATGGGAGTTTTATGGTACAGCAGCATGCTGGCAAATGACCTGATCTCAAGGATTTTTTTCTTGAGCAATGTCACAAGGAAACAGAAAGAAGCAAGGCATCATCTTTTCAAAGGGATGGAATTGCCTATGCTTCTCCTTAGGGTTATGGCTTTGTGAGAAAGCCCAGCCCAGAGATGCTTATTTGGCTTCATCGTTCTGCTGAGGTGCATGGGGGCTTTGCAGGACTAAATGCCATTTCCTGTCCCTGTGGCTGTTCTCGTGTTTCTCTCACTCTTCTGATGAACATGCAAACTGTTTTCAAGAACATGAGGCTGGGGAGCACATGCTGCTGTGCCAGGCATGCAGTGTAACAAACAAAAGGAGTCATTTCCTCAGATAGAGAGGGGAAATGTGAAATTCTGGCAGAATCAGTGCTCTCTCGCACTGATAAAAATCAGACTGGCTTTATCTTTGTCCTCTGTGGTTTTACATATTTATGGAAGCAAGGATCTTGGTTTATTTCTTTGCACTGTCAGCTACAGTTACCATCCCTAGCTGATATTATCTTGTTTTGTTTTCATGCAAATAGACAAAAGCAGGTTCCTTCTTAATAGGCAGAGGCAATTATACTTTAGATGAACCATGAATGCTGCAAATTTTATTTCTGTGTAGTTTTTAGGTACAGGTCACAAATAGGATAAAGGAGTTTGGCATTGGTTTTGAGACCTGCAGGCAGGAACAGAGAGTAAATACAGACACCTGTGGAGTGTCTTGAGGCAGGGAGAGTTGTCTGTGAGCTAGCCTAGACCCTGCTGTGTTACAATGTCTGCTACAGAAAGCCTGAATTCTGCACTTTTTTGAAATAGTTTACAGGAATATTGGTTTATTTTCAGTTGTTTGAAGCGTGTTGTCATAGTTATGTAGTGAATCATGCTGCCTAAAATTACTTTCTCTGTATTAATGTAAGGTAGTTTCAATCTTATATAATGTTATATAAGGCAGTTGAACCAACACATCTTCAAAGTCCTTAGTTCTTCAACTAGTTATAGACAAGCTGTTTGAAAAGAAATATTTTTTCTTAGTTTTTGAATTTTTTTAAAGCAAAAATATTAGGATGGGGTGCTGGCTTACTGCTGCCTGAAGAGGCCTGTGCTCTGCTCTGCTTTTGCCAACACTACAGCATTTCAGTTGCAAAACTGAAGTCAAATGCTCTCTTGGCTCAGTGAACCGGGAGCAGTTCCAAATGCCCAGGCTGTGTACCATTAAATTTATGCAAAGTGTTTGTGGTGGTACCTCAGATATTACAACCTTTATTTTCATTTTCTAGAGAAATGTCACCATGTTTCTCTGGAAGACTGAATGCCTTTAATTAACATTTTAGTATAAGTATTTTTGAAAAATTTGCTCCATATCAGGAGGTAGAAGGTATAAATTAAGCCATGTCTCTTTATCACAAACTAATATGTTTGAACTGAGCTAGCCTGCTTTCCTTTAAGACACATTTTATGGTCCCTACTGTGAAAGCCTTAGAGATGATTGCAATCAAATACTATGTTTATGTCTTTAAATAAATCTTACTCTGGTTTACAGATATAAAAGGATGGAAGCAGAAATTCTGTTAGTGTGAGAGGGTATATCTCCCTTGGGATAAAAAAATATTTTCACCCGACTAAAATGCACTCAAGGTCAGGAGCTACCAGTTTTGGCACCCTACATTAGGGACACCATTGTAGCTGGTGACAAAAAACCAACTGTTCAAATGGGTACCTTCAACAGGTGGTTTGCCAGGCTGTTGTGAGAACTGTTATTTGCCATCTTACTGATAGATTTCTTCTTCTTCTTCTTGAAAAATGGTGATGGCTGGTGCATCCTTTTCCATAGGCAGATGATTCACTCATCTGATTTCCCCTCTGAATACTGCTTTTAAATTCAAGTGCTCTGATCTCCCTAAAACAACTTCCCCTAGGTTTCAGGCTCTGCAAGGAGGACCGTGATGCTCCCTTTCCCTTTTGTCCCTTTATAACACCTCTGATTTATTTTTTATCTTTTTTTTTTTTCTGAAGATAAATAAATATTTTATGATAACTCTTTAGGGTAGAAGTTTGGATTAAAAATCCTAGCTGCTAAAACCTTCAAGTAGATCCAGGAATTTTTATAAAGTAGGAAGTAAAAATGCTTGTAAAGTAATTTTTAGAACCAGCTAGTCCAAACAAATTTGGCCTCCTTTTATTCAGGTCCACAAAGCAGTTTTTCGTTTGCTAGAACAGTATCCCATTAGTAAAGTGTTGAAAACAGTGTTTCTGGACACTGTGTTTTCTCAAGAGCCTGATGCCTTGAAGTGAAGCCAATTTGTCTAAGAAGCTCAGATCTGGTGCTAATAGCAGGGCTACTTCTCTGATAGAGTCTGCTTTTCTGTTGCCCCCTGCTGTTTTATGTTACTTTAATCAAAATCTTTTGTAGTTCCCCTTTTTTTTCCCCTGCAGATTCTGATAAAAACCCTGTTTTTATCTAGGATGGAACTACTCATGTTTTGCTGTTGGCTGGGGAAAGGCCTGAAGTTGCGTCAGGGGAGGTTTAGGTTGGGTATCAGAAAAAGTTTCTTCACCCAGAGGGTGGTTGGGCACTGGAAGAGGCTCCCCAGGGAAGTGGTCACAGCACCAGCCTGGCATAGTTCAAGAAGCATTTGGCAAATACTCTCAGGCACATGGTGTGATTCTTGGGGACATCCTGTGCAGGGCCAGAAACTGGACTTGATGATCCTTGAGGGTCCCTTCCAACTCATTCTGTGACTATGGGATTTTTCAATGACATGTGACTTTTACTTCTCAGCATAAACCTCCTGCCTTTTGGAAGAAAGATGTCTGTGATCAGGTATTTTCTTTTTTGGCATTGCTATTGCAGTCAGGTTACCAGCAAGGACACCCATCGTCTCATATATGATGATGCAGAGAATTGTCAAGTGTGCATAATCCAGAGATACATACCTTTCATTCAGAACAAATGAAAGAAAATGTGCCTGGCTGTATTCAAGAAGAGTAGAAAAGTAGGATTTTGGCAGAGGGAAAGATTTGCAATGCTGAATGAGAAACCCACTCTAAGTTCTAGAGTTCAACTTGAGTGATGGCTGCAAGTCCAGCTTGAAATCTTGCAAGACTTACCATGTCTGAATGCAATGGTCACAGAAGCTGAGCTCTTAATTAGTATAAACCAATGCCATTTGTCCCAAAGTTTCATTAGATATTGAGGCAAGTAAAGGCAATCTGAATACAGGATAGGCTTCTTCAGATGGAAAAGTGGGATTTTTAACATCTCACCCAGCATGGCTCCTTGCAGCAGACCATGTCCTGGATACATCTGTGCAGGGATCTGCCACTTCTCCCAGCCACTCACAGAGACTCATTTGTTCAGCAAGCATGTCTAGAACAACTTATTTTAGGCTCTACAAATGCCTCCTCACTGCCTGCTGCAAGAGACATTAAAGGATCACACCAGGAAGTTAGAAAGGATTGTCCTGATCTCTCTACACTACTGGGAATTCATGCCTGCTACTTTGTCCGGGAATAAGAATTCAAGTTATTCAGTCAGGTTTGTTGGTATGAAAAACTTTTCAGGATCGCACTTCAGTGAGATACTAATAGCAAGAAAGTGGAACTAGATGGTTTCTAATGTGTATCCTTTTCTGGTGGTATCACTGTCTGGGGTACTTGCCGTGTCCCAGACATGGCAGCATGATTCACAGAGTGACTAAGCAAGCTGCCTTACAATTCACTGAAACTATTGCTTTCTCTTTAGAGAGATTATTTTCACATTACAAATAGTTAAACTGCATGATTCATTGTCACATGATATCATGGAGGTCAAAATGGGTTCACATCCCTCAGCATCTGTTAAAATGGTTATCTGGATGCAGTCTCTGGTGTAGGAACTACACTCTTACAGCTGAATGGGAGGTTTGTCAAGGTCTGCTCAGATCTCTCAAAGTTACAGGACATCGTACTCTCTGACTTAAACTTTGCAGTCCTTTCAAATCTTTCAGATCCCTATGCATGCCCATTCTCCTAAGCATCAGTTACAAGCCACTTTTCAAGACAGGCACTTGAGCAGAACTGATCTTTGGTATTACTCATTGGATTTTGTGTTCTTATCATTACAGGATCAAGCTTAACTGCATTTGACAGACATTTTCCAACAAAAAAATTCTTACTGACATCAGGCAGAGTTTACTTTTCCCAGCAATTGTATTTTGTGAGTTTCAAGGCCTACATAGAGTGAAATAGCTTAAGGCTTGGATGAGCTTCAGCTGAATATCTTGACATAAATCAATATATTTCAGAGATGTGAGCACTTTTTTTGGTTTGTTTCTGAGCTCCTAATTTCCTCTGTTCTTTGCCATTATCATGAAAGAAAATATTTTGGAGGACATTTCCCAGCCCCCATCAGAGGAATGTCTGTCATGACAAAAAGCAGCAGTTGGTCAGATAAAGATTTTAGCTGAATTCCTGACTGTTTGCTTGGTTGCAGAAGACAAAGAGAAAATGATGGTTAATTTCTACAAACTCGTCATTTAATCATTACTTTCCAGGCACAGCTCTCTCACTACTCTACTATCTTTGACCTTGCAAACATAGATAAGTGGTTCATAGATTGGGAATTTCTTAGCTTCATTGTGTTCCAGTTTCCCATCTTGTTAAGAAGAAGAGATAGAAAGTTTGCCTTGGTAACAAATTTTGGATCCCCACATGAAAGTTGATGTAGGAAGTACAACATGACCCACTAGAGGAATGCTTGGCCTGCTTTAGGCATTGTGAGATTTCATTTACATTAGGCAGCCTGGGGGAACTTCCCAGTTCCAAGTGTGAGTTTCTGTCCTGATTACAGATCCTCATCCTTTTTCTCCCCATCTTCTTCTTTTCTGTGTGCTTTCTTACAGGAAGCTTGAACAAACACAGCTGTGCATGGAAGAAAGAGGAAAAGTCAGGGAGAGAGAAGGTCTGTTTTTTCTCTTTGTTTTATGTGTGTATTCTTCTAAATCTTAAGAGGCTACAGTATTTAACAGAACATTTGAAATTCCTCTTGTCTATTCTTTGCATTTAGGACATACAATCTATTCATTCATTACACAAAAGGATCTGCAGGAGTCTCTTCCTATCTGGTATATAGGATAACAGGACAATAGTAACACAGGTGTACAGGGAATTCTTGTATTAGGCAGTGAATCCAACAAATATGAATAGGGTGATGGGCCTTTTGCCTTTATTATTTTCATGGTGGGAACATAACTAAGGTAACACTAGAGCCTTTCCTTTTGTCATTCCTGCCCATGTTCTTCACAGCCAGCCTCTAATCCTCCTTTGATCTTCCCTCTATTTATTCCAAGTCACCCACAGGGCTCTGTGATTTAGAGCCAAAGTTTCTAGGGTTTAATTTCCCTGAAGGGTCCTCTACAAGGTTATGAGTAGAAGACCTCTTTTGGAGAGGAGAATAAATGTAATCCTGATGCAGACAAATTTCTGAAAAGCAAGAAAGAGAACAGAAAATGTGTTTTCTTTCCCACATTTTATTAAAGTGAAGGAGTTCTCTGTTTTTGCCAGCCTAAATTTTTTCTTCAACAAAGGTGACAGATGGAGGACTTGAAGAGTCTGTATTGATGGCATATATAGTAAGTATTTTCTGAGGAACTAGTGAGTCAAAAGAGGCTTCTTAGGTAACTTGCATCAAAAAGCCATCTGATAGATGGAAATATGCAGATAAACAAGCTCTGAAACTAAGTTTGCTGCCCTTGACCATTCTGTGATAGACACATCAGTCACGTTTTTATTTTTGCATCATTACCTTCTAGAAAACCTTTGCTGCACTTGCAGAAGCCTGCTCACAAAATCTTTTAATCAGAGAAGATGACATGACAGATTGACAGGTCCTGCTTCAGTGGAAGCTCTTGCAGTTTCAGCTCTGTATCTGTGCAGTATTTACTGGCTGTATGACTGCTTTCAGGTTGACAGCATCAGTCTCACCTGACAACCTCTCTGTTAGCTTCACTGCCAAATAACCTTTCAAGTAATAACTTGAATATGATATATTCTCACAGCAAAATGGTAATTTATAAAGGTTTAAGGAACTGGTGACTTGTTCAAGAACAGCATTTAGAGCTGGACATTTTCATTGTAAGAGTAGGGTCTGAGAGTGGAGAATATGACAATTGTCTTTATTTAGAAGTGTATTGCAATTTTATTGTTATAGTTCAGGTAGATACTCTGCTGAGGTATTTGAAAAGGCACAATTTGCATGTTAAAAAGATCCAATTTACAAGTTTATGAGGAGGTTTTTTATTGAAATGACATGGATAATGGCTTAACTCTTTATGTTATCAAAAAATACAAAGGGAATGTGTCATGAGAGTACCTTGAAAAAGAAGAAAATAGCATAGTGAATCACTCAGCACCATTTCCACAATTCACTGATCAGTTTCTACTGCTCTAGTTCACCTGAATTAAAAAAAAATTTGAAAGGTAATATATGCCTATCCCAACTAAAATAAAGGAATTCTAAAGCTATTTATTTCCT
Organism: Leptocoma aspasia; assembly: GCA_013399835.1. Lineage (NCBI taxonomy): Eukaryota > Metazoa > Chordata > Aves > Passeriformes > Nectariniidae > Leptocoma > Leptocoma aspasia. The sequence continues at coordinate 650,373 of VXAX01000691.1, forward strand.
AAATAAAAGAACTATAAGGCTAAAATAATTATAAGGCAACATTTTTTTTAGCCCATAATTAACATAAGATATGGGTAGAATATGTAAACTACTGCCCTGTACAGCTCCATGTGTTCTGTCTTAGTAGCTTCTGTGGGCTAACCAATTAACACAAAGGTCATTGTTCTCATTTTTCCAGTATCAACAGGACATTAAAGCAGCACCTCTGTGATTATATTGGTAGACAAGGGATGTTGCAGCTGAGATGAAATTTCAGTTTCACAAAGGCTAAGACCAAAGTCCATAAATTCAGCAAATAATATACTGTGCACTGAACTTTTCTGAAAGGAGACAAAAGGAACTATCGCGAAAGCACACAAGCAAGGAGAAGTGGAAATGGGGACGGACTTTATATTTTGATCAAAGATGCATCTGATAATTTGTGTGTGAGAAGTTAATAGTATGAGTCAAATGCCAAATGTTGCAACAATAATGTGTAGGTGCAAGTACAGGTAAGCTGGTTTCCTGCTGTGTTGCTCTCTACAACTACCTGAAAGGAGCCTGCAGTGAGACGGGTGTCAGTCTCTTCTCCCAAGTAACAAGTGTCAGGATGAGAGGAAATGGCCTCAAGTTGCGCCAGGGAGGGATTTATACCAGATTTTAGAATTTTTTTTTCATGGAAGGGGTTGTAAAGCATTGGACCAGACTGAACAAAGAAGTGGTGGAAGCACCATTCCTGGAAGTGTTCAAAAAGCATATGTGGGTAGGGCATGGTTTAATGTGAATATGGACATGGTTTAGTGATGAATATGGATGTGGTGATGGGTTCATGGCTGGGCTAGGTGATCTTAAAGGTCTTTTACAGCCTTAATAGTTCTGTGATTCTACATGACCACTGTGCTGTTGATACTTAGCTTAACTGGGAACGTGTCCCTTTGGACAATGCTAGTAGGACAACTACGTTCCTTTACATTTTGCTCTCTTTATCATAGAATCCTAGAATGGTTTGGGTTGGAAGGGACTTTGAAGATCACTCAGTCCCAGCCCCCCCACCACGGGCAGGAACACCTTCCACTAGATCACATTGCTCAAAGTCCCATCCAAACTGCCCTCAAACACCTCCAAGAATGGGGCATCCACAACTTCTAGGGACTACAGCTGGGTTAAGACAAGTACTCAGTAATGCAGAGGATTGTGTGAGAACACTTAAAAGTTTTTCTCAGGTTTCTGACTGCCTACGTTTGCATTAGAAATATAAGAGACAAACTCCGTTTTTTCATAACCAAATGATAACTTTTCAGATTTCATCAAGAATAAGGCAGTGCTGACATTAAAGAAAAGGAAGAATTTTTTTGATTTCACTAGAGCTTGGGCCTGAATAATGACAGGAGGCCAAAAGGATTCTTATTTTAACTAAATAAGTTCTCTGTGTCCTTCATGTAATTGACTTCTCATGCCATAAAGTATGATCCTTCTTACCTCATTTGGTTTCTCATTAACACCGTGTAACGGAGACTTTAATTTCCAGGAATTACTGCATCAAATGTAATTTTTGATTGAGTAGAACCATACCTCAAAAAACTGACATTATGCATAAACATACAAGCCAAAGAGTTCAATGAAGAAATCTGATGCTCCAAGTTAGGTCCTGTTGCATAAGGATGGCTAAAGACAACTTCAGATGTGTTTGAAATAGAAAGAATAGAGGTGAATGAAATTTTGCAATCGTACTTCTTCTGAGTTATCTGTTGTTGGGAGAAGGAATGAGTGCTAGAAACAAGTCAAGGGGTGAACAAATTTGTGACATGGATGCTGGATGAACCAAACTGTTTGGCTCAAGGAGCCAATGGTTCAAAGTTTAACAGGTAGCCAATGGAATAAGGTATTTCCTGGGTTTGCTGTGGGGCCCAATGCTCTTCATGACTAACCTGGACTATATTAAGGAACATACCCTCAACAAATTAAAGGTAGACACACACTTGGAGTAAATGGCTGGTGAGAACCTCTGTCATTTTTAGAGTCCTTGACTAGCTGGAGGAACGTGACAAGGACCTCTAGAAGTTCATTAAAAGTGGATGCAAAGTTCTGGAGCTGGAGCACAACCACACTGAGCAGTGCAGACTGGGAACTGACTGGTTGGGTCACAGCTTTCCTGAGAAGGGCCTGAGGTCCTCATAGACAGCAAAATGATCATGAGTGAGCACCATGTCTGTGTGGCAATGAAGGCTGGCCACCTGGGCCATGCTGATGAGAGCATAAGCAGGAGATCTAGGAGTGTGACCCTACCCCTTTGCTTGGCATTTGTCAGACCACATCTGGAGTTCAATTTGCTTTTGGACTAGGTGGTTTTCAGGGTATTCTTCTGACACAAATTTTTCTGTGATTGTAAAAAAAAAAAGGAATTTGCAAAGTAACAGTTGAAAATATTATTTGGCACAGCACTGTGATGTATGGTGGTTTTTTCTGAAAAATATCTCTGTACTTCATAAAAGGATTGATCTCTGCTTCATTATGTTTAATAAGATTTTTGGTTGAGGGCACGAGATTTTTTTGGGGATGGATAAGCAATGTGATAGCCTTAAGGCAGTAACTTTAATATGAAGCCATATGAAATTTTCTAAGATAATGAAGACAAAGAATAATGTGAAGAATTTATTTTTCAGTTTTGGACTTTCCAAGAAGAGGAGCTACTTGGCTTTAAACTGAAGCACAAATAGGAAACATAACTTCATATTATTAACTGTATTGGAGTGAAAATTAGTCTAGTATCAATGCCTAGAAATGTGCAGAATTTACAGATTTATATCAGTGGGATTATGTTTTCAGATACTGTAGCAATGTTAAACCTCTATTTTCGGCTGGCTTGTTTTGCCTAATTCTTGATTGTTTCAGCAGGTTGACTTTCTATGTGTATCTTTGCATCAAAAAAACCATCTAATCAAGAAATCATCCTTGGTTTTGCTACTAGTATGGAATCAACTGTGGGTTTGCTATAAGCACAGATTAAATAATAAAAAACAGTGAAAGTGTAATTTTTTCCAGTTTCTGCTGAAACTTGCAGTTGATTTTGATAGGGTTTGAGTACAACCATGTTTTAGGTTGATTGAGATACTTATGTAGATACAGAGATACAGAACCATAGATTCTTTAACAATTTTATATAGAGTTTCAAGAAAACGTGCTCCCTTACTTCAAAACCAAAACAGATTTTTTGAGTAAGACTAGATACAAAAAAAAAAAAAGAAAAAAAAGACCATCCAATGAAAACCATAAAACCATATCCAATACTTCTCCAGCACTGCTTGAATACAGTTTTTTGGTTGCCAGAATTTATCTTAGACCTGACTTGCACAAATCATCTAAGATACCTTGCTGTCTCATTATTAATGAATCTCCTACCTTTTAGAAACCACTCATTCTCTTGAACTTTCATTGATATGACTCCGAGTGGGTGTCTAATGTAACTTTTTAAGGAAAATGTTTGACTGTATTTTCAGGAAATTTGAAAAAAATTAAAATTGAACTTGAACTAAGGGTGTAAGATCAATGAGACTTGTAATACACTGATGTTCTCTAGCATAGATCTGGTTACTCTGTTTTATGCAAAGCACATTTGACTCTGTTAAATCCAGGGATGAAAAGCTGTTAAAAATCTGGGAGGGGGGGAGGTTAAATCCCTGCTTAACTGGCTATACGCCAAACATAATTTGAGTCTGTCAGTCTTTTTATTAATTCAAACTTCCAAATACCTGGATAAATACCTCAGGAATCTAATCACACCTCTCTGGGGCAATTCTTATGTATCAGGAAAAGGAATCAGCTTGTTCCAAATCATTCTGAAGTACAACAGAAGCACCAGACTAATGGCTCATATGTAAAATATATTACACACAAGCAAGAAGCTCCATTCTCTAATGTTTCACAGAAGGAAAGAAAGTAAACAGAAATTATCTTTGATGACATAATCAATGGGTGAAGGAGAATATAATAATTGTGGCTCTTTCCCTCTTTCTACTTGATATTTATGCACCCTTTAATTACATTCTCATTTTTTAATTTCTGTTGCTTTTTGTGAGAAATTCCTCAAAGTCCTACTTTCACTGGCAAATTTAAAATGCTAAAAAAAGCAAGTGGTGAAAAAAGAGAATCATTGTCAAGCACCATTGAAAAGGCTTGTTATTATTTGTTTGGAAGGACATCTTATTTCAAAATTTCGAACTGCTTTTTTTTTTTTTAATTTCAAAATTAGTAAAAAAAGAGAAGACCTGATACTAATAGTCTGCTAACTCTCTAGAACTTACTCTGCCTCATTTTTTTCTATTTAAGCTAGTACCCTTTGTTTTCATACAGTCTACGCATGTTAGAATTGCATAATCCACTCAAAGATCTAAATATATACCAAGTATATACTTGGTACCCTGTAGGTGTTTCTGTATGCATGTGTATAAAGGGTAGGTATGCAGACATGTAGGAAGCTGAAAAATTTCATGCAGAAAAAAGCCTTAGATGAAGTTTAGCAGAACATATTCGTCCTTGGATACTGCAAAAGAAATAAGCCACGACATTCACCATGGGAATCGTTCACAGCTGCGTCGGAGGAGGTTCAGACGTGATGTAAGGAGCTATTTCTTTATAGAGACAGTGGTCAAACACTAGGACAGACTGTCTGGAGAAATGTTTGATACCTGCAGCCTCTCAGTGTTCAAGAAGCATTTGGACAGTGCCCTTAACAACCTACTTTAATTTTTGGTCAGCCATGAATTAGACAGGCAGTTTGGCTAGATGATTGTTGTAGATCCCTTCCAATTAAGATTATTCTATTCTATTCTATTCTATTCTATTCTATTCTATTCTATTCCACTCTGTTCTTCAGAGCTGCATCAACAGACTGAGTTCTTCCTATTCCACTATGCCACCATGTAGCTTCCCATATGAATGTGCTAAATTTAGAGACAACTTCATGTTTTCCAATGTTCACCTAGTAACTGTACTTCCAAGCCCAGGCTCGAGAGGGAAAGGAGTTGCTGCACAGCTTGCATATGTCCATTTATCATGTGAAAAGAAATAAATGCATAAGAAGAGCAGACCTACTGCTGCCCTGTCTAGCTTCGGGGAAAAAAATTAGGGTTACAGGAACTTCCTCTAGTCCTTTGAAGTTATCTCCCTGTCTTCATTAACTCTCTAGGAGACTTCAATTCTTATTTTAAAAGGCTGTTTCGCTAGAAATTGTTCATTGGTTTGATGTGTTTATAAGTCAGGCTGACTGGATTTCAGTCTAGATGTATCTGGATTTCAGGGGTGGTTTGCTTTGCTGTATTAATTCCTAAAGTTCATGCTTATCTCATTTGCCTTTTTGACCTTATCAAATTCAAATCAGGAGGTCAAAATTCCCTGGATAGGCTCTGCTCTCTTGCATCCGTTAGTGGATCAGATGCTTTAACTTTTTGTTAAAAAACCCATCAGTTTACAGCTGCTGGTAAAATAATTAAAGGTTTCTAAAAGGTTGGGATCTGAGTAGTCTTCTGATTCCACTCTGTGGAATCAGTGCTATAGGATTCAGCTGTTACGTAGAAAGCTTGGTTAATCTCTAGCCGAAGAAACAAATACTGCTGCGGTAGTTCAGGGGCTGGATTGCTCCCCTGGATTTGTGACTAGGCTTCCTACATGGGGTGAATGTGGAGTTGAGTAGGATCTAAGGAGGTAAAACTAGAGGAACCAGCTAATACAAAAAAAGTCAGTACAGGGGCATCTTGCTGCCATCTTAAGGGTATAATCTTGCCCTCTGTGTGTCTGCAGTACTCAGGTTAGGTGCCCAGACTGAGTCACAGAGATGTGCACTCCAGCAGTGCAAATACTGCTTCCTTCCAGGAGGAAAAATACAAGAGTGGACAGATACTTTGTATGCACAGGCCTAGGAGCTGGAATTCCCATCTGCACTAACTTAAAATGATTTGTTGCTGTTACTTCAGGCAGAGTGCTGTGACAAGCTGCAGGGTATCCTGAGTTTGCCCATCCCCTTGTAAAAGTTGTGTTGTTGAAAATACCCAGGATACCAAAGGCCAGATTGCTCAAGCTGGACCTTGGCCATATTGCTTCCAGTATTTAGTGTGGACAGGGACAGTCCTGGCTTGTGCTTGCTGTGGCAAGATTGTGACTATGCTATGTACTAAGAATGTAGATGTGAATTAGGCAAAATGTGCTTGGACTCTGGAAAACAGAGAAGGAAATAATCAAGGGCAGGACTAGAAGTGTCTAGGGATATTCAAAGTAAAAAATCACTTTATCTTTTATATAAGGTGAAAACTGGACATTTGAATTCAGATCTAAGGTTTCCTTCTTTTGGTACCTGAGCCAGACGTATTTATATATTTTGGTGTTTAGTTAATACATTTCTTTGAACAAAAAGAATCAAACATTTTATTTCTGATTCAGTTTAGCTGAGAGTATTCAATTCCTTTAAGATTCTTTGACAATGTTATTGGAAGCAAAAGTCTATGTCCAATTATAGATTCATATCAAGCAGTAAGCCTCAGATATATCTGTGGTCCCAAATGAAAGTAATATAAAGAAGAGGTTTTCTTCTCTCTTCCTACCACATCTTTTCCATGCTTGTTGAGTCCAGTGCAGAAATGGTGGCAATTACCAATTTAGCAATGCACATAACATGAATTTCTTTTTCCTTGGAAGTTAGGTATGCCCAGATGGATTGCTAGTTGAAACAGGGAATGTTTTGGTATTCTTATCTCTGTGGTCAATTGGAAATATCACAATCAGTGTCTGCTCTGTAACTGATAGGAATGGGCTGCTGAAACAACAGCAGTGCGTGATTTCATCAGTCAAAATTGTCAGTGACATTGGCAATAAGGCCACTTGGTGTCAGTTACTTTATAAATAAAATGTGGAGAAGAGAAAAAATGTCATGAGGACAAATGCATAAAATTTCAAAGAACTTTTAAATGCTAGAGCTCAAACGGCAGTAATTTTTTTTATTGTGAAAGACTTAAAAAAAGACTTTAAAAAGAAATAAATTATCGATAAATGAAATGTGTCTCATCTATCTCCTTAGTTCTCTTGGGCTTGATATAATTATTCACTCTCACAACTCAATTATGAATTTTTAATATGACATTCAAGATATAATCTAAAATTGCTACCCTTGTCAAATCGGTGGAGAAAAGAACAAGTGGTCTATCCTGGTTACTGAGAATGAAAAATGCGCATCAGATGAGACCCCTGGTCATCTGGGAAAATTCACTAAAAAGACAGAGTTAATGCAGTGCTCTTGTAAAAGTTATGCCACACTTCAGCCTGGTAAACTTCCAGTGACATCAAGAAGAGCAGGTCAGGTGAAAATATTTGATTTAAAATTACCTACTTTTATCTCCTCCTGAAAGCTCCCAAATTCTTAAATTCTGATGCGATTTTTACTAAAAGCAGCAAAGTTTAAGATTCAGACTTGAAAAGAATAAGCAGTAGAAGAGCCTTTTATTAGAGTCTCCTTGCTTAGATATTTTCATGAGAGCTGCAAGGAGTCTGCTGCTAATGAAAAGACATTTTGAGTAACCACTAAGAACTCAGTTTAATGTGATGTATGAATTCAAAGGGGATACTGAAATGCTAAATGCAAATGCTGTCCACCAGCTAAAAGATCGCAGACTACTTTCCTTCTGATTTTGGCTTCAAACTCTACTGCTTTAAATTTGCAATTTAGCTTAGTTTGGTAATAAGAGCCATTCAGGTCAGAGGGTTTTGAGTATGTGCAGGGGTCCACGACTCAGGATTGCAGAATCCAGGGCTAAACACATGCAGATACCTCTTTGCTGGATAAAATGATTTTCAATAAAAGTCTTTCCCTAAAATTATTCACTAATTCTGTGATTAACAACATCTTTAGAAGCTACATTTTCAAGAGGCAGAATCAGCTTTCATGTGCAGCATAGATTACACCTCTGTCTACACAATCATTTCTTTAAAAAAGGAGCCATGCCCTGAGCTAACAAGCAACTATTATTTCTACAAAGCTACATGTGTGATTCTTAGAGAAAAATTGGACTCTGAGATAATTTTTAGTTATGGAGTGAAAGGTTACTTTTCAAAAATTGCCTTCAGTGTTAAATGTCCCTTTCAACAATCTTTTAATTTGGGGAAAAAACCAATTGGTCAGAAAATTAATAGTTTCCTATTATAAATGCATAGTTTAATATTTTTTGTGCTTCTGGCCTCTGGTTTTAATTTCATGTGAAAGTACTACATTTTCAAATTTATATAGAAAAAACACATGGCATTTTGTTGCTATGGCAATATAGATCCCTAATTCTTCATTTATGAATAATAATAAAAATATAATTAAATCTAGTTACATTTTTGTTCCAACATTTCCTGAAGCTAGAATTTCATGAAGACATTGTATACACTCAATTTAAGCAACTTTATTGCCTTCTCTAACAGGATTTTATGTTCTACTTGGGTTTCTCTTTTAAAGCTCTAAGCATTGATTTCAGCTTATGCTACCCCATTGGCAAATATTAATGCATAAATACAAAATATGGGGTGTTTTATTAGGACAGTCAAGCAGTGGAACATGTTGCCCAGACAGGCTGGGAAAAACTTCACCCTTGGAGTTCATCCCAGCAAATGCCACTTGAAGCAAGAGGCTGGACTGGGATTATTCTGTAATTCTTTTCTTCGGGTCCATCTTATTTGCGGTTCCCAAGAGCACAGTCTATGTCAGCTTGAAAACATAAAATGGGACTATGTGAAGAATTTTTTCCAAAGTCTCCTGTATCTAGTTTAGGAGTGTAGCTGGCATTGCTGAGAAAGTCTGTTCTCAAAGGCTTCATCACTGTGCCTCATTTTACCCTAATGTTGTTACTAGTTTTAATTTTTGTCTTCTGTATCATTTGAGGTCACACCTTGACATTTTCCTTGGATCATTCAAGGACATTCTGAGACCTGAAACATACCACATTTTGGTTGTTATTAGCCTTTACTTCAAACTCCAGCTGGAAATCAAGTGTTGTAGTCTGATAGTGCCAAATGATGTTATCTCTTCCTTCTCAAAGGAGTCAAACTCTCAGGTTTAGACTGAAAGACTATCTAGGATCACCCTCAGGCAGAAAGACACAGTGAATTAGCCCTTTGACTTCACAGAGTATGAGCTCACAGACCATTTATCAACTGAGGTTTTCTATTTGTATATACATATATATATGTATATATATCTGTATATGTTGCCTATATATGTGATATTTATATATGAATTTTGTCTAAATATATATAAAACAGAAAAACCTCTGTTGTTTTCCATATCTCTCTCTATATAGAGATATATATATATACACACCTGCTGGAGATTAGGGCCTCACAATATTTTTATAATGGCACTGTTGTGTAAATTACTATTGTATGGTGAAAATTTCGTTGCACCTAAATTCAATTATAATATGTATCATTCACATTCCTAGATGCCCACTTCAGGTCAGTTAACTATAAAAAAGGTAATTTTCCTAAATCGTATTTTATTTTCTGTCATGGATATTCCAGATTAAAAATATTATTCTTGGTGGTCTTGCTCCCTACACTGCCATATATATAATGCAAAAATAATAAAAAAATACTATATGTTTTTAGGCATGTATGTATAAGTGCACAAATATATATGTATATGTGTGTGTGTGTGGGTATATACACAACCATACAGAGAACAAATTTAAGTGCCTTTTTTGCACAATGTTCTGTACTTCTAGGATTCCAGACAATTATTTGAGTCTTTCAAATTAGAAAGATCTGTTAAAGGGGAGTTTGTCTTTATTATTCTGATCTGTCATTTATTTTATGTAACAAGCCAGCTGTTATTTGAACAGCATCATTCATTTCCTCAATGGAATGATGACACTACAATCAGCCTTCATTATCTTCACATGCTCTTATATGAGAACTAAGTGCAGAGGAAATACTTTGTAATTACTCTAGGCAGATTTCCCACATGTTAGAGATGCCATAGATGGGATTAATGAATATCACTTGAAAAGGTTGAAGTAGACAAAAACAAAATTAGGCTTCAGTAATCGCAACATGCAGATGGGTTGAAATGCTAGTGGGAAAAAATCCCATCAGCAATTAAACTTGCTTCTTGGAACAGCAGATGTGCATAGTCTCTTTACTGAATATTGAGCACACTCGAAAGGACTTTGTAGAGGAAGAATGCTGAAATACACACAGATCTGTGCAGGCAGGGCTGGGACAAGTGACAGGCTTGTGCTTACTTTATTTAGTAGACATCATGACTTGCCCCCGTCTCCATCCAAAAGAATCCTGAAATTCTGCTTGTTGATGAGTGCTCTTCTTGCCACTTCTGCTGCTTTCTGTTATGGAAAGCTCTTCCACCTGTTAAAGGACTGATCTAGGACAGCAATGATATGGTCCTGCTTGGCTCTTTAATCCCTGAGGAGTATCATTGGTTCTGCAAAGGATACATTTCTCAAGGCCTATTATACAGCAATAGCAGAGAGGTGTCTCTGTTGGCTTCCTCTCCAGATAATCTTCAAGATTACTTACCGGCGAGAAAAATGCATCTGAAAAGCCACAAACACAACCAATTTAGCCACCTAGAGGACTTGCTCTGAGTCACCAAGCAGGGAGCTGCAGTGCAGAGGGGTAAATGCATCAGTGAACAACACAGGTGTTGGACCAGTTGTTTCAGTTTGTAGTGCTTGGTTCCAAGCCAAATCTGACTTGCAAGGTACAAGCAAAAGGTCCAGAGCCATCGTTTCAGGATGCCTCTTGTTACAATGCCTCGGAAAGTAGGAAGGAAAAATGAGCAACAAGGCATGTTCACAGGGATTCTACTTGTGGGAATTTTTCATTGACAGCTTTTATTCTCATAAATTCTGCTGGTCAGTGTGTAGAGTGACATCAAAGCACTTGAAGAAAGTATTTGGTAACTCCTCAGTTACTGCAAACTGGACTCTGGTCTCTTTTGGTTGTAGCAAGGAAGGAATTTGTCTATTACACAGCTGTCATCTTCCACATTGTACAGAAGAAGTCCTTTACCTGACCCAGTGGTTAAAAATACAACATTTACTGTAAAAAGGAGCTTTTGTTCTTTAAGGGTGAACCTAAGCTCCCTTCTCTCTCTCCTGTGATGGGAAGAGAGTGGTTTCTGCTGTTCCCAGACCACAGGTAGATCTCAGGCTGGATCCAGAATCTGGCACTGTGGACACAATAGACAGAGATGTGCGCAGCCATAGAAGCATAAGCATATAAAGAGGTGCATCATTTTAGGAATAACCCGTTGGACCAAGCCTTACCTGTGAATTTGATCTCAGAATCTACAATAACTTCAGCTCACATCTTACACCTAACAGTTATGAATTAAGATAAATCCTTTGGAATTGCTTGGTTACAGCCCAAAAGCACTGATCTGTCCCTGTAGGAAGCCAACTGTGTTCTTGATTGCAGTTATAATATGAAAAATACTATGCTTGTCGCTAAAAGGTCTGTATGTGCCTACCTATCGCTGTTATTTCCTCTTTGAAGGACGTGGGAAAACATCCCTGCTACTGTTATGTTTGAAATTTTGCTAGGAACAAAAGAGAATGCTTTATATACATGCATATATATTGTTAGAATACATGTTTATTGTTGGAATAATCAAAATTATAACAGTAAAACCAAAATACAGCTAATAGTTATTCAGTCAATTCCAGTACTATTAACCATTATAATCTGAGGTAATATGGAAAAACCTTCCTAATAATACCCTTAAAATTATTTTAAAAGAGAGCTTAGTAGCATCTACCCTTTTTCCTGGAGCTATGCTCACTCTTGCAGTGTTCCTATGGGCCTTACAGCAAATAGCTCCAGTTGTCCTCAAGCAGAGGGGTGTGTATGGAGGGGGAAAAGTCCAAGACCCAGCATGTGGTAGGGCCCAATACTGGTACAAAACAACTGGTCCAAACTTGTGTTGTTCACTGATGCATTTAACCTGGCCTTAGTGGAGGGGTTGGAACTAGGTGATCTTTAGGATCCCTTCCAACCTAAGCCATTCCATGATTCTGTGTGTCCTGGACACCCTGCACTCTTCAGAAGAACTACGGTGGTGGTAGGGGTACGTTCCTCCTTGATCTTGGGGTCCATCTGTGGTTATTTTTACACGTGTTGTTAACAAGACCTACTTTTACTCACTGAGCATCACCCCAAATCCTTCGGCAGCTCTTGTGAACGTGAAGGGCTGTTGTGAGTCACACAACTGTGTGACTGAGCTGCCTGTTGGATCTTTACCACACAGAAAGCTGCCTTCCCAAAAGCTAAAAATCAGGCACTAGTCCCTTGACTATTGCTAAAACTGGCTCAAGCTCAGAGAAGTTCTGAGTGCATCCAGTGGCAGTTCTGTGTCAAGCCTGTGGTCTTGTGTGACTAAATTACATTTATTAATGCACAACACCACTTTGTGGTTAGTGGTGGTGAACAGAAGCTGTTAACCTATCCAGCAGTGACTATTCAACATGTGATTAACTATGTGGGAGTGGTGTAAAGCTTACCTCTGCCACCTACATAAAATCATCTTCAGTTTTTATTTCCCTTTGCTTTGCGCAGCACCCTTCTCCCCACTCTACAGTCAAATCTCTTTTCATGTGAATGCAAATAGACCATTCCTAAATATTCCGTATGCTACAACTTGGTGAAAAATATTTAGAAATCACAATTGCTGTAAGCTCACATCAGCCTGGTTTGGATTGAGGCAGGTTTTATTTGATACAATAAAAAACCTGCCAGGTGATGTCAGAGATTTATGGAATTTTCCACAGGAGGAAAAAAAATTCATTATATCCTATATCAATTTTCTGTTTTTTCATCAACTTATATTTAGGTCAGTATATATTAAATCATTATGTCAATGTCCTTTTTTGAACCCTTATACTTTTCAGAATCTCATTTTTAACTACTGGTTTGTGAATTAAACCACAAGAAATGTGTTATTAGCTTGATTACAGTAGTTCCACAAGAAGCTGATCTCCAGTCCCGGGAAAGGTCTTAACTGCATGGCAGCTGGATTCCTGTGAGTGGAACCCTTAAAACAACTGCCATATACAACTTGTTTTGTCTACAATCTCATACACAGCTTCCCATCTCTGCACAAGTCTTTCAAGCATAGATAAAGAATTAGTTGCAGAGATCAGCAGATGGTTTTCATTGTTATTATTCCTACTGGCACCTAAAATGCTTAAATCAATGAGCAGGCATTGGAATGGTATTTTCTCTTGTATTTTTAATTTTTGTTTTCAAAGTAATTTGAACATCTCCAGATTTTTATATTAGACTCTGCATGTGGTTTATCTATTTTATCAATACTCTTACAAAGAAAATCTTACCTTCTGCTTCAACCTGTGCCCCTCAGTCAATTCTGAAAGCCTTCAACTTAAGTGTGCCTCTCACACCTTCTTGTTATCAGATTGTTGTATACATTTAGAGAGAGATGATAATTTCAAAAAATCAGAAAAGTAGTACATTTGGGGTTGTTATTGTCAATAGCAATCAGTATGCCTTATGCTTCCTATGAGAAGACGTTTTTAAAGTGCTAATAAATCTTCCTTGATAGAGCTGTTTTAACTCAAATTTTACAAGCTGAGAGCCTGTTTCTACCCAATAGATTTATTTATTGTTAAATCAACTTGTAAATGATTTGTTAACATTAATGGAATGAAAAAATACATTTCTTTTGCTCATGTTAAAAAATTCAGCCTAGGATTTTTCCTTTTAGAAGACCCATCATGCATGTGTGCATTTGTGTGTTTTGGCAGGAAAAGTGCCTTTTCTCTCTATGGAAAAAGCTGCTCACCTTTGGCCTTTGAAATGCCACAGTTAGCTTATGTTCCAGAGATATCCTCTTCATGCAGCTTTTCAGGATAAAACCTCCCAAAATCCCAGCTGTAGCAGATCTAGCATGTGGTTGAACAAAACTATGCTTAAAATCATAGTTCTGACCTATTCTTATCGTGCCAAGTCCCGGTTTTGGATCTTAGAGGTCTTTTCTCTCTTGTGTGTTTGCTAGCAACTTCCCTGCTGGGCCCAAGAAATCTGGAAAAAGACTCTAATTTGTTCATAAACCAAGAGGTTAAAATAGCATTGGGAGGTAGGGGTGACCATGGAACGGCACATGGAAACAGGGTGGGGGGCATGGGATGAGATGCAAGGTTGAAGATGGTGGAAGCTTGTGTTGCAGGCTGTGGGAAAAGTGGGACTGGAAGTGAGGATTGAAATAGTGTGTTTGTTAAGGCAAGAAGCTGAGGGTGAAAGTGGAAGAGATAATATAGAAGAAGGAAATTAAAGTCTACTGTGGGGGAAAATAAAAAAGAAACTACAAACTCGTTAGGCATCTGGATCAGAAGAGTCAAACTGGGAATCAGTGCCCCAAAGGAAAAAATGTAACAGAGCAGGTAGACATGCCCTGACACTGAGGCAAGGTTGAAGGGCAGGGAAAAGAGATCTGGGTGTAGTAGAACCATAGATGAGGAGCTAGATTAAAAAAATCTGGCAAAAAATCTGGGCACTCGAGATTCAGTGTTACTAAAAGGGAAGTGCTCAAAATGTTATTGCATGGCTGTGGGCTCAGGAGGTGGTCCTGGTTGTTTAAATGGGGAGAAAATAATTGTTCAGACAAGGAGATTTTCACTTTTATTAAAAACTGGAGAAATGGGACAGACAGCCTGGGGCTATGATGGGACTGAGTGACAGAGAAGGGAAAGACTGCAGGTGGGGACACTTACAAATGGCAAGGTAAAATTAAGTTAGAAGGGAGTCAACAGAATACCCTGTATGCAAGCAGAAAACTCCTACTATAGCCTGAATTTGATAAAAAGTTCAATCAACACTGCACAACCCATGACCATGTATATATTCCATACTTGAACTAATATAAATTTGCAAGCCCACAGATCTCTCTGGGCTGTTTCATTTGTGCTTGTCACCAGGAGGTATTAGGTTAGGAAATGTACTGCACTAACAGAATTATGATTCAGTTTCCTGTTGCCTTTGCTAGCTCAAATATTTCTATTTAACATTGCACAGTGCTTGGTATTATCCATGATTCTTGAGTTCCAGTAATTTTCTTTTCTGTGTCAAACCTACGTGAATCACTGCTATTGCTAAATGCTTGTTACTTCAAATTACAGAGCTGGTAAAGTTCTGATTGTTACAGTTTACTTTCTTAAAAACCTGGAGACTTCTACTAAAAAGCCACTCTGCACAAAAATACATAAAAAGAACATTTTTTGAGCTTGAAAAATCACCATGCATGAAAATGTTGTTAAGTACCAGAGCAAAATCTGCTCATGATGAAGGTGGCAAGCAATCTTATCTTACATGTCTTTGCTGAAGAGGCTGAGAGATTTTTGCTGTACTGTGCCAATATAAATTTTACCTGTGGAAAGATAGAGCCTCAGCTTAACTAGAAACCTGAGCACAGAACAAGCAACAATAATGTATGTTACCAAGTTTTCCTTAGGAAAAATATTTTGCAGATTAATTATTATCCCTTTTCACCTCTGTGGTTCAGTAGTTGGTCAGATCTGGCATTTAAATAGTGCTCTCATTTTGAAATTAAAAGAGTGGGGAGGAATAAACTAGTGAAGCATTTCCTTTTCTATCTCCCTTTTCTTCTACTATGCATTCCACAAGCACAAGGTTTTATACAAGCTCAGTAAACCAGTTGTGAACCAAACCAGGATAATTTGGTTTTGAATAAGGCATGTCATTAGGGTTTCTTTTTTTGAAGAGTAATGAAAAGTAGTTTGCAACATGACAGCAGATGTAAAAGTCAGACTGAAGCTGTCAGCATGGATGCAGAAGTGCAGCCACTTCCTGCCTTTGAGAAGGGTCAGTAGAATATGCAAACAGCTCACACAGCATGTAGATGTTGCCAGTGATTAGGGCAGGAGGGTAAGTACAACATGAAAGCAAACAGAACATGCAAGCACAAAATTCATAAAGAAGCACATTTTACCCGTGACAAGGGATGTCAACAGTAGCAGACAATGCCTGCCAGTCGGGCAGGCCATCACACCTCACTCCCTACAAGTGGAAGGGGATGGCTCACCTCTGCAGACAGCCCACAGGGAAGCAGAAGTTAAGCCCACTGAAATCAATCAAAGCTTATTTACTTCAACGTGCTTTGAATTGGACCCTAAGACAACACATCCCTCTGGTTTTTGTGTTGTGTGAGCCTACATCTCCCAGCAGGCTGGCATGAAAAACACCTGAGAGGCATTGCTAATTTAACAGAACTGCACAGGTTTATGTTTATTTCAGGTCCTCTTAATTTCAATCAATTTGTCCTAATTTCAATCAATTTGGAACAGTAATTAGGAATACATGTCCCTTGTAGTTTCTCACAGAGAAATCCTGAAATAGATTTAGCCAGTTTAGGAGCAGAGTCACCTTTGTTACTGTTGGTATTTCTACCAGGCTGTAATGGAAAGCAATGACTCCTCATTTAGGTGTCTTATTTGGGTCTCTGAAATCTGGTAGAATAGGGGGCTACGCAAGCAAGTCCCTGCACATCTCATACTGAAGCCTGAGAGATTAGGGCAGCAATAAAATTATCTACTTATGATATGGATTAAACAGCCCAAGAAAGGGGAGGGGTGATTTGAAAGCTCACTGACTGCTAAGGGAAAGGATGAAAGAAATTAGTTCCTGAGTGTTTACTGTCCTTTGACAGCCACAGACAAAGTATGAAATTATCCCCTTGGGACATATAATCTTTTTTCATATTAAGAAAGGTTTGCCCTCTATAAAGATCTTTTCCATTTTACATTTTCAGATAGCATTGCATTATTTTATTGTTCTTTGCTGCTACTGTGGCAATCTCACCCTGTTATCCCTATGGATATATTACCAATCCCAAAATGCCATTTTTCTCTTGTGATACAATTGCCAAGTAGAAAGAATTCCTTTTAGCTCTGGCTGGAAGAACAACAATGTCTATTTTTTCTTGTCATTCATGTTAGTTTCTTGTATGTTTTGACTTTGCTTTACAGGCTCAATCAAAGTCATCAGTTTCCTTCACAGAGATAACCAGAAGTCATCCTGTGATACAGCAGTACAACCAGTAGTACTGTGAATAGGGTAACTACAGCTTTTACAAGGTCAGTATCCCACTCTAATCTAATACAGTTTTAAATTGTTTCCTGTGGGTTTGATTTTTTATTTTTCAACCTCTTTTCTCAATACAATTTCCATCCCATGACAGATTCCACCCCAAGAAAGATTTGTCTGATTTTTACAAACTGAGAGTTTCTTCCCTATTCCATGGTATTTTCTTTTTTTCTTAAAATTTTATTATTAGTCTCTTTGGGTTTTAATTTCAAATGAATATATTTTTATATTGATCTCTCTCAAATAATCACACATTTTTTCCTCAGGTACTTGTTGAATATAATAAAATTCCAATGCATTTATATTCATTATGTAAATGCCATTATTTACCTCCCATTTGCTCACTTAGTGAAAATTGAAAATGCTAAACTACTAGCACCACTTACAGCTTTGTAGTCAAAGCAAAGCCATCCACACAACAATTATTTGCATAACCATGAATGTCTCATTCAAACCAGGGAGCAGCATGCCAGTCCATCACTGTGCTCCTCAGCAAAGGAGTCTGCAGAGCTCACAGATGGAGAGAGAGCAGCAAGAAGGAGGGGTGGAGGGGGTTGTAGGAAAGCCAGAGCAGAGAGACTCATCAAAAAGCAGGGAAGGCAAGAGAAAGGGAGAGACATAACTGAGAGATAAGTTGTGAAAAACAAAGCCAGAAAGGAGAAAATCAAGGAGAATGATAAACAGAGATGGAAGGGAAAGGAGAGAAAGAAAGGAAGATAAGGTGACCAACAAAAGCCCTGAGGAGATAAATAATCAGCATATTCATCAAAAATATCCCCTACTTATTGAATCTAAAGGAGCATTCTCTGTCATATGAACATCCTAGAGCCTACATGAATTGAAAAGGAGTAAGATAAGGATATCAGTCAAAAGTGCAACATCAGAATTTCTAAAGCTGCAAATTTAGGATGCAGGAATGCCTGTCTTCAGGTTCCCAGTACCAGATCAGGCTGCTGCAGCTGCAAGGAGCAAAGCACTGATCCAATATAATCTTTCAGTGCTGGCTCAAATTGATGCAAAACTTCTAGTATGTTAACTTTGTGCTGTTAACACAAAGTTTTATGACATGTCATCTGTCTTTCCACAGCTGACATAAAGTCAGCATACCAGCATAAATCTAACATAAAACTCATGTTGCATGCTCTGGCTAATTCAGCAGAAATGTATTCACGTGTTTATAATTGTCTTTAAAGTGCTGTTCCAGGAGGGCATAAAATTGGTAGTAAATGGTCTTGATACACTGCAAGTGTTCTTATGAGCAGAGGGGAACATACTGTATACCTGAAACTAAGCTTTTACTCTTAGTCAACTTAATATCTTAATAGTCTTTACAATTAGCTCTTAATTGTTGCAAAATTATATGCCCATTGTTCAAATTAATACAGGGATGTCTCATCAGTAATAGCCTTCAAATTGTTTGTGTCTCCTTGGTGTTATTTCACATATTTTCCAGCAAGTGTGAAAGCTGAAAAGAAGCATCCACCTGCCTCACCTGACACAAAGGGCTGTTGCTTACCCCAATACCAAGGTTTGTCAGGCCTTTGCCTCATGCAATACCTCTGCAAATGAAGTTGTAAGTGCAGAGGCATTAGCCAGTCCATTGACCACAACACAGTCAATAAAGCAAGCTAAGGTCAGCTCTGGCAAAGGCAAGTCGAAAAGCTACTTAGGCCTTGAGCCATCAGGTCAGCCCAAAGGTTGCAGATTTTTACTGATAATGGAAAAAAGCATGTTCACAAGGGTACAGATTCAGTGTTGTGTGTTCCTTTTAAATCCTTTGTAAAACTGTATGATGCTCTGTGAATCTGCTTTATGTTTCTGGTACTTGTAAAGATGTTCAATAGGAATTTTATTTTGGTTTTCAGCTGACAAATCTCTGCTATGTACTTGTGAACTCAACTATCAGTGCTCCAAGGACTAATATTTAAAATGATGGAGGTTTGAACTTCCATGCTTCTGTAGGAGAAAATATCCCTTCTCTCCTCCTCAAAGCATTTAGTTTAGCCTGCCCTGCAGAAATCACAAAAGACATTAGTTCCATCTCAATTATTGCAGTTGGGTTCTGTTAGGATCTAAATTTATTTCACAGCAGCATGTATTTGTGTGTTGTTAACACCTGACTGCTGAAAAGTACCAGGCTTATTTCAGTGGGACCTTTGAATGATGATTTCTAGTTCCTACTAAAAAATAGTGTCTGGGCAAACAAAACCCCATGAGCTAAGTGCTGACAACATCTGCTGTGCTTACCTTTATCTAGCTGCAAATTTTGGCTGGAGACTCTTCACACCCCTTCCTTCCCCCTCCTTTTTTGCAGGTCTGCCAAGCATGTATAAAGAGATTATTTCAGCAGATGGTGTTCCTCATTGTTATTCCTATTGGTATCCAGGGATGTTTCAGTCCATGGGCACAAGAATGTTATTGCCCACTGCTGTTGTAGTCCTACTTTGGCTTTAATTTCTAAGTGCCCGTACGGCCAACATAATCTGTGATACCTCCTAATTAATAATACTTGGTGTCCAGCATTGCTCTTGATGCTTTCAAAGTTGTAATGTCTATCTACATATTAACAGGTTGCTTGTGCTGAAATTCTGTCAGGAAAAAGAGGAGTGTGCAGGTGATCTTTATAAGCTAGTAAAGAATGCTAAATCATAAAAGAGGATATATTAACCCCCACATACAAGAAGAAAAATGTTATTAGATCCTGCCTTGTTCAGTGCCCATGCTGGAAGGTGGTCATGTTACTGTAAGAAGATTTATTTTGCAAAAGATTGTTCAAAAGCATATTAAAGACAGAAAAACTGACTAGTTTTTCTTCTATATGACTTGCCCAAGTCAATTTAAGCAAATTTGAAAGCAAAGTACCTTTTCTAGTTTCTTATGACCTAGTCTGTGTCTTCTGCAAGTACATATCTTCAACGTTTCAGATTATTTATATAAGAGTGTGTGGAAATATGTGTCTGTAAGTGTGTTAAATGTCTAAATTCCCCATGTAGTCATATTAAGAAACCTAGAACAATATTCAGTTGTATAGAAGAGTATCCAGTACCATGTGGAATACTCCTAAGGGCATCCATACATTCCTATTTGTCTGCTGAATTTCTCTGTAAAACAGAGAAAATAATAGTTGAAAACCTATCTACGGATATCTTTGAAGATCTCCAATGAAAGGACTACCAAGGATAAAAATAATTGTCTTTTCAGTAGTGTGTGATGCATGAGAAGTGACAGGGACACAAGTTATCAACAAGAATAGAAATTACCAAATAGATATAACGACCACATCATCTACACTGTGAGGATGAGGGTTTCTTTAAAATAGAAATTTAGTACTGAATCATAATGCATTTGTTGCAGTGGTAGGACAAAAAGGGATGTTTCACTAGAGGATATAAAATCCACATGCTGGATTTTGTCTCTGTTGCAAAATTATTATTCCCTCAGTTAAACGTGTGGGTTATATGTTTAGAAGTTGGCTTTAAAACTGTCGCTTAATGCTTTTAAAATAATGCAACAGGCCTAAATTTTGAATGATTGGCCGGAGGCACATTTTGCCACCAGGTAAGATGCAACAGCAAATGAAATTAATTTGATTTATTTATCCTAACACCCTAATATCCCTCTATTATAATATTTCATTGAGAACATAATATCTTCTTGGATTTAAAGGTGTTGATTTTAAAAATTTATGAACTGTTATGATATCCAGTATGTATCTTTGGTAATCAGTTTCCTTCTGTATCTTCATTCAGAGGTTGCACAATGTTGCATCTAGCCATATGCAGCTGTGAAAGGGAACTGGATTATGACATATGGTCTATAAAATGTGGCATTGCTGACTGAATCAAATACAACAACTATGGTGGTCTTCAGGAGATGACCTTGCAATCCATTAATCAAGATGCAAATGACTGTCCATGTGGCTAAAACATCTAATTGCTAAAGTTAATTTTTATTTTTAATGCTACATTCTTAGAATATACTAAAAAGCTAAGAGCTCAGACCTCCTCAGGTCTTCACTTATGGAAGAAGTAAAAATTATGCTGTCCTTTCATCTAAACCATCCAGACAGGTAAGTGAAGAATTATTTTCAAATCTTCCCATTTGGAAATGACAGCTACATTTCAACACTATTATCTGCCTTCAAGCTGTGTTTCTCTGCCTACCCAAATCTTTGTTCTAGGTTCTGTTGCATTTTCAGCAATTCAGGGCGTTCATTTTAAAAGATGCCAGACTGGGCACAGGCTGTTGGAATTCATGATACTGGACAGGGTGAAGGCAAGAGAATTTTGAATTAATCCATTTTCTGATTCAAAATTGTAACAGACTAATAGAAGACAAATCTTACAGTCCAAGAACAGAGTAAAGTATCTCACTGTAACATAATTGTGTATGCATATGTGTTTTGTACATATTTCATTGCAGAATGTGATTGGTAGTCTTTAAGACTGTGTTATTTCTTAAAGCTCTGAAGGTGTTTCATTTACATACTAGGGAATGTTTTGCTATTTATTCCAGGTATTTGCATTGTGTGCAATGGAGCTCCCTACAGGCTCTGAATTGCTGGGTGTTAAGTGGAGCAGTCCTTTAGTCCCGCCTGCATGCAGAGAGTAATTTGTGCGCAAGGAATTAAAAGCCTGGGTTCTAATATAACAGCTGGCAAATCAGCATTGGGTTTCATTCATTCAATTAAACTACACAGTATGATTTTGGATTTGGTCCAAGTCCTACCCTGGAAGAATATGAGCCTTTCACTGAGAGTTCAATGCAGTCCTCAGTGACTTGCAGCTATCAAATATACTGCAGCTCCCACAGCCCTGGAAGATTTATGACCTTCACTGTAAGCTTGACTACAGCTGTTAAGTCCAGAGTTTTAGAGGGCTGAGCCTCTGACACTCATTGAGTAGATGGGCTGTATTTGTCAAGATGACTAATCTCATATAGAGTTGATGTGAATCATTCTTCAAAGCACTGTTAAAAGATGCTGGATGTCAGACATGAAACAGGTCTGTCATCACTTGCTCCAGTGACAGGCAAATAGCAGCAAAATACTCTGAAACATGCTAACAACTTAAAATATTGGCAGGTACAAGAAGAAGAAAATTTACTTTTTCTTTCCCCACACAAACTGAGACGATACATATCAGCATGCTATGGCAAGTGCCTCTCCTTCACTTATGGGTCAATGAAAGAATTTATGCTAAATGAGCATGTCTTTTTATGTTCCAGAGGGACAGTCTGACTTTGCCCAGAGTCACTTTCCCTATATGGACTCCATATTAATTGCTTCAAAGCATTATTTACCATGTATTCTCCCCAAAAATGATCCCAACCCAAAACTCCTAGCATCATTATTGCACAGTATTTTTTCCTAGATGCTGCTTTTATTTTTCAAATTACTTGCCTCATTTGTCTTTGAGCTGGTTTGAGATGATTCACAAGCAGAAGTCTAAACTGACTCTGTGCATATGTAGTTTAATTTTCCCAACATATTGTTAAGGCATATCAAGATAAGATCTAGAGACTGTATTTCAAAATAATTTCATGTATTTTTTTTAAATCTGCAGAGTTTTCAAACATAAACTCTTCTCTTAAAAAAATTAAAAAATCCACTTTTCTTTCACATAACTTTAAATAGATTTATAGATCCCTTCCATGTTTCATTATCTACTCCCTGGAATTACCTACCTGTTATTTTTTCAGTTACAGGTGAACTTTTTCTGTACACACTGTACATACATCTGAACAACAGATGTTTTCATTGTTGATATACCTGCTAACATCTTTGTTTACTAAGATAAATAATCAAACATACAATCAAGCATAAGTTACTAAAAGTACATCTAGAAAACAGACAGAATTTGTTAGTCTGTGCTAGACAGAAGCCAGTCTTTGGGCCATGACCAGATTTAAATTATGGTATCAGAAATTTCCATTAATATATGCTTTCTCACTCTATTATACATTGTCAGAGTATATGCAACCATTGTCGTTTCCACGGGAATACAGAAGGAGAAATGAAGATGTTCCAATTACTATCAGCCAAACTTCTTAGTGTCCTCTCAGCCTATGTCATTTACTCTTTCAATTTCATAAACTTGTTTTACACACATCATTTCTCACAGAGAAAGAAGGTACAGCTAGGATGTGGATGGAATATGATGAGAACTTTCTTACCAACAATAAGCAAAAAGCTACATTCTTTCATAATTTTTCATGAGAGTGGACTGGTTACCTGAAAAAAACTTTCCCTCTGTTTTATTACCTGTTTTATCTGCACTTCTTCATTGATGATAAACACCTGGAAGCAGAGAAAAATTTAACAAGAGTTGTTAGTGATTTTTAAAATACACTAGGAAAAATGTTAATTTAAAAGTCATGATTAAAACATCTATTTTAATGAAAGGAGGAAGCTGTCAGACGTGCCTGATTCAGCTTTGATTTATCAATGTGGTATTGTATAACACAAGTTTGATGCAGCTTTGCACAATAAACTCTAGATATCTTAAATTTTCAGAACAATAAGATTGGACTCCTTTAACTAATCAAATCTGATCATGCAATGAACTTCAGAGTTAAATAGATTTGCTTTGTTGTCATCCCTTCAATTCTTGCAAGTTCTTACTATGGCTGTTTGATATATATCACAGTAATTTGTATTGACATGAGTCATTGGAAACATTAAGAGATAAATGTGAGAACAGGGAGAAAGACCCCCTCATAGGAATTTTATTCCTGCTTAGTGAAAAGTGAACCAAAACTTTCAAAAGACAGGAGAGAAATTGCCTTAGCAGCAGATAAAGGATTAGGCACAGGACAGCAAACATCCCTCCTAGTGAATTGCTTCTCTGAGAAAAAAGACTGAAGAAGAGAAGAGCCTCTGACTCTGACTTCCTTTGTTCACTGTGTTTTTAAAAGGAATTATGGGATTTCGGAACATCTCTACACATATGAAAGAAAAAACTGGAGGAAGACTGGTGAGACTAGCAAAATGGGTACATCTTCCCTTTTGGTGGTAAGGAAGCAGTGAAAAAAACAGGAATGACAGAAATTCACAGAATGACTAGGTTGGAAGAGACCCTCAAGATCATCGAGTCCAACCCATGCCCTAACACCTCAACTAAACCATGGCACTGAATGCCACATCCAGACTCTTTTTAAACACATCCAGGGATGGTGACTCCACCACCTCCCCAGGCAGGCCATTCCAGCACTTAATCACTCTTTCTGTGGAAAACTTCTTCCTAATATCCAACCCGTATTTCTGCTGATGCAGCTTGAGACTGTGTCCTCTGGTTCTGTCAGTTGCTGCCAGGAGAAAGAGACCAACCCCCACCTGACTACAGCCACCTTTCAGGGAGTTGTAGAGAGTGATAAGGTCACCCCTGAGTCTCCTTTCCTCCAGGCTAAACACCCCCAGCTCCCTCAGTTGTTCCTCACAGGGCTTGTGTTCCAAGCCCCCCACCAGCCTTGTTGCTTCCTCTGGACGCGCTCAAGCATCTCAACGTCCTTCCTAAACTGAGGGGCCAGAACCGGACACAGCACTCAAGGTGTGGCCTCACCAGTGCCATGTACAGGGGGAGAATGACCTCCCTGCTCCTGCTGGCCACACTATTCCTGATACAGGCCAGGATGCCATTGGCCTTCTTGGCCACCAGGGCACACTGCTGGCTCATGTTCAGTCGGCTGTCGACCAGCACCCCCAGGTCCCTTTCTGCCTGGGCACTGTCCAGCCCCACCGTCCCCAGCCTAGAACATTGCAGGGGGTTATTGTGGCCAAAATGCAAGACTCAGCACTTGGACTAATTAAACTCCATCCTATTGGACTTTGCCCATCCATCCAACCACTCCAAGTCCCTCTGAAAAGCCCTCCTACCTTCCAACAGATTGACACACAGACCCAATTTAATGTCGTCTGTGAATTTACTGATGAAAGACTCTGTACCTTCATCCATGTAATCAATAAAAACATTGAACAGAACTGGCCCCAGCACAGACCCCTGAGGGACACCACTGGTGACTGGCCACAGCTGGATGCAGCACGGTTCACCACCACTCTCTAGGCCCGGCCATCCAGCCAGTTCTGAACCCAGCAAAGAGTGCTCCTGTCCAAGCCACGGGCTGCCAGCTTTTCCAGGAGTGTGCTGGAATCCCCATGCTTGTTTCTTTTCTTCTTTTCTTGTTTCTCTTTCTGTCCCTAGTGTTTGGTACCATCACCTTTTCTACTCTTCTCTCCTCAGGTTTACCTGTATGAAATGTACAACCTCAACCTGTATAGTCTGGGCAGGAGGAATAGTTATTTGACACCTGACTGAAAGGCAGGCACATGGAAAATAGGAAGCCAGGTCAGTGAGATCTAGGACTTGAGAAGCTGAGGCCAAGGTTCCTCTATGACAGGAAAGTGCATCCCTTGCTAATCACTGCGTGAATCCTTCTTATTTAGTGCTGAGAATAATTTTGAGCCAACAAGACAGAAACTACATCTTGCCTTTCCCCATACCCTTTACACATGTTTGATACTGTAATTCTAACCTTTTATGCCAGAGTGAAGTGTGCTCCTAACAGCAGCTGAGATGAAACCTGACATCCAGGACCTAACTAGTCACTTTTACTGGAGAAATCTAGGAATATTTGCCTTCCTCTGTGTGTCTTCAGGGAAAAAAAAAAAAAGAGATTATCTCAACTGCGAAAAAGAGAATTCAAACCTGCTAGCCAGATTCTACTTAAAATGCCACTGTGTGACAATCTGTCTGCTTAGCTTTGGCACATAACTTGCAGTGAAATTTTAGGTGTTTAAAGTAAGTTCCCACTTTCCCTCTATGGTCTGTCAATGGAGGTCACATGGTTAAGTCTGTTCATTAGTTCTAAACAATACTCCATGTGTCTAAACTTTGGTAAAAAAGGTCACCACAAAGGCTTTCAAAGACACCTTCCTGTTGCCAAAGAAGAGAACTTGCTCTGGAAGCACTCTAACATTTGGAAACATGACAGGCATAGGATGTCTGCCTGATGGTGGCATACCTCCAATTTTACATAGCCCAGAGCTGAACAAGGAGATTCCCTTCCTTATCCTCCAGTTCCCCTCATCCTCTCAGAACCCCCTGTCCTTTCTGTCTCTGCATCCAGCTTCTGCCCTGCTATTTTCTCCTCTTGACTTGCTTGTCCATTTCTTATCAGCGTTTCCTCACTGCTGCCTGTACTCCTTGCTTCTGCTGATCCCCAGTTCCTTTAATGTCAAAGTAGAGACAAGTGCTAAAGCTGCTCTCATCATTAACACTTCAGATGTTTGTAAGGAACTGCCAGCAGACAGTTTACTTCACAGATTTTCAGATGTCTGAAGGCCATCAATCTCCCACTGATAATATTCCATGATGGAAGTTCCAACAAACATAACTTGGTACTTTCTGGAGACAGTATGCAGAAAAGTTAATGTTTGCTTTTTGCCTTCAGTGGTGTCCTGCCCTTTTCATAGAAGGAAGAGAGTATGTTAGGATGGGTTACAGATATCCATACGGTGCCTGGCATAAGCTTATATCTGCAGGCTGTAGGCTGTTGGCTCTCACAGAGCACTGAGCTGTAGGCAGTCTGTTCAAGCACCCTGTGGAATGAATATTGAATTAATACCTGGTTATGAACAGTCCATCCTTAATGGAAAACATAGATATGTGAGAGTGGGTTCAAAAAATCAAATGTCATAGGTTTGATTCATACTTAAATACCACAAAACATTTCCCACTGCAGCACTGATGTGGAGCAGCAGGAAGGCAGAGTACCATACTGCTGGGGCAGTCTCCTGGTATGGAGAAGACTCTCAGACCTGGTTGATCCCAGTGTGTAGCACTTACTGAAAATATTTCTTTGTTTACCTGGTTTTTTTTTTTTTTGTTTTTTTACATATATTATTTTATGTATGGCTAGGAATCACAGAGTAATTCACTATATTTTGGTTGTATCCTCCATCAGCCCAGGAAAGGACCAGTTCCACACTCTTCTCCTTCAATCACAGCAGTAGACAACAATGCATTACTTAGAGCATAAAATGAAGGAATTTAATAAAAGATAAGTCATTATCATTTCATACGAGCTGCAGCCCCATGAGGCTTCTGCCAAGCCCAGTGAAGAAAGCTTTCATGATCTCTTCTAAAGTCATACAATAAACCGACAACTATTTTCTGACTGTTTTTGAGAGGATGATACAAGGTATGGTTAAAAATTAACATTTTAATGGATAACTTCACATGAGAATTATTTACATTTAACTGATACTAAGATAGGAATGAAAGGGAAAATAATAAAAATAAGGGCAATATGACAGACTGAGAGAAATATTCCTGACAGTGTTAATATAGAAAACAGTTCAAGATCTAATAAATACTAACTATTAAATATAAATCAAATACGTTATCAAACGGAGAAAAAATAGAGAAGAATCTGTAAAACCCCTCTATAGCATGTCAGAAACAGGCTGAAAACCACTGACCTGCCTTAGAGGCCAAATGAGTACAAAAAGATCAGCCATAAGTAAATTGGAACATGGGTAATAGGGAGGTGACAGAAACTTGTGAATTAATTATTTTCTGAACTTTCAAGGTCTCTTAAATAATGAATGATATTTGAAAGATTCCTATATAACATTGTGGGTTTGGAACATTAATTGTTTTAAGGATTTAAGCACTATTTTTGGATTCTTTTTTTTCAGTGGAAAAAGAATTATTTTAATGGAAGAAAAGCACTTTAGCCCACAGCATCAAAGCCCCTACTAAAAAGGATCTCTTGTGTTCCTGTAAGACACTGTGCTTTCAGTATTTCAGGAATGTTATGTCTTTTTGTACTCTTGCCTACATTAATATTTTCTTGCAAACATGTTGTATATAACCTGATGTCTATTGATGAAGCAGAGGAGAAATAATAGGATATCAGAGACAGCAGGAGGTCCATAAGGGTACAGTACTGGGAAAATGAAAGGCAAGTGAACAGATGAATGGAGAAACATTGGGAGGAAAATAGGGGGAAAAGTAGAGAGGACTGTGAACACAGCAGGGGACTGTGCTTTGAAGAAAGGAAGTGCCATAAAAGCAAATGAGAAAAAGCACAATGAAAGAGGAAAGGAAATTATTTAGCGGGGTTGAACCTAATTAGAAGAGTCAGAAAGATATAGATTTTCTTATTAAGCAGAGACTTCAAGGGACACAAAGCCTACTAAAGGGCTCTCTGTCATCTGTTTTTCAGGTACACCTGTGGGAAGAAAGAAGCAGACAGGACGGAAGAAAGTAGAGAGAGCAGGACAAAACTCATGTTCCTCTAACTGGTTTTTGGATTTCACAGTTGCAGACTGTACCCAAAATTACCCTAAGCATCTCAGCACCCACTCAAAATTCTGCACCAGCTGAACTTCAGCTCAAGCTGCTATAGTATCCAAAAGGGAAGTGTAAAAGTCAAGTCAAATCCAGGGTCCTCCTTATATAATAAACTTAATAATACCTGTATTAGCTATTGAGATTTCAATCTGTTTTCTGTAGATAATAATTGATTGTGTCATTCACTGTTGCAATGTGCTTTAAGTTTATCCCCAAAATCCTGTCCCCACCCCGGGTTTTTCCTTGTGGTTTTTCCCTTCCCCTTCTCCCCACCCAGGTAACAGGCCAATACACAAAACCTGTCTAGGCTATTGTCCTCTTATCTCTGGGACATTCTAGAAGGGCATCGTGTAGTTCGTCAAAATTCAAAGAATGCTACCAAAAGGATAGGGTTCCCCATGTGTCAATCTTCCTCTGAAGCCCACCCTTCTCCTCACCTAGTTGGTGGGCTACCTGTTCCTTCCCATGCCCCTTTCCCCAGTATAAAAAGCTAGGTGACCACATGATCAGGAGAGTCATCAAGAGGGTCATCACAGAGTCAGCAAGGAGTCACCAGGAGAGTCAGCGTGAGCCAGCAGGACATCCAGGGGGGAGAGGCTGTGAGGAACTACTGCATGGAACTGGAATAAAGACAGAAAAACCTCTCCCCGGGTCTGGCTGCTTCTTCACCAGTCTAGAGGGCTCTCAGCTGAGGTAACCTGAGGTGCGGATCCCCTGCAAAGGGGCACTCCATCTCTCCACTCTCCCCGGGCCCAGGACAAGCCTGGACTTGTCCCCACGTGCCTGCCCGAGCAGCCTGCTGTGCCTAGCTGGCCGTGGTTCCTCTGAGGACAAACCTCTCAGCAGCAGCCGCTCGGCCAGCATCTGGATACAGGGCAAGTCTGGGAGAACCCCCATCTCGGTCTGTTGGGCACATCCCAGTAATTCACAATATCCCTTCAAAAAACATATTCTGTCCTTTTACTTCCAATGGCAGAAACAACTCTTTCATGTATTCTCTGCTAGCTTTTAAGAAAAGATAAAACACATCAAGATAATCTACAAAATAAGAGTCAGCCTATCAAAGTAATCTTCACACATTCTTTTCAGAACAGGCTGATTCTCTGCCATTCTGGTTACCTGTAAGAATTATTAATAACCTTTGCATGTTGATCATGATGAATGCTAGTTTTGTAAGTGGAAAATTCCCGAGAGAATGTACCTTGTAGAGCTTCCACTCACACTCTTGGATGCCTTAGGCACTCTGGTAGAATTTCCCACAGCAGTAAGGGACTATGTTTCAGAGATTTAAAATAATTTCAGTGTCAATACATTAAGACAGTGGTGTCTTTATACAGGATCACGGCCCTTCTAGATGCTTACATGATGTTTCTCTGCAGATGGCTCAGTCACTTAAAAAAAAACATGCTGAATGTGACAGTACCTACCACATCAACTATGAAAAGTGGATATAGCAGCTCAAATTCTTTGATACTGTAACTCCAGGGGAGGGAAAGTAAGCTGTAACATCTGTAAGCTTTAGCAGATTTATGGCACCAAGTCTCTTTGATTCAGCTCAAATGTTATGCGGCTAAGCAAATTCTAGTTTTATAGTTTCCAGACAATTTTGCCTCTCTCAGCTTTCCAACTTAGGTATTCATCATGCATGTCTTTCATGTGTATCACAGTTTGAAATGGACCATGATAGTGTTTGAGAGGTCCCAGTGTGAGAATTTGTATGGCTCCTTATTTTGGCTGTACAAGTTACTGAGCTCAGCAATGTTTTCTAAATTTGTAATACCTGTGATCTTAAAATTTCATTTTTGTGCACACAGCCCATGATATTCCTTACACTTCAACAACAAACTAATGTATAGATTAATTCCAAAAATATATCAATTGTCAAACTTTTCATTTCATTTACAGGCTTCCTGGCTAATCATATGCAGACCACTATTTGTGTGAATATAGCTGTATTTTCAAAAGGACTATGGGGCCATGGAGCCAATCCCCTGAAATGACATTGAAGAGAGCAATTCTGCATTATCTTTTGATTGATTATATGCATAGGCTTAGCAATAACTCAGCCTGATCAGTTTGATTCAGCATAATGCCAGGATTTTAGACCTCTCTATGCAGACACAGTTCCACTGTTTGTACTTGTTACAGTCCCGTAGTGAAACTTTATTTAATAGCTTGTGGCTTTTCAGAGAACATGTAAACAAACAGTGTTGCACTGGATTCAGTGGATCTGAGACAACTTACTCAGGAGCTGAGCAATCCACTACAAGCTCACGATCTCCAGATTTTCACTCTAAGGTAGCAGCAGACTGAAGAGAACAGGATGACAGGATAAAACTGAGATTTTGAGCTCAGGTATGGGTGACCTGTGGTTTTCAAATGACTTATGCTTATCAGCAGGTCAAGCACAGCTACTGTATTGTAGCCATACTATTTTCTGGTTAATGCACAAGAAGAATAAAGTGGTTCTCTGTTACGGGAGAAAAAAAAACCAAAAACAAAATCAAAAAAACCCCAAACTAAACATCAGGACCTAATTAGACTAATATACCAGATTATCCTGCAATGCATGGTAGTGCTGAGAGAGAACAGTGGGACCCCTTGGGAACCTGATCTCTCCCATAAGTGCAATGCCCCCTGCAACTTTCATCTTGGATCTCTGTGAAATGTGGTATTTTCCTGCTGATTTTGCCCATATGAACATGAAAACATGTGGGTTGGAGGATCACGAAGATGATCTACTCTTCTTCTAGCTTAGATGGGAGTAAAAGGGTAAAACTTACATGTGTCAATGGAAAGGTTCTCACTGACTTCAGTGTTTGCTTTGCTGGGGCTGTGAGTCAGAATGACACACAGGTGGTGGGGATTTAGTTATCTCTTGAGCATTTCCTGTCTATTTTAAGCAATTATCTGGTTCAAACGAATTTAGGAAGCTCACTATGCAGTTTGTAACTACTTCAAGAGGAAACATGCAAGACAAAGCCCCTGACTGATTTGCTTGTACATAAATACAGCCTTAATAAAGTACAGTTTTCTTGCTGTTAGTAGCATACTGCTGATGGAAGAAAGGAAAGGTATAAACTAATTATCCCCCTCCCTTTGTTTTGTGCTTTTCTTACTGCAAGCTGCTGAAATTAGACAAGTCTACCAAAAAGCTTTGCCTTTGTAATGCAATCTGATGGACAGCAAGGTTTGAAGCATTGAAGCACTATGAGGATGTGAGAAAGTATGGTCTCCTAATGTTAGCAGGAAGAATATATATGTTCTGTTGAAGGATGGAAAAAAATACGCAGGTTTACACTTATTTTGCACTCCTAACTGATGAGTCTAGGAGTCAAATAAAGACAATATTAGGGGGAGTTAATAGTTCAAGTGATTTAGCTACAGCCAATGAACAAATTACTGTCTTAAAACTCAGTCAGAAAGCTCCAGAGATACTGAATAGTCAAGGCAAGTAAGAAGCCCTGGGGTCTCATTTCATTCTTCATTGATTTGTATGAAGTGCAGAGCTCAGTAAGGAGTGAATTTTGAGCCTCTGTAATCTTGTAAACCCTGTCTTAGAGACTTGAAAGAGATAGCAAAGAAAAAAAAAAAGACGGAGGAGCTTTTTTTCCCCGTTCTCTTCCCTAATGCTTGACAGAGATTAACATGTAATTTCATCTCACAATACCTTCCTGATTACATTACTTTAGCAACAGTTTTGTTTCCTATAAATCTCCAGGTATTTTGTGTTGCTGTCTGATTTCCTGAATAAAAATATTTCTGCAGTCTTTCTGTTTGTGCTGCCTCCACTAATGAGTTCTCAGAGGTACATTAACCTAAATAGCTTTATAAATGAGAGGTGTTAAAGGAGGTCTCTTAGTTAGTGCAGAGGGCTTGGGAATACATGTAAGAATCTTTCTCCTCTATTTTCTCTGTTCTTCTTGCATAGAATTTTCCTTTTTGAGGGAAAAGGGAGCTGCCATTCCCATTAAGTGCCCAGCCTAAACTTGATCGGACAATGTCATCTTTCCTTGCTGAGACACGCAGTACCCCAAGTATCATATATGCCCACGAGAATAAAAGTCTTTTAGCTCTATTCCTATTTTCCCACACCATTTTATTGGTTCTGGGGAACATCAGCTATCTAAATAGTGAAGAGGAACAGAATAGATCATTATAAGGAACATAAGCAGGCATTACAGCAGGTGAAAGGAAACAGCTATCTCAGGGACTCTGACATTGTTAATTTTCCTAAAGTTCTTTAGTTCTGAGACAAAAATAAGTATTCATGTACAAGTTGGCATGCTAAAGTCAGAGCAACCATTCAACCAAGAGTTGTGGTGCAGTATCTAAACTGAGCTTTGTTCTCCTCATTAATGTCTGACCTATTGTGAGAGCTCCTCAGGCAAGACAGGGATGCATCTAATTGGCAGATTTCTCCCCATAGATGGATGCTCCTGTATTATTTTGCCCTCTTTAACTGGTGGCAGATAATATGAGAGAGAGAATGCAGCTGTTTGTGTGTTCTTAGCAATCACCCATCATCATTGCATGGTGGCAATTGACAGTGGAAACCAAAATAGTTAAAATGCTTCAAATGGCATCATTGGACAAGACTGGATATTAGAGCTGCAGCAGGTGTGGAACTTTTTTGTTCAGCCCTTTTTTCCATGAAGAAAATCGTTGGCCAACTGCTGGAAAACCATTTAGTGCTGTGGGATGACATTTTGTGTTCATTTTGTTCAGCAGCAATGATTTATAAATTACTGTGACTCTACACATAAGGCCCCCTATTACAAAATACCACCCCAATCTTTCTTCCATTGTGGTTGATATAAAAGCTCTTATTGGTTTTAATGTGTTCTGTGTAAAGCCCTGTGATTGTAGTGGGAAGTCAGGAATAATTTATGCCACCTACTGATCAACTAATACTCTCTGGTGTTTTTTTCTTTGTGTTTGGAATAAGAGAGCACAGACAACTTCTATTTAAGATAATTTAACTGAAGACTGCTGACTGAGATTAAGCTGTGTGGAGTGTTTTCTGGTGTTCCTATTTGATACTGGATAATAGTAATAATAACACTAGCTTGTAATTTCTGCAGTCATTAAAGCCTTTGAAAAAATATGAAAAATGAGCTACATATTTATGAATTTCTTGAGCAAGCTTATTAAAAATGTTTGTCAATAATGTTAAACTGTGAGGAAGAATTCTGACAGGTTATTTAAGAGAACATTTGAGGTTTTCATTAAAATTACTTGCGGTTGTCTGAAGTTCTACAGTTATTCCATGAAGATTTTGAATTCAGCACAGTCTACTCTCCTCTTCTTCAAAAAAAAAACCCCTAATAAATCAAACTAGAAAAATTTAGCAACTTAATTCAACAACTTCCCTTGTGGCCTTCTTCCTTCAGAAATATATTATTGACTCATGAAAACTCATTGTGTGTTCTTTCCCCATCTCACTTTTGAAAGTGCCAGTGGCATATGTTGTCCAATGGGAGGAGAAGGGCCCATCTGTTGTCTGTAGTGTCACACACTACAAACTTTATACCTTGCCAGTTGTTGGACTAGGGTGGTATCTCCAGTTGTTGGACTAAGGGTGGTACAAGGTATAACCCTGCCTATCCCGTTAGTATCTGTCTAGGTAAGCGATTCTCATTAATTTGCCTAATCCCTTTTTGAATCTGCTCTTATTATCTGCCTCGACATTTTTTATGAAAACAAATTTCATACCACCATTTTGCTCTGTACACTTTACATCTACCTCTATGTAGGTAGTAGACCAATTTTTCTACTTTCAGTAATTGATCCTTACTTCCTGTATTGCAAGATTTAGCAAATAAGGTTCTGCACTCAGCTTAACCTTTCATGACTTTTCAAACATTTCAGTCACATTTCTTTAGGCTTCTCCCTTTTGAAGTCTCAGCCCTTTTAGCCTGTCCTCACAAGGCATTTGGTCTGTCATCCTACTTGTTTTAACTGTCCTGTCCATTACCCTCTTTAAACTCTGTTACACCTCTCTTAAAACATGGAGATTTCCAGTTTTCTATTTATCCAGCCTGAACTCTGAGGACAGAAAGCCTTAAACAGAACTTACACTACTTTTTTCCTCTGAATTAGGATTTTTCAGTCTCTTGCAGAAACATTGCTTTCATGGATAAATTTGCACCAAGGATTGTCCAAATAACAAGGATGACGCAAAAGAGGGCTAAAGAATAAAAAGAAGAAATGTAAATATATGCAATGCCTTTCATGTTCGTTTTCAAGTTCAGCTCAAGATGGTTCATTGTGCCCATATGTTACTTAGTGGGGAAAAAAAAGTGGTAAAATATTTTGAAACATATTTTGCTTTTTCAGAAAGTACAAGACAGTCAAAAGTCAAAGCTTCTTATTTTTTTGAAAGTTGTTGAGGAATTTTTGTCACCTAGATTTGAACAAACAGTTCATGGCTGCAAATATCTGTTTATTATTAGCAGTAGTTGATAGTGTACAGTACAGTACTGTAATAAAATCAGATGGAGCTATGAGATTGAGTAGTTCTCAGGAAGCTTCATGTGTATGCATATACACATCTGTTTTCTAGACAGTCTCTTTGAAACACTATCTTCCCTTTTCCAGAAGCATCGTGCTACCTGTCTGAGTAGCTCTTAGGCCATTTATAGCTGTACTGTTTTGCCTTAGTAATTTGCAAACAGAGCACTGAAATCCAAAGAGAATTAAATCCTCACAAGCAAGTGAATTATGAGCATGATGCTCTCCAGTTGTTTTGGGGGAAATGAAAAGAGAGTGTGTCATTAAAAAATCTCTGAAGAGGAAACTATTTCTCTTTGTTGCCAAGTGAGCTATTGAGTTCAATTACATGTGGAAGAACTGGTCTGTAACACTCGTAAACATTTTAAATCTTGTTTTAAAACCAGTAAGCAGGAATTAATTTAACATACAACTTGGCAGTAGTTAATTCTGTGATTAATTACTCAGTTACATTTATTTCATACATTTATTTTCTTTCTGATTTTCCAACTATTTCATATTATATCCCAGAGATGGGTAAGCCAGTTTGGAAAAAATAGAAATTGCTGTCAAGTTCAACCGTAACTTTACAATTCTCCAAGGAGAAGCAGAGTTCTTTAAGATCCAGAATATTTTTAGGAAATGGTATGATGCTTATTTTTCACTCTGTGTACACTTTGTGGTCTCTGATATTTGGACATTGGTGTAAAAAATAGTAGTGATAAAATATGGTTTTGCCAAAACCACTCATCAGCTTATTCTTTAGTAGATTATGATCAGCAAAACTGATTATATATTTTATAAAACTGGTATTCAGATTAAAAAGTCTGGGTTTTTATTGGTATGTAGATTTTATTTTTTAAATATTCTATTCGGTTGAAAAATTATTTGTCATTTTAAATATAATATATACATATACATATATATATATATGTATGAATGACAGGTAGCCCTCTAAATCAAGACAAAAATAAATCCCAATATTTCTTTTTAAGAAAAGGCTTTAACTCTGCAAGGGTCCCTCATAGATAGTACTAGCAAGCAAGCTTCTGCAGCATTCTTATCAGCATCTCAGAGAGATGGGTTCAGAAATTCCAGTGAGCACAGCCTGGAGGCCCTTGCTCTTGCTGTGTCTTCAAGATTGATAAAGATAAAACTTGTGAGTGTGCCAAGTCAGCCTCTGGATCCTTCTGTGATTTCTTCTGGAACTAACAATGCTACAGTAAATTGAAGAGGTTGAAATTCCATTCTTGAGTGCTTTGCCTTTTAGTGAAATACCCTTCAAGATCTTTGTGCTGAATAAGCTAGTTACATGATAAGGGTCTGTTACTATCAAATTTTTAGTGGATATGTTAATTTTCATTTCAGAAGGAGGAAGCCCAAAAAACCATGTCAGCAACTAAATTAATGTATTTTAGAAAAAATATGACAGATCATGTAATGTCAGTTGAAGCCACACCCAAACTCCAGCTTACCCTCTCGGACCAAAAAATAACTAGGTGTAGCTTTCTTAGATACAGCTGTCTGGAATCTCTTTTGTAACCAAATAGAAATTCCATGATGTGTGTGAAATTGCTTCATGCCACCAGGACACCTATGAAGTAAAATTAATATAAAGCAAACCTCACAATGGATCTGATTTGGCAAATTAGTTACTGGGTTTTGCTTCTTCCCTATCAGTGAAACTTCTTTTTACAAGTGCTGGAAAACTTGAATGCCTTTGGCTTGGAAAAGTAAATGTAAACCTACAAGGATCATCAAGGAACATAACCATTACATGTTACAAGTTTATTTTTGAGAATTTTTGATAGGGAGTGGAATGGAATGGAATGGAATGGAATGGAATGGAANTTGGGTATTTGACAAGTTCTTACTCCTTTTTGTTTCATGTCTTCCTTTCCTCATGATCTTGCTTCTTCCTTTTGTATACAAATGCATAAGTAAAACAGGGAAACTGAAGCCCCATTCCTACCTCCAGACCTGTTACTAAAATTGTATTTTACTCATTGTCTCAGGAGCTGTTGGGTTATTTTAAACACAATGGAATAGGTCAAAAAAGCCCTGGTGACCAGCGCTTTGTCAGCCAGCTAGGATGCTGAAAATCTGTGCCCTGCTATGTGTTTCAATCAAAATTTATGCCAAATAAACAGCGTCAAATAGAGTCCACTTCAGCTCAGGACAGTGGGCCAATGTCTCTCAGAAAGATACTTGGGTTTAAATTTTCTGTTGTAAAAGATGGAAGTGAACCCAGTTCCTCTGAGTCCTGTGCATGCACATTATTCATATTGACCTCCTGAATAAAAGGAGACTATTATATTGTCTGGTTTTAGTAAATGGTTATAAATAGAAAATTCATTTGCATTTTCTTTCAGTCAGGTCTGATTTGTAAAATACATATTTTCAGGACAGGCACACGTTATTTGGCAGACTTCAGAATATGTGCAGCTACAATTAGAATTATGGTGGAAATGTAATGCATTACTCCAACCATGACTGCTGAAATGATTGTAAATGATGAAACCATGTACAGTGTTACTGCAAAAATTCCAAGCATACATTTAAGTCTTTTGCTTTTCTGAGTATGGACATACACCAGAATTTTATGTATCAAGGTTAAAAGATTTATCATGTGTCCAAAATTAATTTTAAGAAGTCCTCTTTCTTATAGATTCAGAATTAAAGGAATGTAAAACAGAGTAATAAATATTATGAATTATTAAAAATGAAGTTATAGTTCCCTTTAATTAGTAAATAATAAAGGAGGATTTATATACATGCTTATGATCTTATAAATCTAAAGATTATTACTTTGCTGGTAACTTCTTACAGGTTTCTTCTAGGTAGATCACTTCATTCAACATGTGATTTAAATACTGCTGAAAATACTGACATACTGACCTGTGGGTAAATCATGTTTCCCTTTTCTTAGTCTGAAAAGTTAATATCTGAATCGTAATATATTTCCAAAACTCTAATCAGATTGTTGAGATTTGATATTGTACTTATTTTGGTGAGGAATCTGTTTTAACTTCAGTAGAATAAAAGCATGAATTTATGCATTATGAATATATGTGTGACAGTTTAATCAGGATTTGTCTTGAAACACAAGTTAATGAACAGTGTTTATTTCAATATGGCTTGAAAAATTCCCTGTCTTCTCAAAATTAAGGTCATGAATCTACAAATATGAGGACACTGTACAAAGATAATCACCACATTGCTTTGCAGCAAAACAAATTATGTTTCTCAGGTGGCAGTAGGTGGCATTATTACACATAGCCTGCAAATAAAACCTCAGAGCTTCAGGGAGAAGATGTTGTCCCACGAGTTTTACGTTAAGTTGCACTGTGGCTGAGACTGCAGCCTTTGGAAAGGTGCTTTGCAAGAGGCAGGGTAGTTTCCTCCCTTCTTTAAAATTTGAGTAAATACTCAAAAGTAAGAGATTCTCTGCATATCAGGAGTTTTTGTAATGATATTATTCCTGGGAGGGAGACTCACTTCCTGTTGGTTTTGGTCCACATTTTTATGGCTGCTCTGTGTGTGTGTGTGTGTGTGTGCGCTGAA
Source organism: Leptocoma aspasia (assembly GCA_013399835.1). Taxonomy (NCBI): domain Eukaryota; kingdom Metazoa; phylum Chordata; class Aves; order Passeriformes; family Nectariniidae; genus Leptocoma; species Leptocoma aspasia. The sequence goes on from VXAX01000691.1 coordinate 688,919, forward strand.
AAAACAAGCCAGGTTCAAAGTCTCTTCTCACTAAGGCCTTATTTGCTCCTCCACTCGAAAATTCATGTACAAGTCCCTGAAACCCTACTGCTGAGCAATGAGGCAGGACCACCATAAAAAGGGATTATTGACACTGAGAGAAGAGGGGGCAGCATACAGGGAGCATTAACCCAGTTAAACCATCAAAGTCAGTTGTAACATTGTGTGACTTATTACATCTTTCTAAAAGAAATCTTCAGATTTCCCTGGCAGCATATGCTTAACACCATTTTAGTTTTCCACCTATCTAAATTAAAACACATCCTCCACAGCTTTTCCTTGGATGATGTTGCCATAAGTATTAAAATATCTCTACAGGAAGAATTTTTAAAAAATTTTACAGACTGCTTTTGAAAAATATTTCAAAAAGTGATTGTCAGAGCTTCAAATTCTGTCAGGGTGCAAACTGCAACCCATTGCAACCTAATGCCTATCTACTCCATACATAGTTGGTTATTCTGTAGCTTGCACTCAAAACAGAAAAAGAAACTATGGTGGAGATTAAGAATGCACTGGTTAAACAATTCCTCAGGAGAATGGAATAAAAATATAGCTCCCTATTTTCTACAAAGCCAAAGGGAAAGATCCATCCAGTGGATAAATCTTTTCCCTTCAAACATGCTTGAGGAAATAGATTTCACTAACAGTAATTTTAATAAACCTCTTAATAATATTTCACAACATAATGAGCTAAATGAATTCAGCATTAATTACTACAAACACCTGGGAAGATGGAAGTATTTTCAGCACCTATGTTTGCAGTATTAACTGGGAACTGAATAAGGAATTTAAGTGAGACCACATCCACTACTGTTGCCAGATGCTGCCATTTACCTTGAGCTCTATAAAGCAGCACCAACATTTTGCCTGTCAAGAGTTTGAGTCCTGGACTTTCCATCAATATTGACCCATTTGCTACTGAAAAAGGGCAGATTTCTGACTCTCAGGACAAATAGCATAGCACAACCACCATATAAACTTTCTCTCCTCCTGGAAAGCTGCTTTCTCCACACATTTCTTCGGATAATTTCTAGCTCCATACCTCAGATCATTCGCAGAACTTTCTCCAGTTGACATAGTGCAAATTATTCTGAATTTGCTGCAAACTTAACAATATAGATGAGTGTGTGCAAGGACTCCAATCTCCCTGTTCCTGTTCATTTACTAGTGGAGATGTATACATTAAGCTATTTGGGGTAAAGAGTGACAGATATCCCAGATTCTGCCCTTGTTTATATATTTCTCAATAAATCCATTGAAGTTTTAGAGAAATCTTTAACTCACACAAGCACCAGTGAGGTCAGAAGCTGGCTCTCAGTGCTGGTTTCAAAGACCTAGTCTGAAAGTCCTAAGAGATACTTAGGTATAAACTAGAGATTCAAGCAACTCTGCAGTGGCAGCTGAGGAAGGAGGAAGACTTTATTAAGGTCCAATTAATCTTGTGCTAAAGTAGCTAGCAAAAAGGGTCACATGAATAGCATGCTAAATAAGCCCACTTCTCCCCCCTTTATGTACAGCAAGTCAAGGCAAATAACTTATGTGTGAATTTAAATTAATCTTTACATGAGAACTTCTTCTTGGATTTAGTCTAAAGTCATTAAAGTAACAGAATTCTGTTCTTATGGCTTAGTATCATCTCTAAGGTAGGTTGTTCTAAACTTCATTTGCTGGCTTCTGAAGCTGTCATCCAGCTACCAAACTCTTAATTCATAACTATTATTATGTTCTACACCAGACTTTTTTGCTTTCTTGTTTTCGTTTTTGTGAGCAATTTTTAGCACATTTAACTTTTGCTCTCTAAATGCTTCTAGCTTTCTAGGGACACTATAAATGTCCCTGAAATCAGTAGGTGCCTTTCACTGACTGTGCAAAACTATAACTCAAATCAAAGAACTGTAAGGGCAAAGCACTTTCCAGAATATCAGCATGATACTAGAAATGCCATTGGGTCAAAAATATTAAAGAAAAGCAACAAAGAACAATAATCTTGAAATAAATGAGATATGTAATCTTAAAGAAATATACGGCCTGCCTGAATTTATAGCTCACTTGTCTCTTGTGGTCCATGGGGGAAAAAAAAAAGATAAAATCTTCAACACTCTTATTCTGAAATCTTGAATATAGCTGCATTTTACATGCACAAAAGAAAAGTCCTGTTCTTGGTGCATCATTTCAGTCCCTCTCCAAGGAAACACTTTAAACTATGTTGGCAAAAGGGCTTTTTGGCCACTGTAAGCTATCTTCATAAAAAATGAGATGGGAAGAGGTAGGTGGAAAAGACAGTGGCATAAATCTCTACCAGAAAGCTTTTTGATCTTGCATAAATTCTAAAGATAGGCAACACAGACTGCATAACAACTAGATAGCTAGATGTCCACATGCAGCCTGTTGGCACATTAGTAGGGGAAAAAAAAAGCACTTTCAAGTATTTTGTACCCAAAAAATTAGTCTCATAATAAGAATCATTGGAAGGAATTTAGATAGCACAGGTTTGTTTAGTGTTGGTGATGGGGGTGATGGACAGCTGCAATTTCCCATTTGAATACCATGTTTCCATGTTTTTTCTATCCCTAGCAGATACTAATTTTGTGATGCTTTATCAGGGTGGCAGTTGTTGGTATCTAGGGAAAATGTAGCATTGATTTACTGGTTTTCTGTTGCTGTTTCAGAGACAGGTAAAGTGACAGGCACACACCAAGTTCTTGCAGCAAGGACTTAAGTTTATTGTGGGGCAGCTCCTTTTACAGTGCTTTCAAATTTCTCTTGCTTACAGACATGATTGGTTTAGGGTCTAAACTCCACCTAGCTCACTGGCCATGGCTGCATCTGTGCTTCAAAGGGGTTGGCTGAGGTCCTCTGTTTGGTTTTGAATCTGACTTATCCTTATCATGTCCAGGGACTTGTTTACTTCAAGCTAGGCTGGTTGAGCTGGTATCTGTCAAACCAAATTATCTGTGCAGCTTATAGACCCACTATAGTTGTCACAGTTTTCCTTTCACAGAGAGAGTGAAACTGAAGGACCATTGGGAAATACAAACTAAAATTACTTGAAAAATATTTATCATTTACTAGTTGAAGGTAACTGCTAAGAAGATAATTTCTGATGAAGTCTTATTCCAGGTTTGTCAGAATAATGACTGAAAATGAAAAACTGAAGGTGTTTATTTGCTCTGGTTGCTGAGTTACAGGGAACAGTAAGTCCTAAGTGTAATGGGAAAGCAATGAATTCCCAAAGCTTCATGTGTAATGTTCTGGTCTCAAAATGAAAGGACCAAATCGGAGACCAATATTTTGCTAACACTTTTTAAAGAAGCCATGTCTAGCTTGGCATGATGACATGCAGGTTTTTCAGGGTCAAATGAAAAGTTGTACCTCACACGCTTTCCGGCAGAAAAGACCAGGACAGTATGAGGCAGTTCCTTACAGTGTGGATACCACCAAGATCCTCTGGGGAGAGCTGGTCCCAGCAGGGTGGGAAAGCAACACTGGGCAATGAGTGGTCAAGGGCCATGGGTCACTGTATGTGGCACAAGCATCAAGCAACTCATATGTGGCTCATACAGCATCAGAGTAACAGAAACATGTGATGTGTGGTGGCAGAAATGGTTCCTGCAAAAATATGGTGACAGCTGCAGCTTCCTTTCTGCTTTTGTTTGGGGTTTGGGTTTTTGGTGATTTTTTGGGGGGGTTTTTCTTTGGNGAAGACTTCCCCATTTTTCTGCAGGTATTTGGTGTGTAGGCATCTATTCATGAAGCTGATATGTACTTTGATCTCCCTGCTCAGCATGAAAGGGTTTTTGAATCCACATCTACTGTGTGTGAAGGGGGTTCTGTCAGCACTCCAGAGGCTGGCATGCAGCTGGTAAAAGTGGTGCTTCCAAGCATAGGTGAGCAGGAGAGTCAGCAAGAGGGTGTGAGAGCTGCACAGCTGGGCTGAGGCAATCAGCTGGCAGGGCCTGAAGCTTGTACCTTGTTTAAGTTCATTGAAACTGGGGGAAAAAAGCAACTTGCAGTGTCTTGATTAGTTCCAGATGTAATGGAGTAGGTGGAGAAGAGTTTTGAAGTTTCTCAGACTGTGTTTTCTTCTAGCTGACAGGATACTGGCCTTCAGGATGTCTTGACCAACAACAGCAGAAGTGTTGCCAACGGCATTTATTAAAGTAGTTTTGGATCTACTGCAAACACACAGTTCAACTTGTAGCATTCACTGCAGAAACCATGAGTTCTCTTGGATAGTATCTTTCTAGTAATTTTGATTTTTCATAATAAGCTCAGAGAAATATTTTCTTTCTACAATGGTGGGGTGAGTCATAGTAGCACCTCTCACTTAAATGTGTTCATGTAGATATTTATGCATTTGGTTCATTATGAAAAAAAGACTAGAAATAAAATTTATTTTCTGGTTAACATGAAAATGCCGGCTTATTTACAACAACAAAAAAGAGCTCATCTTAATTTGTGCCAGGTTTAAATGCCTTTAGTGTTTTTCATAATGGGTAAAACTCCTTGAATGAGATGCCACTCAATGAACAATGACAGTTTAAAAAAAGATATGAATCCCTTATAACCTGGCTTCTGGAGCAGGTTTTCACTAAAGATGTCACCAAATGACTCATATCAGAACCTGGTTATCTGTATCCTCAGCATGATACACAATCCATTTCTTGCAAGAAAGAACCTCTTCTGGCAACAATGTTTTCTAAGAAATTGCTAAAACTTGTGATTTCCTCAGAATTCCCTTGTTCTTCCCTGAGTGTGTTTTCCCCTGCTGCAAAGGTATGAACATTGGAAATTACTACCACATACAATGGCCACCATCATGTCTCCTTGTGCTGTTGATCTCTCATCCTGTAAATGGCCCCGATTTATGTATTTTCTAAAGAGAAAGGGAGGATAATCTCAGAGAAAGTGTTGAGGGATAATCTCATGGGAGGTTAAGAAGGATTAATGTTATCTTACTGAAATAAAACTAATTTCATGTATAGAAGGATATATTTTGCCTAAAAAAAGGATAGATGAAATTAAAGCCTATACAATACATTTAACTGGGTCTCTAAATGTATTTGAAAATAATAGCTCTTAACTACTGTGTTTAATATGTAATGTGAGCTGGAATCATAAACCAAAGTTTATATCTCAGGCTTTCCCTTCCTCTGTAACCCAGTTTTTATGAGATATTCTTTTGATGTCATTGTGCTTTATTGTGTACACTGGTAAGGACTTTAACCCACAGATTAATGGCACAACAGAATGACAGCTCCAAAATATGTACTTGGTTATTCAGAAAACATTAATCTTTAGGGCTGTGTTGTATTTAAAAAGCAATGTATTGTATAATCCTGTAGGATGCTTTCCTGCATACATAGTGCTGTGTTACTAAAACCTCTATCAAAAAATACTCAAACCAACTTGTTTATCATTTGTTCTGCTACAGTTTTCAATTAGGGAATCAATTAATTAAAAGATCAAAAGCCCTAAATAGTAGGTCAATTATGATTTTCCTTTTAAAACATATTTTATGTGCTTCTATTTATAAACATAAAATAACTGTTTATATTGAAGCAATCTTCAGGCTTCAAAAAAAAGAAAGATAGATCTGAAGCCAAAGTTATCTTTTTTCCCCTTCTTTGTTTCTGCCATGCATAACTCTTAAATGAGCACCAGTCCCCATGCCGTAGCAAATTAAAAGCCTTTGTATACAAGGAACATGGAATTGCTGCATATTTCAAACAAATACTCTTGAAAATACCCTGATGGTGCAAAACGGTTGAAGAATGCACAAGCCTTTAAGGGAGGTAAAGTGTTTAAAAGCCTTTTCTGATGTGCATGAATACATCCCTAATGTTGTTTCTGCTTACCAGAAAAGGCTCTTGTTGACAGGACAAGATAGCATTAAGAATTTTCTACCGTCAAGGTCCACCACCTTTCACACCCACACGTCATCCTGCTTTTCCCACCTACATTTCTTTCAACTGCAAATATAGAATCACAACAGAAACATCCTTTTGTCCTTCCTGTAACCACACAGCTTGCCTCCTCCAAACACTGTCATTGATAATCCTCATCCCTCCCCCATTTGCATGGATAATCCACATCCCTCCCCCATTTGTCCAAACCAAGGTATCAAACTCTACACCTCATGCACAGCGCACAGAAGAAGTTCTCTCCCACCCTCCCACTTCACATCCCACCAGCCGTCATGGCTGGAACCTGGAAATACAAATGTGGACACTGGTTGAACTTCTGCATTCCTGCAGGATTTAAGTGATATGCAGTTGAAGATCTCCCAGGTGGGGCTAGGAGCTTTTGCCTTATATAATTTTATGCTCAGGAATTTGCTGTACTGATGAAGGAGCATTTTAATGGTAATTATTACAACAGAGACATTTCTGCTTGCAATGAGCCTGCCCTGTGCCACAGACATTGATCCTGTTATTTGGACTACAGATCAACAGGCAGGATTTGCCTAGTTCTTGGATGCAGTTTGCACATTCTCATGTCATAAAATCATGTTCATTTGCTGAGGGTTTGCCACTCATCATGTGGCTTTTTGTAGCATTTTTGACTTTTGTATAGTTCTGAACGCTAAGTGTTTCATGCCATTTACCAAACTAGCCAAAAAACATCCCAAAACCTACCAAAACAACTACTTTATTTCACTCATATTCCCTCATGCAATTAGTTTGTTTTTGCTCTGTCCCTGTTTCTCTTTATTCCTGATACATGTATACTCAGAAGATGGGCTAGGAAATTAGCACTCTGGGGAAAAGCAAATCATGGTTTTCTGTTACATTTGTTTTTTCCATCCTTCCTTAGAAGTTATTTTTTAGGGGAGCTTGTATTGCAAATGGAATTTATTATTGGAATTCCCTTTGTTTCATTATTCCTAAAAGACAAAAAAATTAAAATTTAAAATATTTAAAATACCATATCTTAAATGCTAAATTTTCCCAAGGATATTTCAATGGGAAAACTTTAAGATAATATATTAAGTAGGGTTTGGGGTTTTTCTCAGTTGAAATGCTACTGTGGTAGCATGTTGTTTACTAATACCATTCCATGAAGTTATGAGCAGATGAATGCCTAGACCCAGGAAAGCATATGGTTGTACAGTTACACTCTCTCAAAGCTAAATATTGAACATGAGCACAAAGGTTTTCCAAATTAGGACTTCAATGAGGACTACATAGTTAAAAGGCATTGAGAAGAGTTGCACTATGGACTATCTCTTATTTAGGCCTTTTTTTCCTAAGCATGTGAAAGAAGATTCTTTGGATTGTCCCTAAAGGTGAAGGTGCTATATCTGTACGGGTAAATTGGATGTTTACCCAGTCACTGGATTACCTTACGTACAGTACTAAATCAGTGTGGTTTCGACTTGGGACAGTCAGCATTCTCCCAAACAACTCCGGGGCTACCTTGGAATATATGGACTGTTACATTATTTTAAAATTATACTGAAAGTGAGTGTTTCAGAATGTAAATGTATTTGATATTATGACTATGGAGTGATCCATATTGTTGGATTCATGGCCATAGCAGAATTAACTTTGCCTTTAGAGGTGTTTGAATCTAATCATTATTTTCAGAGATGAAAGTATATACTAGCCAGCTTAATTCCATCAATAATGAGAAATCTTTTTTCCATAAATTAACATTACATAATCAGTCTCTAAATAGTTCCTCAAATTTCACATGGTTATTTCCCAATCACAAATTCAGTCCTATTTGCAGACATTTTGTGTAAGTGCTTTTAATTTTCATGGTTTTCTTTTTTTTTTCCCTACATAAATATGTCAGCAAAGAAACACTGTATGTATGCATATTTATATTATGTATTCATGTCTTGGTTTTTCCTGCCCATTCTTGGCAAAATTGTGGCTCACACTGATCCCTCTTTTAGAGGTTCAGTGCTCAAATAATATCTTTAACTAAGTGCACCAGGACCTTGCATTCCTTGCAGGACATTTAGTATTATCAAGAGATTCTAACTATACATCAGCCATGAAAACATTACTACATTAAGCCAAGCTGCAGAAAAGATCCACACAGACAGCAAATAATCAGGTTTTTCACAATCCCCTCTGTCTGTACAACTGAAAGCATTACTACATTTTGCCAGCAGTGAAAGGAGGTATTTAAAAAGCACAGGGAAGCTGCAGCAGCAAGGAAGCACATTTCAACAGCTATTGTCAGTTAAGCTTATTGTGAACTAATACCATGCCTCCTTTTATTTTGTCACTGTGTCCTATCTGCCATCTTCCTGTCCCTCTACATTTTCCTCCTGGCAGGGCTAGTGCTTATTTCAAAATAACTGTTCTCTCTCTGTGTCAAGGACCCTCTTATGAGTAACTCTTTGTGCTATTTCATCCTGTCTTCACTTACACCATCCTTTTTCTCTGGATTAAAATCCTGCTCAGGCCCCAACACCTCCTGCTGAGTGGTAGAGGCATCTGTCATGGGCTCTGTCATTCTTCTTGTTCCATTAAGACCAGAACAGAATCTTTTGTCAACTCAGCTGGTTTGTGAACTCATACCAAATGTTTTATTTGCTGGGTCATCTTGTCCAAAGTCTTTTGTCCCCAGTGGCAACATTCCTTATTCTCTTCTCAGTACAGGTGCCATAATTATTGCTTTGTCCCATTTCCTATTCTTACTATCTCACATTCATCCACTCCTCTCCTTTCTACCTAAGGGGCAACTCCAGTTTTTCTTTCACCAGCTCATATCCTCTTCATATTCCATAACGTTATCATTTGTTTGCAAAATGTGTTATCAATCTATTCTGTTCTCTCAAATGCCAGGAAGTACTTTGTATTTTTGATGACCTTATCAAGAGTGGAACTGTTAATGGCTGGAGAGTCAGTTCCAGACATGCTTTAACCAGGGGTTGTATTAAAGAGATGGCAAAGAATGCACACACATCCTTTTCCACTTGCCTTTGCCAAATTCTGGAGTTGTCTACCAGTAAATTATTAGAATACTCCCTAAAACCTGGATATGATGGAATGCAATCTTTGAAACTACTACTTCGCAAGTAAAGTAGTAGAGAAACTGAGAGATGTTTTCTTTTAATTACTGGAAGCTCCCAAAATAGCACAAGAAGGGCTATCCTGATAGTATTTTTGGCTTTTCTGAAATTCGCCTTTTTTTTCATACTGCTTGTTACAGCCATACACTTTAAAGATGCAACTAAATTAATTTTTTTCCCATTGGCTTTTCCTTTCTGTCAAGCTGCCTGACTCAGTTTGTAACTAAGTAGAGTTCAGCTATTCACCACAGAAAAGTGGTTTCAGAATTTGCTGAATCACATACTGCCTGGGCGTCCTTGTTTTTGCCAAAAATTTTGCCAAATATGGCATGAAAAAACTGTTACCAGGGAGAGAGATTTCAGTTTTCTCTTAGAGTATTTCTATGTTTTTCTAGAATTCATATTGCCAAGGCTATTTTTATAATGACCATAAAATAATCTGCATTCACTTAATCCTCCCATTATGTGTGAAAGAGCAACACTACATGCTTTAAGTTAATTAGAGCATAATTCCCCAAGCAACATACATATGCACTGGCACTGAAAGGAAAACTTTAGGCTGGTTGGCTGATTTTAATGGTGCTTTATCATTTTCCATCTGTCAGAAAACAAACCAGTAGGCTATTCTGTTCCCTTCTGACCCCTCACAGAGAGAACACTCACTGGAGACACATGCTTTTATCAGGAATACTTGAATCATCACCCACTCTTCTAGTTTTGCACAACACAACCACATGCAAGTTGGAGAGCACCATAGCAGGGTATTTGACCATGGGATTTCTTTGCCCTTGTCAAAATTGGATGTGTTTAATAATTCTCTGTAATCTCAATGCATCTATGATAAACATGCAGCAATCTGTGCATTAACTAGTTCATAGCGTTGCTGTTCCTTCAGTAAAAGTCCTTGCTCAGAATCCTGTGTGAGTAGGGTATATTTAATACTTAGGCAAACTGCCTGCAATAAAACTATTTTGAGCTCTCTTCTAGATGATCTGCCCTTTAGATTAGTTCAGGTTCACACAGCTGCACAGCGAATAGAAATATTTCACAGCCCAATAAATGGGGCAGCTGGTATTTTGATTAATCTCAGAGCAATTTCACTGTGAATCAATAAAGTGTGGTGCTCATTTTGAACAAAAGAGCACGTTTCATGGGATATCATCATTGTCATCATGGTCAGCTTCTAGCAGCCTAGAGATGAATGGATGTGTCTCTCAGACCCTTACCTTTTCTCATCTTAACATACACATTGACATTTCACTTCCCTATCAGTAATTAGGTCACAGCCATTTGAAACAAAACAAACAAATAAACAAACAAAATCAGAAAAAGGAAAGAAGAAAAAAAAAGATGAAATTGTTGAGCATTGCTTGCATGAAAAACAAAAAACAGTTGAAATTTCCCTTGTTTCCTGGGAGGGAGTACCCAACAGGGATACCAAAACATATCGACACTCCAGGAGTGCCTCACCATTCTAGAATCAGAATTCCACTTTTTAAGTTCTGCAATGGTAATGGCTCTGCCTTCTGTGCTGGTTTTAACTTGGCTGTTTTTCATTTTCCGGGACCTCTCTTTTTCTCTTTGTCATGTTTCAGTCCAATGGTCTCAAAAATATGGCTCTAGTCTGTGTAAAGATATTTTTCTTGTACTTTTGTCTTTAGAAATAATTCTTAAGTATTCACTTTCTTCTTTGGTTTTATGTCAGTGATACACCTATCTTTTTCCTCAGATGCTGCTTGAAGTACTATTGGCAGCATTTCAGATACTTCCTTATTAGTGAAATACAGTGATAATTCATTTATTTTTTCTAGATGGAAAAATATAACCAGGCATCACCTCTTAAAAAAACATCCTTTGAAGGCCGCTAAGGTTGCACCTCTGGCTATTCAAGCCCAAGACTACCTTTCTTTTTTTTTTTAAGTTATTGATTTTTCCTTCCCTTGCTCCGTCAGATTTAAATAGATTTTTCTTGCATATTTTTCTCAAGTCTAATTTTCACTAATAATGATTTCCATTAATGCATAATATGGCTAAATTGGTAACTCTGCTTCTACAACCATGTAGTTTTTATTCAAATTATTTCTTTTTAGCCTGAAATTGTCAGCACTTGGTCTTATTCCAAAGTTATTTCCTTTTGCTAAAATGGAACTTTGTCCATTTTTCAAAGGAAGAGAAGAACCTGCTCTAAAAAATGGTCAGACTATGCTTCACAGGAAACAGGTGGACAGTGAAACCTTGCATGGAGCTAGGGATTTTTTTCCTTGAATAACTTAGCAAACAGGAGCTCTTTTCTTATTTCTTATAATTGATCATATCACAAAGTGAATACTTTGCAAAAAATAACTATTTGGATAAAATTATATATTTTGTTTTAAATCACAGCTTTTCTGGGCATAATATTGGGTTAATACCTCCTTTCTTTAGCTCATTTAATAGCTTGTCTTTCAAGAGACCAATGACACCTCCATTTTTTGATGACTGTGTGCAGGACTCCCACCCCAAAAGAAAGAGCATGAAAAAGTCAGTCAATGGCCATTTTACCACTGCTAATTGTATTCCTTAAAAAAATGTAGGCGGGGCAGTAAACTTCATATTCTATACCAAACTCTTGAAGAAGGGCATATTTGGCACAGAGCAATACTATACCACTTCAAAAAATAAACTCGTCCCATATTTTTCATGGGGTTTTTTTGGTTTGTTTGTTTTCATGAAGTCATGTTTTATTGCCCTTCTGGGAATTTTTGGCTGAGGTTTCAGGCACAAGGACCCCAATTCCTTACAGTAGAAGATTGTCAGTGGGATAATCCAAAGGGTTTCTTGTCTCTTTGCATGATGCTCACACTCACATTTTGTATTTTCCGAACTGTGTTGTGGATTTTTCCTATGAACTCTAGTAGCCATTGAACTCAGGTGGGATATGGCATGAAATTTGCCAGTTCGGCAAATTATCCGGGTTTTGATTTCTTTACAACATAACAGAGTGGTGTTCACTCTGTTTTGCCAGTTATTTCGTATCACTGTGGTTTTGGCAAAGACTAAACAAAAATATTGTGGAAAATAAAGTGTTCAGCATACTGAGGGATCTTTATTTAATATATTTTTACCAACTGGGAAAAGTTTAGTCTTATTTCTCAAAAGCCCTTGCAGCGGTAATTTTATCCTGAATGTTGGTATTCCCATAGTCCAAATAGTTTTCATTTTCCACAAAGTGTTATGAAGACACAGTTAGAATGTACTTACAAGAGACAAACAATACTGCTACAGGAGTAATTGGCAACAAAGAGAAACATATTTTAAAGCTGTGTGTAGAAGAAAGAAAAATTATTTTAACTTGCTATTAAAATAAATTGAAGCTCCTGAGATTTTCCTTTTTCTTTTTCTGCAGTTTTGCAGAGGGAAGAAAGGCCAAGAATCTTCAAGGTGATTGGATGTCCACCTGCATCTACAGCCATGAACAAAGTTATATAAGCCAAACCAGGTGTCTTGGTAAATAGCATTTATATTACAGGGATAGGTTGCTCACCTACAAACACAAACTTTTGTGTTTAGCTTTGTAGAATTTTATCTCAGACTTGAGGAAGAGATTCTTTACCAAACATTTTCCACATTTCAACTGAACAGATTTTATCTTTCTTCAAATCTGCACATAGCTACATTCAAAAATTTAGTCCTCAAAATCGTCCTTAAATCCTCTTCAAATCCTGCCTAATCCTGGGTATGCCAACAACCATATGGTTCTCTGTTTTGCTAGGCATCTGCAAGCATATCTGTGGGAGCACCCAGAGCCTCCTGCATTCTGAGGTGAAGGAAATGTGTTTCTGAGGACAAATCCACAGAAGCCCTAGATATTAGAGGAGTGAAGTAGGAGATGGAGGGTAGCTTCACATCTCAGCTCTTCTCATTTTGGTGGAGTATGGACTCTCTCTTTCCAGCTCCCATGAGAGTGACACAAAGGTGTGAAACAAGCTAAATACATCTTGATTTTTCCTGTTGCACCTCTCTTGTGCTGTGGAAAGAAATGCATAATGCAAAGACCAAAAGAAGGCAACTGAAGAGCCAACACAGTTCTTCCCAATAGGGACAGGAGGGCTGAGCTCTCAAGGGGACGGAAATGGCCTGTATTCTGATTCCTGTTCTGTTCTCAGTCCTTTAAGCACCACCCACTGAGAATTCACTGAGTTGCTATCAACATCTGGACACTTCAGTGGGCTATAGCATCAGTAAGTCCCACTCAGAAAAATAAATGTAGCCATCCTAACAGTGGTCCTGGTGCCAAAGGAGATGGCAGCAGCATGGCTGCACACTCCCCTGAGCTGTCATGATTACCCATTACTACCACTTCTGATTTAAAATGAGTAGAGCCTTGACAGCTCTTCTTCATTTGTGATCTGATCTCATTTGACACGCAGACCAATAATGTTTCTAGTTGTTGATAGTAGTACAAAAAAAATTGCAGGAGATGCTTTAACAGTAGAAAAAAGAGACATTATGCTAGAAAGAGTCTGGAGAAGTCTCTGGAAAAGGCAGATTTAAACACTGGCATTTGTGTGCGATGGAAAGGCAACTGAAACAGATCTCAAGTCTCAGAAGTAGATTCATTGAAGGGCTTAAGTGCAGAAATCAACCTGTTCCTCTGTTTTAGTGGTAGGATTGTTGAAGCTCAAATTATATTTAATGTGGAAATTTGCTGTGTGTAATTTAGACCACTGTGTGATCAAAGGAATACTTAGGGGCAAACACTCACAATTACTGTGTGCATGTCACCTCTTAGACTGAAATCACATTCCTTATGTGCTATGGAAGTCTTAGCTGGACAGTGAATCAAACTCCAGGTTCATAAATAGGCCAAGGACACATTCTTGATACATGTTGTTATAACTAAAAATCTACACATATGGCCATTATAGAGCAATTCTTGCTGCCCTTAAAATATGGTGGGATTTCCTTTCTGAAATGTTCTCTGAAAAACATAGGGTTTTAACCTCTGGACTGGTGTCTGTCAATCCTGGAATGTTTTAAAACGGAAGAGAAAAAAAAAAAAGAGGTAGTGATCTTCAGAAAGAACATGGGAATATTACAATGAGTTTTTTCCCACTATTCAAAGTCTAATGTATAGGAAAATGCTGTCTGCTCTTTGTAAAGAAGACAAATGTATGATCTGTTTAACAGGCAACCGAATACCTCTTTAACTGCTGAAGGGAGGAACAGGTCACGGGGAAGATCACCTTAATGCAACTTCAGTTAGAAACACAATAGTTTGGGGGTTTATTTCAGGGATTTTTTTATTAGTAACCACAGAAGCCAAAATTATTCAAATGACACAAATTCAGTGATGATCTGAAAAATAATGGGATAATGTGCTAAATTATTTTTCCTTTTGTTCTGTCACATTTTAATCCCTTTCTTATTTCCATGTGGTGTAGAAAAATAAGGATTCTAAAGCATTTTTCCTGCCTTATTTATAATCTTCTTTGAAAATTTAATATTGCTGATTTAGCTATATAGTATTTAAATATAGGCTAGTAGCCTGGCTAGTAGCCATTACTCTGCAGAAGCAATGAAGAAATCCCAGGCTGTGGAAATTATTCTTCTTCATAAAGGGAAATATGATAAAAATGTATAGGCAGAAATAAATCCACAGCTTATTCTTTTGCAGGCTGTCAGACATGGTGTTTTTGAAGGTTAAGCCAGCAGGTAGTGGGACAGGTACTGTGGGGGTTTCTGCAGGCATTCCTTTCTTCCACATGCTCCTCTGAGGCAGTCCCCTATGTTCAGCACAGTTTCAGACAGAAAGGATTATTCTGTAAATGATGTATGTTTCTCTGCTCTACCTAGCTCCTGCCTGTTTTGTGTTCTTTTCAAAGGGTAGAATACATAGCAATTATTTCTTCACTTGTAACTTGTTTCTCTGAGGCCAGCTACAAAGCCATAAAGCTCAGAGTGACCTAAGAAACTTTAGGTGATATAAAAAGAATTTACTTGTTTGGAATCCAGACATAAAAATAACATTTGGGCTACTGTTGGAGGCTGAGTCTCTCCTCTCCAATACAACATATTTAGAAAGAAAGAGAGAGAGAGATGAGTGAAAGAAAAAACTACAGAAAAGTAAGGGAATGAAGGGAAAAAGGAGCCTTGAAGGTCTCCATATCCTAACTTATAAATGTGCCCAGTGGACAGTGCTCTGAAATTTTAAAAAGTCTTTACTTAAAAGGTTCCATATTCTCCTTCAGCAAACTATTAATTCACTTAAGGATCCTTCCTCTTAGAATTTTTCCTAATATCTAACAGAAATTTTCCTCACTGAAGTTTTATCTTTTATTTCCTGCCGTATTCCCAGGGGACATGAACACAAGCTGGTCTGCCTCTTAGCAGATCCAAGAAATACACACAATATGATTTTGTATTTTCCCTCATTCTTCTCATTGCTACACTAAGCCAAACTCTTTTTCTCACATTTTCCTAAAGGTCCCATTTACAAGACTTCCAGTTATTCATGAGACTTCCCAGGACAATATGTCAGAATTGACCCATGACTCTCCTGACCACACAGACCCATCTTTCAGTGGTTCTGAATGTTATGGAAGAACTGCTTTAGTATTTCATTCAATTTACACCTTCATCACCATTAATATCAGTAGTTTCACTAGAAATTTGGGGTCACTGGGTTTGAGGTTCCTCTGCCCAAATGTAGATAGTTAAATCTGATCTTATCTCCCTAGCTCATTTGGGTAAGGGAAACAAGCAGTTTTGAAGCAGGACTTCAGTCATGCAAAAGGAGATGTCTACATTTCTTTGAGAATTAAAAGGAAATCAGATCTAAAAGAAACAGGAAGGACACCAAAAAGTGCCTATTATTTTTATTTAACTGTATGAAGTCTAAAGGTAAGTAACTCAGAGCACGTAAGAACCTATAGAATCACATTTAGAAGAAACAGCCTAGGGCAGACTTTCATTGATTTCCCATGCATACTTACTGAGAAATAGGTGACGGCATCTTCAGGAATCTCACATTTGCCTTGAAAAAGATGTCTAACCTTCAGAAGCTGCACAACATTCTCTAGGACATAGGATGTTACAGAAGGATTGAACATTTATTTAGGCTACTAAAGCCAAAGGGGGAGCAAGAGGACAGAGCTAGGTGAAGAAGATAAGGCTTTTCATGAATTATTTTTTTCTATAGCTCTGTAGTTTGGCACATATATGTCACATTTAATATGTGATGCCTGATTAGTCTGTAATATGAATGCAGTATTTTTTACTGCTGTAAATTCTTTTAATATCTGAAAATGTATTCCTAGTGTATTCCTAGTATACCTAATTGTCCCACTGGAAGCACTGGCAAAATTCCCAGTGGCTTGAATAAAAAGCAATAAAATGCAGAATAAAGGAACAGGGCTTAAATCAAGAATATAAACCAATTAGGTGTTTTCATGTTTGGTCTTTGAACTTCTAAATATAATTAATGCCTATTGTTCTGTTTCCAAAGGCACCAATCCTGTCAACCTTTCTGACTCTCTCAGCATTTTTCATGCCAACACTAAGGGCTGTCTTCTGTTCTGTTTTAGCCAAACACCATCATGTGCCCTTCCCATGTGTCCCTCTCTTCCCTTAGCATCCAATGTTCTTAGACTCTTTTTTCCTAATCAAATCTTTTAACAGATGATAAGAGGGCAGAACATATGCAAATTATCTTAGTGAAGTGGATACTAAATAACTGAATCAGCAACATAACTTCCAACTACCACACTAATTAATCTCATATTTATGACTCATTGTCAACAGTACATTTCTGAAGTGCTGACAGATATAGCTGGCATCCAGCAGTAAATAATGTTTCAATGGTCTCTTACAGGCCAGGATGCAATTTAAAGCTGTGAATGACTCAAAATAAGATAGAGTAATGTATAAACACAGACAGACCAAATGATTTTATTCCACCCTTATTACTTTTACTTTTTCATTTGGCTAGCTCTGTATTAGGGAATTGAATGTGTAGATTGTGCTCATTTGTCATGTACTTAAGCACAACCTAATCTTCTGGACCTTACTGAGCAATAACTATTAAACAGAAATGTTTTTCAGAAGTATCCTCATTGCTCAGCAGTCAGTGCCATTCACTACCTCAGGCCAAACTGATTCCCTGGGATGGTGCACAATTAAGTAGATTCCCAGTGTATCTGATTAAATAAAGTGTAGAAATCTACCTGTGAAACACTGTAGCATACATTGCTCACTAAACTTTCAACCACCTACAGTTTTAATGAGGGGTTTCCTCCTCGCTCCCTGTAAATTGCTCTAAGTGGGGCAATTAAAACCTCTGAAGGTGTGCACATTAGAAATAAGGCAGGCTAGATTAGGCAGATCTTTCCTGACCAAAATGGCATGGATGATACCCTAATCCAGGGTCTTGAAAATGATTTGCAGGAGGTCCTAAATCAGAAAACAGAGTCATAGTTAAAATATCCTCCCTAGCTCTTCTTACTATTCCCGGGTATGGAACAGTCCATGACAGAAATTCATGACTAAGTTATAAGAGAAATCAATCTTTTATTTGAACATATGCTTTATCAGACTGAATTCTGTCTGAATAAGCATTCCATCTCAATGTCATTGTATATGACATATATATATATATATATGTATATATACATCATATTTATATATATGTAACAATTCCATATCAGTGACTATTCTTTGCACCTGTGGTATAATCGTAATAGTATGAGGGACAGATGCAAAGCTGGTAAGGACCTTCTTGATAAAAATACGCTTAGAGTTAAATAAAAACCTTTGTAGCATATATACTGGTGAACTCAAAGAGATGCTGGCTAAAACCTCTGTACAATTCATTATGGAAAAAGTCTCCAGATCTACAAGTCTCTATTCCTTCTCTGGTTCAGAGTGGTTAGCTTCTTCTATTAAATCTTCAAATCAACATTATTTATTTTACTATTTTTTGGCAATATATGAAGCCAGACTAGCTCAAGTTGGAGCTATCATTCCTATTGTTTGATAACTTCTTATTTTTGGGACATTTGCCTGTGCATACTCAAAAATCTTTTAATATCTGATCTGTTATGCACTCACAGCTGAACGGCTTACAGCTACCTTCAACTATCTAGAAAATATACCATGCAAAGTTAGTTGGTATAACCTCATTTAACAGATTATGGGAGGAAAAAAACCTCAATTTTAAAAAAGGGCCCAAAATAAACATTCAAGACAGATTTAATTAGTCTCCCCGAGGAGTGTTCATGGCTCTCTACTGACTACTGGAAGTGCCAAGATAGGTGGTTTATACCAGAATTAAACTCTCAATTTGAGCAGGTTAACAAGAATAACACCCACAGAGATGTAAACAACTTTCTCAATGCAGGAAGATGACTTGGTTCCTAATTTTTACCACTTGGCAATTATGATGACAGAGTTGAAAGTTGGGTGGGGAGGGTCAAAATTCTGAAACAAGATGAATGAACTATCTTATGAAAAATATTTCACAGAAAACTGCTGTTTTACAATAATAAAAACTGCTGTTTAATAATGTAAACTTTCATGAAAAAATAATAAAAACAATTGAGCATGTGGTAAAGGTTGCTTAGCTAACTTAAGAGCATTTATTTTTTTCAAAACACAAACAAAAACACTGGTTATGGCACAAAAAGAGCAGCCCTCATAAACCTGGTAACTGTATATCCTGCTGTCATTCAAACAAGAATTTTCCAAAGCATGTGTATCACTGTTGATTCAATTTCTTTTACAAACCTTTGTCTTTTTGTGATTCACCTGTTCACTGGTTCTGATTTGTTCCAAATGATGTTTCTTACAAATTTTTTTGTATCGGATCCTTCTTGGTTTCTATAATTGACAGGAAAAAAAAAAAGTCTTGCTTTCAAATTTGAGAGTATTTTAGATAAAAACAAATTGACTATTTTCTGTAAAACAAAACCTACTTTTTCAGAAAATTATTATTAAATGTCACTACACAATATCTTATCCAGTGCCCAAATCAAATGAATTTGCTGTATTAACAATTGGATCCAAACCCTTAGGCAATTTATCAAGAAGTTTGTTTGCCTCAGGGGGATTTTCACTGATATAAAAACAGGGCAAGCACTCCTGCTTGCAAACAGAAAAGAAATGTTGAATTTCTGTTCAAAGAGACTGGCCTGAGACTCTATCTCCTTCCAAGAAAGAGTCCACAAGTACAGAAAAACTGTATCTCCTTCCAAGAAAAACAGTCTATACCCCATACCTCGTTTATGCCTAAAAGACCGTGGATTGTAATTCCTCTTGCTGTCTGTGAATTCTGTAGAGAACTAAGCTTTTAAATGGCTAAGACTTTCCAAAATGAATAAAGCATACATTTATTCCTAATACAGGCCAGCATAAAAACTTTTAAGGAGTTCACTCAAACACAACTAATTTTGTATAGGGTAGAGCTTTCATAGCTTCTCATCATGTTCATTTTTTCACAGGGAAAACTACTTTCCTAAAGAAACACCAAAATGCAAAGACAAGGGTTGGGCCAATGATTATAAGCAAGGTAGAAGAAAGAAAATGGTCTGTAAGGGAAGTAATCTCTTTCTTTAAACCTGCAAAGTATAGAAATGTCAGTTTATGCTAAGTTTAACTATGTCAGTGTTCATACAATCCCCATGAAGAATCATATAGCTATTTGAGATTTTATCCATCTGAATTATAAAAGGGTAGATACACTCATTGTCCACAGACAAAGAGCTAACACAGCTGGTCATTTTTTCCTTCTACTCCACAGAATCAGGTATTGTCAGCTTTCTTGTTTAAGCAGAGGAAGGTAAACCTGATAGCAAGTGACATGATGTGAGACTTAGAAGTCTAGATGAGGCAGAGTAAAATCCTCTGCCCTTCTTTTTTTTCCCAAAAAAATACACTTTTCTATATTTCTACTTTTTTTCCTTTTCGACCATTAATTTTCACATTTCCTGCATACTGTTTCCTTCTTCCACAAAGCATAGTATCTCTTGAAGAATAGGAGAATAGTCTCTCTCCAAGGGGGAAACCAAACAAACAAGACTCCTGCTTCACAATGGCACACCAACATGATGTAAGAAAAGCACTTTCAGGCTAGACTTTCACTCTCTGTAAGTGTCTGTAGCCTTGAGGACAAGGGGAAGAGCTCTCCTCTAGGTCTGTGGTGCTTTCAGCACAGCTTCCTATCTCTCTGCTGTTGAGCAAAAAGGAAAAAGAACAGCTATAGTAAGGCTAAAAAAGCAGGATTTTTTGCTGCTGATGAGGTCAACATTTGTTGGAATCCACGGCACAGG
>VXAX01000692.1:5037-18811 GCA_013399835.1 Leptocoma aspasia
CGGGGGAGCGCCGGGGCGGCGGCCCCGGGACCGGGCGGGGGTACCGGGGTGCGCTGGAGCCTGGGGGGCTCAGCCTGGCCGGGGGCTTCCCGGGGCAGAGCCCCCCGCATGCCCCGCTGGCGGTGCCGGGGTGCGCCCCGCTCCGTCCCCCCGCCGCACCGGGATGTGTCCGCGCCCGGCTCCGTCCCACGCCCCGCTGCCGGTGCCTTCCCCGCCGCTTTAGGGCTCCCGGCCGTGCTCTTCTCTCGCTGCCGCCGCGCCCCCGCCCCGTCCCTCCGGTGCCCCCCGAGCGCGGTCCCAGCGGGTGCGGGGCTCTGCGGGCTCCGGCATCGCCCCCGTGCCCGGGGCTCGGAGCGGCTCCGTGGCACCGCCTGTGCTGGGGGCTGCTCGGCGGCGTCGCCTCTCCAGCTCCCGGCTCCGGCAGCGCGGGGATGCTCCGGTGGCGGAGCCGGTGCCGCTCCCGGAGCAGCATCGCCGGGATGCGGTGGCGGAGGAGCCGTGGCAACGTTCCTCCGTGCGATACCGCATCCTGGGGACACGGCTGTGTCCCCCCGGAATACACCCCCCTGCTCCCAGCCCGTGTCCTCCCACCACCCCTGAGCCCCTCAGCAAGCGGGTTTTGCCCCGCTCCCATCGGCTGTGGGGTGGCTCAGTGACAGTAGTGGGGAGGGGACATGGGTCACCCCAAAACCACCATGTGAGGGGGGTCTCTCCCCTGGGAGCTACACCAAACCTCCCCCTTCTGAAAGGGAAATGGGGCTCCGGGGCTGGGGACAGCCCTGAAGTCACAGGGGGACACCCGTGGGGTGACAGCAGGTGTTTTCCATCTGCCCTCGGGGATTTCAGCTGAAATCTCGAGCCCTGGGATCATCCAACAGCAGGCAAGAGCTGGTCCCGGAGCCTCCGTGTCACCGAGCCAAAATTTGTCACAGTGAGGGTGAAGCTCCCCCAGCCCTTCAATAAGAATCATGATTAATAATGTCTGTGCTTCCCCAGGAGGATCCCGTTCCACTCCCTCCTGGGCAGGCAAATGGTGCAAATTTGGGATAACGGGGACGCTGCAGGTGTGGAGGTGACAGCCCTGGGAGGGCTGTTGGGGTCTGCAGGATGGAATCTGGACTCCCTGGGGCAGGGGACATCTCTGCTCTTGGCGTGTTCACCCTCTGAGTCCCGGGAGGCTTTGCTCCCACAAAAGCACTCCCTGCAGGTGGGAGGAAAAAGCAGTTTTGACTGGGGTGTTTCAGCCCTTCCTCCGAGTGGGAACACCCTGTGGAGCGAGGGGAGTGTGCCTGGAGTGTCCCTGTCCCTCTGAGATGTGCAGGGGGTGTCCCCGTGGCACTCCTGCTCTGCCTGTGGCTCCTGGCTGTCAGCGCTGGTGGCAGCCTGGCTTGGCCAGGACAGAACACTAGGCATTTACAGAATTTTTTCCCTATAAATGGTGTTTTGGGGGTTGTGTAGCTGCACCTGGCTCGGGGAGCTGTTTGTATGACCTGAAGGGGGTCTGGCTGTGGGGGATTGGGCTGCTCGCCCCTGTGAGAGCTCCCAGTGAGGGAAATGGGGCTGGACTGGGGCGCTGGGCACGAGAGCTGTTGGGCTGGGCAGGGTGTGTGCTGATGAGGGGACCCTCCTCAGGGGGAAGATACCCCCTCTCTGCACAGCCAGCACTGGGAAAGCTGCTAATTGTTCCCTGCCAGATTGACTTATAAATTAACAGGTTTGCTGGCACTCTCCTCCTCCTTCCTGTGCGTGGTAAAGGCCCATATTTCAAATGGGAAAAAGTCATAAATACTTTGAGTAATGTGAGAGGAGCTTCCAGCTGAAGCTGTGCCACCAAGGGCTGTGGGGGAGAGGGGTGCCCCGCAGCAGAGCTGTTCTTACTTGGGTGTGGGGCGGTGGAGGCCACGGGCAGGAGGCCCACGGGTCCTTTTGTGGTTGTCTTTTGGCATTGGCCTCGCTGGCAGGACAGGGCTGGGCCCTTTGTGCCCCCCACGTTTCTGTCCCCCTGTTCCCTGGTGCTCACTGGGTTAATAAATGTAGTTTTGGTGAACAAAGCTTCTTCCTGGGGCATCCCAAGGGGAGCGGGTCTGCTCTGCCTTTTTCTGGGTGCTAAGGAGCAGCCAGTGTGACATCTTCCCTAAACACAGAAGGAAAATATGTCTTTGCTCTCTCTCCAGGAGTGTGGGTTCCTGTTAGACCCTTAATTGTGCTGCTGCCTTGGGAACAGAGGTGGGAATGAGGGTGGAGGGACGGGTGGGATGCCCGAGGAGATGATGTGGCCACACACCAGGGAAACTGAGGCTGGAGGAGGGGTGGTGTTTGTGGCCCCTCAGAGCACTGGAACAGCTCCGAAGGGCCGTCCCAAGGGCCCCCAGAGCTGACTTTGAGCTGGGACACCCCGACCCGAGGCTGCTCCGGGGTGTGGGGATCCCTCCGGGGTGGGGCCCGGGGGCAGCCCCACCCAGCTGCTCTCCCTGAGCAGAGTTACTCCAGGTAGTAAACGCCTGGTGAGCTGTTTGTGCGCTCCCCACGTGGCGCCGGGCTCGCGTGGGTGGCGAGCTGCCGTGATGGATGCCAGCCCTGGCCTCTGGGTCTGGCTTGAACTCGCTCTGTTCCCGACTGAAACAGTTTTTCTTTTGCGTTGCAGAGATAAAATTGCGCGTGTAGGAACCGGAGATAAAGCGAAGGCAGATCTAACCCGAGTCAGTGTGGGCAGTGCGAGCGTATGGTAAGGAGAGAGGTTACTCAGTTGCATTCAGAAGATACTGCTAAGTGGTTTAATCCACAGGCGCTGAACTTTGAGCTTTAAGTTCTTCTTATATGAGTTCATAAGAACATGCATATTATTCATAACTCTCTCCTCAAAAAAAAAAAAGGGAAATCTGTAAATGACTTCTGTTAAATATCATTGCTTCAACAGCATGAAAAATGTGCCTGACTTGTACTTCAAATAATCCCTTCCCTTGGCCCAGCTCCCTCTGTCCGTGAAGCTCTTGGCTCCTGCAGAGGATGGTGGAATGGGGTCAGGAGCTGGGGGCTTTGCTCTGTCCTGGTGTCTCTGGGCAGAACCCCCAGGACATATATATTTTTTTTTTTCTATTTGCAAATGGAAGGAGCCAGCTGGGCTGGGCAGCTTCTGGCTATGTCAGTATTGCTTTTTAAAAATTGTGGTCGATTTTAAAGCTGTGAGCCCTGAAGTAGTAACGCTCGGTCCAGCTTCCTTTCTGCAAAGTTTATTACACAATAAGCTGGAACAATCTGCAGGCTCTGTTTGTTAGACCTTTCTTTTTACTCTTGTCCTCTCTTTCTGATTATTTTCTTTATAACTTGACCAATTTTTTTTTTTTCTTGACATCAGCCTAGAAAACTGGAAATTGTCTTTTATTTTCCCCCATCCCTTAACTCGTAAACCCTCTAGAGTTCTGGGTCTGATCCAACATAATTCTTTTGGACTTTTTATTTTTTTTTCTAGCTTGGGCATCATTGTCTTGCCTTGGTAATTTATTGAGCTTGGCGTTCCTGTTGCAAGGGCTGCCTGTGCTGTCGGATTATTTGCTCGTCCGACGAGCCCGTGCCGAGCTGCATGTCCTGCACACAGATGGCTGTGTCCCCCTGCAGCCCCAGCACCCTCCAAAGAAAAAGAAAAGGGGGAATTTTCAGAGCCACGTTGCCTTTTTCACATCGCTCCATAAGGAGCTGGTTGGAAGGTGCGAGTTTCTTTGAACTTTATTTATTATTTTTTTTTATAACCCATGAAGCCTCTTGGCTCCCGGCCTCCCAGCAGCTCCTGAGGGCTCCTGTGCACATGTGGGAGCAGCCCAGGGAGGAGGCAGAGGTGCTGCCCTGCAGAGGGAGGGGATGGGGGTGTGTATCCCCTGGGATGCCCAGGTGTGAGGAGGGTGGCAGGGGCTGTGCACACACCTGGAGGTGCAGCACCAAGGTGTTCAGGGATGCTCTGGAGCCAAAGGAATCACAAGGGTGAGACAGCCCAGCTCGTGGGAAAGGGGGACACACCAGGACACAATCCAAAGCTGGTGTTTCTGCCTCTTCCTGGGACTTTCAGGCCCCTCAGGGGCTTCTGTCTGCCGCCCCAGAGAAGCAAGGCTTCACCGTATCCTCCTCCTGCCATCCTGCTGTGGCTACTGGAGCCTCACCTGGGCTCATGCAGCGCGGCTTTGGAAAGCTTTGGGAACCTTTGCAGAGCTCCTGGTGCAGCAGGCAGGATTTGGGAGCCCTGCTGTGTGGGCACAGCCAGCCCTGAGGGAGATGGGATTTTAGCATTCCTGCTTTCCATGCATTACTATCACTGTGATGCAGTGTGAGTGTTGTTGTACAACCAGGATCCATCAGAACCTCCATGCTCTAGTTCCCTGGCAACATTTGCACAAAGTAAGAGCTGCTCTAGATTAGACAGCAGATACTAGTTTGTCTAAACAGGTTTAAAAACCTATCAAATTAAACTGGGCCAGGCAACTCGTACAATGTGTACACCTAAATTGGTTTAACATTTGCATAAATCAGATTAAATCGGGGCTGTGGGATGGTTTAGGTTGGAAGCCTGTGGCTGTTCGTGCTCAGCTTCTGGAGTTCTCCACTCCTGCTGCCCTGTCAGGGCTGTTTTTGCACAGCAGCAGCTGAATCCCTTGTCTTCAGCCCCATTTCATAGGTGAGTGCTCTGTCAGTGCTGGTTTACACCACACCAGGGGGTTGCAGTTTGACTGTGACCTCTGTGAGCAACTGGGATGTCCCCACCCAGCCTGGGGACACGGCTGGTTCAGCTGCAGCCACGATTTGCAACATGTGGCAGGTCCTGCAGGGGTTTTGCAAGAAGGGTCTCTCTCTCCAGGAGGATTTTGAAGCCTGTTGGGGTTTGAGGAGTGAAGGGTTCACAGGTGAATCTGTACCTGGGGAGCTCCGTGCCCAGGGTCCTGCCTCTGCTGCTGCCATCTCTCTTCATCTTGGGGTGTCTTGGACATGGTCTGCAGGGATGTGATGGTGGGGATTTCCCCCTGCTTTCTCCTCTCTTTGTGGGCAGTGATACTCGGGGTGCGGTGGCATCACACGGTGTGCCCTCGTGCTCTGGGGGCGGAAGGCACAAAGCTGGGGGCAAAGTGCTCTCCATCTCCCTTGCATGGAAGCAGCCAGCTGGGGTGGCACATGGTGAGCACGAGAGGGAGGACGTGGTGCTTGTGGCTTCTCAAACTGCAATGATCCCATCCAGGGAAAATAGCTGCCTCGTGGGGAATTCAGTGCTTTGTCTCTTTGTGCTGCTGGAGTTGAATCTCACCATCTTTCCCTCTGATCTGTTGTTTAATTGTTTTCTTCGTGGCGTGCCTGTATCCAAATCAGCATTGTGAGTAATTCCACAGCTGATTTAAGTCTGAAAGCTTTTTTCCTTGGAAGTCTTGATCCTGCTTCCCTCCATTTTGCTGTTGTGATCCAGCAGCAATGGACAGACCTTCTGCTTCCGTGCTGCGACGCGCGCGTGTGCGCGCAGCAAAACCTGCAGGAATTCAGGGGTTTTGTATTTTTTTTTAAGCTGATCGTCAGCTCTGACATCATCAAGTGTTTGTTCTGGTTCCTGTGAATCACAGATGGGTGCTGCTGCTCTGGGCTTGCACTGCTCGAGGTTTCCCTCCTGCTCTGTGTCTCCTTTGTTTCCCGAGGTGCTGCTGCTCGCTGGCAGCAGCTCCAGCTCTTTGCCTGCTCTGGCTGCAGAGGGTGGCTGGGAGCTGAGCAGCAGTTTCCCCTCAGCACGTGAAGTTCCCGTGTCCAGCACAGTCAGGATATGTGGGAAGCAAAGGTGTGTCCCACTGGGAGCAAGGTGTGGAACGAGATGGTTTTTAAGGCCTCTTCTAACCCAAACCATCCCACAATTCTGTGAAGGGAGTTTCTCAGGGTGCTGTGGTTTCTACCAACAACTTGTTGTTCCTTGGGGTTGTTCCTGTCCCCTCCTGGCTGGCGCACCCGGGACAGGGGCTGAGCACCAGCAGGTCCCCTGGGAGCAGGCAGGGCGCTGTCTCCTGGCCAGGTGGGACCTGGTTGACCTGAGCATCCTGCAAAGGGCAGGGGATGCTCTGGAGACCCAGAAGCATTGGGGCAGGATTGGTGCAGAGGGCTGGGTCTTGTGGTAGCCAGTGCAAACCAGTTGATGTGGAAACCAGGTGGACATGCACCTCCTGCACCAGCAGGAGCCATGTCCTGTTTCTGAGGGACCTGGGAGTGCTCAGTGTGGGGCCAGGGGCTGTCCCCACGTGCCTGGGGATGTCTCACTGCCGTGCTGAAGAAGAACACAGCTGGTGTTTCTGTCCCCTGACATGGGCTGGCCAGCAGTGGACCTCAGCCCTGTGGCATTTTGTGCTGGACCATCAGGTGCCACAGCACAGAACCTCCCAGCCACGTCCTTCCCTCCAAGTCGCCATTTTATTTTTCTTAACCGTTTATGTATAACCGTACACTAACCTATAAAAATTAGTTTAGGATGGCTGCCAAGAAAATCTCTGCGGTGCCTTGTGGGTAACTCCCTGTGAATTATCATAAAAGCTGTAGTGTGAGGCTGTGGTGGCAGTTGTGAGGATGCCAGTCATCATGCTCTGTATTTAAAATTCAGATGAATGTGTAATGCCTCCGTGGCTGGATTGCAGCAGCTCAGAACATTCCTGGTGTCCCTGCCCTGCATGCTCTGCACCCACTCTGCTTTTTTAATGTCCTCTTACTTTCTTCCAGTGTTTTGCTTGATTGTAAAATGCATCAGGTAGCAAATTGTGGGCAAGCCATGCTGGGAGGGAGAGTGGTTTCTGATAGCTTCCTCCCTGGAGGGACCAACCTCCTGCTTCCACTGAGCCAGTGGCAATATTTCACTTAAGGGAAAAGCCACTCTGTAACCCTTCCCCTCCACATCCTGCCCGAGCCATGTCCTGTTTCTGAGGGGCCTGGGAGTGCTCAGTGTGGGACCAGGGGCTGTCCCCACATGCCTGGGGATGTCTCACTGCCATGCTGGAGAAGGATGTAGTTCCCTTGCCACCGAGCCGCTGGCATGCTGCTGTTTATCCGTGTGCCCTTGGAAATGCCAAGTGCTTCTCTTTATCTGTCACCACTGCTTTTCCTCTGGAGCACTGAGCCAAGGTGGCTGGGGGGCTCCAAAGCAGAGCCTCAGCCCCGGAGCTGCTCCATTCCCTGCAGGGTTTGGCAGGAGGTGGTGCTGATCTGCTGGGCATGATGGATCATTTCATTTAAATTTGCCTGAAATATAATATTCATCTTGGTGTCACTGTCCCACCTTTATTATAGTTCACTGATAAACATCTGTAATCTGAGAGCGATCCACAGGCAGACGCAGCCTGGGAATAATGAACACGTTTCTGGAGCCAGGAGAAGGTGTCTCAGGGATGTGTCCCTGCTCTCCCAGCCCTGGCTGATAAATAAAGCAAGAAGCAAATCTGTTTTTCACAGGTGTATTTACATGTGGCTGTTGGGTTCAGGGCTCTAAAATGGTGGCAATTGGATATAACGTGGTGTCCCTGTTAATACCCCACAGGGATTTCTGAACACAGCCTCTGTCCTGTCTCTGGCTGAGGGTTCAGGGCAGCACCCCCATGAATCTCCCCATGCTGGGGAGCCTTTTTCACCCCGTGGTAAATCCCTGCCCCTCTCCCAGCTGGATTTTAGCAGGAGGGGATGCAGCTCTCCCAGGGTGCTGGGGTGTGTGGCAAGGCACATGCCACAGATGGTTTTACCTCCTCCCTGCTAGTCTGGGGCAAGCACAGGAGCTGGCAGGGCCAAACACAATCCCAGGAATGGTTCAGCCTTGGCAGCTCAGTGGGATCCTGGGGGGACAGGCTGTTTTGGGGCTTCAGCACAGCCTCTGTGTCCCTGCAATGCTGGCAGCCAGGGAGCATTAATCAGATTGCTGCTCATCTCCTTGCTCTCCTAACTGGTTTTACCCCAGAGGCTGAGCTCTGACTGTGGGAGCTCGGGGTCACCTCCCTGCCCAGCACAGCCAGGTGGGTCAGTGTGTCCCAGCTTGGCCACCCACTCCAAAGCAAAGGTGAAGTGACATCTGCTGTGCCCAGGGTGGATTTTTTTGCCAGTGCAGCAGTGGGAGGTGACAGCCGCTGGTCCCACATGCCACTGGGGCTGCTCTGCTTCTGCAGGGAGAGTTGTTGGCTAATCATCCTCTGGAAAACTAGCTCCTGACCATCTCCAGGGTTTTGTCCTTCGGAATCCAAGTGTTGGGAGTCCCCAGAAGCCTCGTACAGACCTGACCTCTTGGGCTGCTCCCCTGGAAAGGGCTTTCCTCTGCCTCTGCTTGTGCCTCCACTTCCTCCTCTGCATTTGACCCAGAACAAGCTGAATTTTCTGCTGGTTTGGGATTTCCTGCCACCTCTGTTCCTTTCTGGCATCCAGGTCCTGAGACTTGCAGCCTTTTTCTGTCCTCTTGCAAAACCTGTCTGGAAGAGGAAAATCCCTGGATTTGGAGTAGCCTAGCACCATCCATCTGGAATTGACAGCTGCTGCACCAGGCAAACGCTGGCTCTGCTCTGGGATGCACTCAGAGCCCTGAGGAGAGCAGCCAGGCAAGATCCTTGCTAACTCCTTCCTGGAAGGACTTGTTGCACCACGCTGATGGGAAGATTTATTTTTTCCAGGAGCCCAAAGCACAACTTGGCACTCCCAAGGGCTGAGGCTGGACAGTCAAGCTCTGAGCAAAGCTGGGTGCAGGGCAGAGCCCGAGCCACCCTGACCACGTGTCCCATTTCCTCGGGGAGGGATGAGGATGAAGCTCCAGCCATCACCTTCGTGTCTCAGCACCCTGATTTCAGCAGGCTGACCTGCCTGCTGCTGTGAGGTGGGAGCACCAGTGGTATTTCTGACCCCTGGAGCTGCTCGTGGACTGCATGCCCCAAAGGCTGAGCTGGTGGTGCTGTAAGGGGATTCAGGTGAGGCTGTGTGGGTTTTGGGAAAGAACACAGACCTGCTGTGCTCTCAGCATCTGCTCCCAAGCAGTGGGATGACAGCTTCCATGCTTTTTCCAGTCCTCCCTCTGGAAAGCAGCCTGAAAATCCCCAGGCTGAGCAGCTGCCCCAGAGGTGTGGAGAACAGGAGCATCCCTTTGCTTCTCCTCCCAGCTGAGGTGACACGGGGGCTGGCAGCACTGAGATGTGCTGGTCTAAAAATAGCTGGAAGGTTGCTTTGAAAAGAGGGAAAGAAGGAAGGTGGGAGGAACTGAAGTGTTTCTCAGAAGTAAGAGAGAAAGGTGAATGAAATCCTTAATGGCCCTCACAGCTCAGGCTTCTCATCCTGGCTGCCTCGGGGAGCGTGCAGAGGGCTGCAGGAGCTCAGCTGGGTGCCTTGGGCTTCTGCTGGGGCAAGGAGCTGGATTTTGGGCTGGCTGAGGACTACTGAGGAAGGGGTGAAGAGAAGACATGCAGTTTTCATGTTGGAGGTGTGTTTTCAGCTGGCAGGGTCTTCCTGGTCCCTGTGTGACCCACCTGGGGCATCGTCCCCAATGTCCTACCTCATCCTGTGCTTTAGTGACTGGGCTGTCCCCTCTTGTCATGATGGGTGGCGTGGCTGTGTCTCTGCTCTGCATCTCAGGGGGCAGGGCTGGTGAAGTGGGGGGGACAGGCAGGTTCTGTCTGTGCTGTCCTGGGTGTCCCCAGCCAGGGTGAGCTCCCTGTGCTCAGCACTTCCCGCTGCAGGGCAGGGCAAGGGAACCCTGGGGAGAAGCTCCTGCCTTTCCTGCCAAGCCCTTTTCGGGGGACAGAGGGCTGTCCCTGAGGGGTCTGTGCCCCAGAGCCACTGTCCCCAGCGCTGGGCTGGCCAGGTCAGCTCATGGAGCACGTAGGCTTGGATGTCTCTGTTCTAACCCAGCAGAGCCAGGCTGTAGTTAGGCTGTGCTGTCGTGTAACCGGATCTCCCATGCCACAGCTTTGTTCTTCACTTACCCTTGATGTTCTCCAATGTCTCTGAGCGAGCTGTATCCCTTATCCCTGCCCCGTTTTTCATCCTCCATTCTGCCTCCTGCAGACAGATGCTCTCGAGGCCGGGCAGCCTGGCAGTGTCCTGGGCAGTGTGTGTCCCCTGAGAGCCTTGTTCTCCTCTGGGCCCTCTGAACCTTCTCATGAGGAGCATTTACGGGTGGCTCAATTGCAAGTTTTTCTAGGAATTATCAGAGAAGCTTGTGGTCCTCACATCAGGGCCCTAGAACACTCTGTAGAGAGCTTTAATCTTAAAATAAAATCAAAGCAAGGCTTTCAACTTGGATTTTCTTTGGAAGTCACTTTATTTTAAACCCTTTTTTTTTTTTTTCTGCGTAGTCCTTTAGGAGTGAAAAAGCCCCATATTGTGAAATCTTGCCTATGTAAATAATTTTTGGGCTTTTTGAAGTCACAAGAAGGGTGTGCTGCTCAGTACCCTCTGCCACAGCAGTGCCAGAAGTGCTGGCATCACTTGGGGTCCCATCTGTCCATCCCAGTCCATCTGTATGTGCATCTCTGCTCGCAGCCACAGCCTCTGGGTGTGGATGATGGGAGTGCAGGGCAGAGGCACCTCCTGGGCTGCTTGCAGTCACAGGCTGTGACAAAATCCTGAGTTCAAAGGGACCCGCAGGGGCCACGGAGCTGAGAGTGTGAGCTTTGGCAGAACGGGCTGGGAGCCAGGAAAACCCAAAAGCCCACCTTGCTGCCAGGCAGCAGCACGCTGGGGAGGGCCTGGGGGCTCTGGGGAATGCTGTGGGACAGGTGGGGTGGGGTGAGGGGAGGATGGAGCAGACGGGTGCGTGGGACACGCTGCCGGCACGGAGGCGGTGGCACGACGGGAACAGCCCGTGCTGGAGGGGACACGTGGCCCCTGTCAGCTCAGTGCCAGCTGCCATGGCCACCCCCTCCCAGGAGGAGCATGGAAGGAGCCCTGTGCTGGGGGACTGGGGCTCCCTGCTGCCTCGGCAGAGTCCAGGCTCCAGCTTGGCCCTGCTGTCCCCAGGGAGCAGGGAATAGGACCTAGGGGACATAGGAATGTCACCTGTGGATGTGGTGGTGGTGGGCACAGGGTGGGTGGCTGCTGCTGAGCCAGGCTTGGCCCCAGTTGTGCCTCCCAGTTCCTCTCCAGGTCACCCAGTGCTGCCTGGCCCAGCCCCCTGGCACTGCCTCCCTTGGGTTCTGTTTCCCCGAGTCCCCGAGAGGCAAACTGCAGCAGCATCCTTGCTCTGCATCATCTTGGGCAGAGCAGCCAGAGCCTTTCCCAGTGCTGGGACCAGGACTTGTGCAGGAGCATGGCACCCCAGGGTGTGAAACAGCTTTTGCTGCCCCACCTGCTACCTGCTGTGCTCTGGGGTGGGACTTGAGCATTTTGGGACAGGCTTTGTTACTGCATCGTTGTGCTTTGGGAATTGCCTGAGGCTTTGACCAAAGGCTGCTGTGAGATGGGAGGGATGGGAGCTGCTGCAGCTGGCTGGTGCTGACCCCCGTGCTGGGGCTGTGTGTGAGCAGAGCTCAGAGTCAGCCTCTTGGCATTTGGGAGGCTCCAGCCCCTGACACAGAGCCCTGCAGCAGCTCCTGTTCTCCCAGACTCCTGCAACTGAACACCCAGCCCGAGTGCTGTGAGGCTGCTGCCAGCGGCCTTGGTGGCTCCAGGGACAGATGGACACCAGAGACACTGCCTGTTTTCATTTCCAGGCCCTCTCATAGGTCACATAGCTGGGCCCCAGGCCCTGGGTGTCGTGTTCTGCCTCACCTCCAGGCTGTAACTCTATGTTCCCAGCAGCAGCTTCACCTGCCAGGGGGGTCTCGGGTTGCTGTGGGCTGGAGGGGTGCCCAGGAGCCCCAGCACTCGCTCCCTGCCCCGTGTCCTGGCAGGGAATGCAGCCCTGGCTGTGCTGACACAGCTTTTGGGTCCCTCGGGGCTGGGGACAGGGTGCTGTGAGCACTGCTGGTGGGATAACACAGCAGGAACCCTTCTGGACGTCCCTGCTCCCAGCTGGGCTCGGGGGGGGCACAGTGCTGCTCTGGGCTTCACTGGCACTGCTGGAGCTTTCCCAGCTCCTGCTGGGATCTGGGGGGCTCTGCCTTGCCTCCCAATCTGCCACTGTGTCCTGCACTGGTGGGAGATGCCCTGAGTGGTTGTGGGGAAAACCCTTTGGCTTTGTTCATTCAAGCTGAGGGAAATGCAGTGGTCCCAGCTGTGATGGAGGGAGTTTGGGGGTCAGGGAAAGCCAAAGAGGCCACCCATGAGTGGGTGCTCATGGTCTGGCACTGGGCATCAGCCTCCGCCTGTGCTCTGCTGAGAGCTGCACTGGGAGCACTGGGCTGTGTGTGGGTTGGTGGCCTCCTTGTCCCCAGCAATCACAGTGGCCCTGTCTGCCCTGTTCCCTTTCCCTTCAAACTGAGCAGGGGTGACTCTTGGAGAGCTTCTCCCGACCTTTCCAGCTCTGTGCCCTCAGCTGCCACCGAGTGACATGGTGACATTTCAAGTCTTGAATGTCTGAGCAATTTTATGGAAAAAAAAAAAAAAAAGCCAGCAGAAATGAAATGCTTTGGCTTTTTGTCTCTGACAAATTGGATTTGTTAACCTGAAGCTTCATCTGTCAGCTGGCAGGGCCCCTCTGCAGCTGGCAGCTGATGGGATGGTGGGAAGAGGAGTGGAAGTGTGTCTGGGACACAAGGAAGAGGGAGGGGTGATACCAGCACTGCAATATTTGCTGCATTTCCAGCAGTGCATTTCTGGAGGCCCTTTTGGAAGAGATGGGGCGAGGTCACTCATGGGGTCACACAATGGTTTGGGTTGGGAGGGACCTTAAGGCTCATCCAGTGCCACACCTGCCATGGGCAGGGACACCTTCCACTGTCCCAGGCTGCTCCCAGCCCAGCCTGGCCTTGGGCACTGCCAGGGATCCAGGGGCAGCCACAGCTGCTCTGGGCACCCTGTGCCAGGGCCTGCCACCCTGACAGGGAACAATTCTTAATTCCCAATATCCCATCCATCCCTGCCCTCTGGCAGTGGGAGCCATTCCTCCTTGTCCTCCAAAGTCCCTCCCCAGCTCTCCTGCAGCCCTTTTAGCTCCTGGCAGGTTCTCTAAAGTCTCCCTTCTCCCTGCAGAGCGCAGAGCCCGGCCGTGTCCGGACAGGGCAGTGCTGGGCACGGTCCTGGCGTGTCTGCACGGAGCTGGGCCCGTCCTGGCAGAGGCAGGAGCCAGCCTGTGCCCCTGCCCCGCAGGACAGCCCTTGCCAGGGCAGTGCCAGGCTGTGACAGGTGAGCCTGGTGCTGTTTATGGTGTTTATGGTGTGTCACTCAGGCTGTGGAGGCAGGGAGAAGATGTGATGCACCCCCAGGCCCCTGCTGCCATCCCCAGTGTGCGGGCAGGAGGGTTCCTGCTGCTGTCAGGCTCTGCTGGAGAGCTCTGCTCAGATTTAATCCAGTTTAACTCCGCTCTGGGGTCGGGCACGAGGAAAAACGCCTTTTTCCTGGGCGCCTGGAAAAAGGCAGCGTTGCTTCCCTCGCCTTTTCCTTTTTTCTGAAGAAAGAAAACAAAGAAGGCTCTCCATGAAGAGCCAGTTCCTGTGGAGAGCAGCTCCCTGCCCAAGGGCTGCCAGCAGCCACTGCCTGGAGCTTCTGGGGACCTTCACCAGCCCAGCAAGGCTAGCAGCACCAGAGCTGCTGTCCCCACTCTGTCCCTGCCTCCCCTTGCAGCTCCTTCATCTGTGCTGTTCCTGAGCCTGGCCTTGCCCCTGAGCCTGGCCTTGCCCCTGAGCCTGGCCTTGCCCCTGAGCCTGGCCTTGCC
>VXAX01000693.1:0-24558 GCA_013399835.1 Leptocoma aspasia
CCCCTTTTCCGCTGGCCCCCGATATCCTCCCGGGCCGCGCGCGGGCCCCGCCGCCTGACGCCAGGCGCTCCCGCCCTCCCGCTTCCCGCCAGGCGCCGGCGCAGCTCGGCCCCTCTGAGGGGCCCGCATCCGGCCCCCCGGAGGGGAGCCCCGGAGAGGGACCCCGAGTGGGGGCCGCGGGAATCCCCCATCGTTACCGAGCGGCAGGAGCTGGGACGGGTTGGACACCGCGCTGGCCGCCATGTCGGAACGGGAATGGCCAATGGCCGCCGCCCCCGCCCACGCCGGGAAGGGCCGGGCCGGCAGCCGCGCTCCGCCCGCAGGCCGCCCGCGCCCCGGTGCCGGTGCGGGCGTGGCCTGGGGGTCGCGCTGTGCGCTGGCTCCGGGTAGAGACGAGATTTGAAGGAAGCGGCCCGCTTTTCCCCCTTCCTTCTCGTCGGGGCTGCCGCCGGAATCGATGTGTCCCCGCGCCAGGACCGCGGGCTGTGTAGTGTGCGCTGTAATGGCTCAGCTGCTACAGCATCACGGAAGCAGTCAGGTTGGAAAAGATCTCTGAGATCACCGAGGCCAACCTGTGAACGAATCCCACCATGTCAACTAAAACGTAGCACTGAGTGCCACATCCAGTCTTTCCTTAAACAGCTCCGGGGACACTGACTTTACCACGTCCTTGGGCAGCTTTTCTGTGAAGAAATTTCTTCTAATGTCCGACCTAAACCTCCCCAGCACAGCTTGAGGCTGTCGTCTCATCCTGTCGCTTGCTACCTAGGAGAAAGAGAACAACCCCTGCTGGCCTACAACCTGCTTTCTGGGAGTTGTAGAGAGCGATAAGTCCCCCGAGTGTCCTTTTCTTGACACCAAACAACCCCAGCTCCCTCATCAGCTCCTCAGAGGACTTGAGCTCCAGACCTCTCATCAGCTCTTCAGCACCTCAATATCCTTCTTGCAGAGAGGGGCCTGTTGCCAGATGAA
The DNA here is from genome assembly GCA_013399835.1 of Leptocoma aspasia. NCBI lineage: Eukaryota > Metazoa > Chordata > Aves > Passeriformes > Nectariniidae > Leptocoma > Leptocoma aspasia. Next base: position 973 of record VXAX01000693.1, read on the forward strand.
GAATTATTTGCACCTGGTGGGTTAATAAAATGCTTATTCTTCAAAAAGCATTGACCTATGGAACTGCACAATGCTTATTCTGTAGGAAGAAGAACAGGAAAGCAACCAGCCCAGTTGTGCCAACTTTTACCAGTTCACGAGGCCATCAGCTATGACTTTGGGGTCCCTGACCACCAAAGATCACCAAAGAGACCCCTAGGACAGAAGAACACATGGAGAGAGGGGAGAGAACATACGTTAATGACTTCAGAGAAATGATTCACATATCTATGTTTCTTCTAGGAAAACCTATCAATATGTGTGTAAAATACAGTATATAAACTAGAGCTTTCTCTGTACTCAGCATGAATGAGATTTTTGAAGAGCTATCCCCTTATGCATCCAGCTGAATAAAGAATGCTAGTTTCTTAATGCTACATTAGTGTCAAGGAGTTTTTACTGATTTTTGGTAACAAGCCTACAGCTGAACACAGGACTTGAGGTGTGGCCTCACTAGTGCTGAGCACAGGGGGACATTCACTGCCTGCTGCTGCTGGCCCCACTGTTTTATGTGCAGATTTTCATTCCCCACATTTGTCCTTTGACTCACTAGAGGTGTGTGTGTGTGGGAGGTTTTTGAAGCCTTTCATCCCACCACCATTCCCATCTGGCTTCATCTGTGCACAGTGGCCACCAAGGGCAGAGACAACCCTCTGGGCCTCCTGGGCCTGGGGAGTGCAGCCTTGGGGCCAGTTAATACTGGGCAGAGCTGCACATGGTGGGCACTGGCTACCACCCTGCATCACAAGAAGCCCCCATCCCTGCTCAGAGAAGGAGGTGCTCACTGGAACTGTGGACACATTGGGCCACTGGCACTCACCCTTCTTCACCTGCTCCTGTCCTGCTGGGCACAGGCACCAGCTGGCATCACAGGAGTTGTGCCAGTGGGAATGGGCCATGAAGGCCCAGACAGCATTCCTGTAGGAGCAAAAGAGCACTCAGTGGACATGGGGAGTATTCTGCTGGCACTGGGGGAGGTAGGAGGGCATTGGCCAGAGCTTTGCAGAGGGGAGGGAGGGCACTGACTGCTTCCTTGTCATGAAACTGCCAGCAAGGTAACACTGAATCCCATTGATCCTCCATATCCCAGCTCTTGAGATGGCAATTTTTCTTCGAAGGTGACCATTTCAGCATCCCTGAATTCTTTCTCCAGGCTCCATGCAAGGATGTGCCAGTTTTGCCCTGACACCAATATTTAATTTTGCATGTGAAAATGAACTGGCATTAGCAGTCTAACTTGCTGTCCTTACTTATTGCAATTTTTATTTTCATTTCCCTTCTGGTATTTCCCAAGAGGCATTGAACCCTAGCTGTATCCACTTTTTAACATCACATCAGTCTACACTACATGTTCTTCTGTGCCTGTTTGCTTTCCCCCAGCTTCTACTTTAAATATTCCTCTGGGAGCCTTTGAATTTTTAGGGCCAAAAGCCTCACTTCATTAAGATCAAAGTGCAGCCTTTTCCTCTTGTTCAGACTCTTCTTGTTCCAGAAGGCTTCCTAGTGCTCCATGGACCTGAGTCCTTGCTCCCTGCATCTCATTTGGGCACTAAGACTCTGGATTTCTCTGTATTCCTGTCTTCATACATGCAATTGACAGTGTTTCATAGAATGCAAGGTCCTCATCCTCAGCTACGTGTCTGATGAGTGAAACTTGGCTCCTCTATTGACCTGCATCAATGGAACAAAGATGGACCAAAATACCGATTTGTGACCCGGGAGCCTCTCATCTTGAGGTTGCACAAAGCCTGCTGCCTTTGTGCCCAGCAGCTGGCTGTCATTTAATTTCCCAAGCACATGTACCCAGGTCTAGTAACAGAATTTTCTGACAGCATCAAGTTGCTCCTTGCTGTTCTTTATGCTCTTTGCTCCTCCAAGGTACACTGCAATCCTTGCTTTCTTGCCCAGGAAACTTGGATAGCCTGAGGAAAGTGTAATCCCAATTCATGCAATGCTGACCTTTGGGGGATCTCTGTCTTCTTGAATGCCTGAGTGTGCATCTGGGGAAGTCTTGTGTTGACTGAACTTCTGTAGTTCTGCCAATTCAGCTAATTTACCTTCTGTTGTCCTGTTCCTTCAGCTCTGCACCTTACCTGATGCAAATGGCCGCAGCACTTTCCCTGTTTGTGGTTCCCAGTGCTGCTCAGTTACTGTCCTTTCCTTCTGCCTGGATCCGGGAAAGATCTGGCCTTGTAGCCTCTACTACGCTGCCTATACTTATCTGTGTCCTCCATCTGCCCAGGCACTCTACACAAAACTGCCAGGCTGACCTCTCCACTGTCCTTCTCCGCTTTCTAGAATGACACTAAAGGCTTTCTCTTTAGGCTACTGTTGTGGAAACACATCATCTTTCGTTTGGGTCCTGAATGCAGCGCAATAATCTCACAGTAGTAGTCTTGCAGCCCAGCCACAGGGCAGGCAAAACTACAGCAAGGGCACTCTAGTTTTGAAACACCCAAGCCAACTTCAATGTATGCACTTATTATGAGGGGGAAGGGCAAGGGAACACATGTGGAACTCAAAGTCAGAGCTACATAAAAGCTATGGAATCCTGTCTTTACTCAGAGTGCCTGGTAGAGCACAGAAAGTATTATTTATTGGTTTAGAAAGTGTACAGATATGCTCAGAGTACCCAGCTACACAGCTTCAGGAGTTTGCTGTCACACTGTTATCTCACAGACTTTGTTGCATAAGCCATCTAGCAACAGTTTTTGTCCTTGAAAGTTTCTCAATGTTGGCAGAAAAAATAGCAGATCACTCTCTGCATCCACTTGCTCTCCTGCAGTACCCATGTTAGAGAACAAAGATTGGGTGTTTCTTTCACACCTGAAAGCAGTTTTTGGAAATGAAGATGTGAAGGGAAATCCTGACAGCCAATCAGCCAAATCAGCCAAATTAGAAGGGCAACATACTGAAAATAATCCTTCCAAATCAATGGGTTTTTTAAGGAGCTGGAATTAATGAGCAGCCACCTGCTCTGCCTTAAAGCATCCCTGGGGTGCAGTACCACCCTCAGACAGATTGTCCAGTGCTGTCTTCTGTCCTTTAGATGGTGTTGCAACCTGTACAACTACAGCTCAAGGCTAGAGCTAGACACTGTGCAACAGTTTTGAACCATCATCAATCACCACGGACTCAAAGATACTCCACATTCCCGCAGGCACTGGCAAAGTGCTGGGAAGCAAACTGCTCCGCTTCCCTTCTCCCTTTCCCTCTTCCTGGGCTGCCATGTCCCTTCACTCCCATTTCCCAATGATTTAATCCATGATTACCAGCCATACAGGCCTGGGTGGGCTGAAAGCATAAACAAGAACAGGACTGGGTTATTAGGTTTCACAAGGTGGGTAGGAGGGTTGCTGTGCTGTCCTGGAATCTGGAAGGTGAGATGAGTTGAGACAGTCTTGCTCCATAGCCCGACTCAAGTATTGCCTTGGAGTTATCTCCACAAGCTCAATGAGGAACCTGAGACAGAAAGATTTGCCCTCCTCAGATCCACTGCCTAGTCTGAAGAATAGGGAAAAAAGAACCTGTTTCTCCAAATCCACATAAAATGAGTTAGTGTTTATCATGTGGCAAGGAAGTATCCATTCAAATGCACCTGTTTCTTCTGCCCATCTTGTACCACCATCTAGTTGATTCACATCTGGTTGATTCACAGATTGTGAAGAGGTCTGAAGGAGAGCCGGAAAAAGTTTGAAAGCATGGAGTTGTGAATCTGTGTGCAGAGCTGTGTTGGGTCTGCTATTTCCATCACAGTGTCTAACAGTGAACTAAGTGAGCAAGTCTGGGGGTGTGATGGCTCTGGGTCTTTCAGAATTTCATTCTTTGAACTTTATTTTCCATCACTGACCTTTGTTTCAGATCTGCTAAAGGTTTTCCAGTGGACTGCTGTCTGGGGAATCTTCACTGAGACTTGTGAGCTTGTATTTTAATGACAGGCCATTTGCTTGCTATTGAGTGCTGAAGGCTGCAGTGGCTGGAGGATGTTCTTTGAGCCCTTCCTGCATAAATGCTCATTTCATGGCTGATGCATCTGAAGCAGGTATGACTTAGTGATCCAAATGACCCCTGTTTTTACCTTGCCATATTCCTAGGAGTTCAGTGGAAGTGGCTGGTTCTGTGTGCTATGAAATGCACAGATCTCCTGAGGAGGGGGAGTAGGGACTCAAGAGGAGAAGGCACATCCAGTCGGCTTTAGTGCCAGCCTAGCCCCACTTTCCTGGGGCTTTTGTTATGACTTCAGAATTACTTTCAGTCTAAACCTATTGGGAATTTAGGCTGTATCAGTATGCACCACAGGTATGACAAAGATGAAGGGGTTTATCATTATCACGATTTGAATATGGTCAAAGCCCATCAGAGCTTTCCCTATCCAAACATACAAAGGCAGTGAGAATGTCAAGTGACAGTTTGTATTCACCAAGCAGGGATCTCCTTACTACAATGCGGTGTTTGGTCTGCCAGTAAATGGAAATGACACGTAGATATATAGTTTCTGCAGTGATTTCAGATGTTGAAATTCTCACATTACAGCAAGACACCCCAAGATTGTAATTTCTGAATACCTGCCAATGCAGAACCTGGTTCCTATCACTCATGGACACTGGCTTTCTTTATGCATTAGTAAAGAAGATGAGTTACCAATGCACCTATTAGCACTCCCTGCTCTAAATCAGTCATCCTTCCCTGTACGGAGTTTTACCTATATGACTGCCAGATGTTCAGTATTTCTATTTAATTTTTGTACTTAACTGGATTCTTTTACCATGTGCTAAGTGTCCAGATTTATGGTGAGAAAGTTCAGTCCTACAGCGACGAGCTGAAGGTAGGCAGGAATGTTTGTGTCTTGGCATTCATGAAGTGTATTGATTTACACTTGCAGACATGTGCCATTCATCCTATTTCTTTATTGCTATGCATTCAGTGTACTTCCAAAAAAGTGCTTCAGTAAAATTACTGTCAAGCGCTCAGAAGCAATCCTAGTTTATAGCAGTCCTGCTTCCACTCACAGGTCATGAGAAAATATTATGGAAAAGAAAACAGATATCCTGAGCCCAACCCTACAGAGTGATAGATTCCCAGGATACCCACAAGTGTTTTCCTCTGCTGCTGACTGCACTGCATGCAGGACTCTTGGCTGTTAGCAGCTCAACTTTCAGCTCTTGGGGTTTCGGGGTAAAAGTAAGAGGAAGTTTTTGGTTTTGAGTATTCTTGCAGGAAAGTATTGTAACCTGGAGGAAACAAATGTTTTCAACATCCTGTCATGTGCTGTGTTCCAATGTATTGTAAATCGTAACAGTCTATAATTGAAGTTAAACTGCAATATTTAGACAAAAAAATGCCACATACTTTGCCTAAAAACATTATTTTCCAATGTTTTTTGAAGATGTTAATTGCATTTTTAAATTCAAGCAATTTATTTTTAAGGTGAGACTTGCAAGAGGGTGAAAACTCCATTTGCTGCACAATTCCACTTAATGAAGTGTAACTCTCTATGGGCTTGACCTAAGGATGTGTGCAAGTCATGAAATATGGACTAATTTTCTGCTCTGTGAGTTTTTGGATTCTGGTGGCTTTTGTTGCAGAGAAGAGCAAGTGTGGTGTGGTAGTAAGTGTGGTCTTTAATGTCTTAGGCATCTCTGTGAGTGAAAGGGACATACAGAATGGGTGAGCGGCTGACTATCTTAAGTCAGTAGTTCAGGACAATCACTGACACAGAAATGCAGAGTCACTGTGGGTTTGTATCAGTGCATTAAAGGCTGGATTTAGGCAAGGCAGAGTACTTCACAGGTGACAGCACTTCCTGGTTGTTACCATTCTCTATTCTTCACATTCCCTGCCTGTAACAGCTGCCTGTTCTTCCAACTTTCACCCACCCTCTGACACATTTTTCTTCTAATTTTCCCCAGGGTAATTTTCATTGAATTCCTCATTATGTGTGTGCCAATATGCATTAGAAGAGTTGATCCTGGTGTGATTTTCAGCTGCTATTTGCAGATTCCACTGCAAACCTGTACTGGGAGCAGTAGCCATCAAAGGTCACCAGGAGCCCTGGAGAGGGAGCACCTCTTTCCATAGGGAGCAAGCTAGGCACTCCTTAAGCCTCATAAACCCAGCACATGGGCTCCTTTCTCCACTTTGTCCCATCTGTCCTCTCCCTTTTTTCCATCCTTTTATTACTCCCTAACTCCACCTCCTTCTTTCCCCTCTCTTACCCCCTCTTTCTGTCCCTGTTACTTTCTTGACACCTAGTGGTATTGTGTTCTCCAAACACCAGAGCAAAAGCCAGTGCTGTGCCAAAAGAGCTCTTGTCTCATATCAGTGTTACCCTTCCCAAGCCCTTTTTTCCTCATGTTTGATTTTTTCCAGGAAGAAAATGTTTCTCTTTGGTTTTTCATATCCTGCATATCAAATGTATCAATATACTTTGTTTTTTGGTGACTTATAAAGAATATTCATTTACAGTAAAGTCTGAATAAATCTGCTGTCTTTGGTGCCAGGAAAATTCCTGCACACAAATTTAGGAAAGAATATCCAAGATATGCATAGAAACCATGCCTAACCAAAAGGTTCTTGCTAAAGCCAGGAATACTCCACCAAGTGGAGGCCTCTCAAATATGCAGCTGGTAACAGACTGTGCACTGTCACACATGTCTGCAGGTCACTGCATCCTTCTTGTGGAAACACACCAAAAAATATATTCAGCTGTGGAATGTGGACCTGAACAATGCAGGCTGTTGAAGGGATGGCATCCTGCTGTACTGCCTCTCATGTGCTGTATTCTGAACTGGACAGTGCCTCACAATGAGATTCAGGTCATGAAAAACGAGGAAATTCTGTTCAATGGCCTCTACTGATAACCAAGCACACAACGATCAACAGTGAAATTAAGGAACCTGGTGTTCCTGTCAGGATTTGTTTCTGCACTCTGGTAAAACCACAGTTCAGATGACTCATTTAAGGACTTTCCATCCTGATATAGGAGGCTGGCAACAAAACTACAGCATAACCCATGCCACTCCCTTTCCTGTTAGTTCACCAGCAAAACAGCCTGTAATAGGAAACACAAAACATGGACACACAAGGCAGTCCACTTGCTTAAAAATGTGCTGCACACAATAGATGCTGACCAGGACACTCACACGTGTATGTGGGTTCTTGCCGGCAGGTGGGGGAGAAGGTATGAGTCAAATCAACCTACTTAGAAGGGTTGCAAAAGAAAACTACCTTATGTTTATATAACATCTTGCCCTGTGGAGTGCAACAGGGACTTTTAAATACAAATAATGAACCTTTTGAGAGCTGTTACTGTCAAGAGTTTTTACTAAGCTAAGCTGAGTCACCACTTTCCTTCATGTCTCACAACACTTAACAAGACAGAAATCAGCAGCACCCTCGGTGTGCACATAGCATAACCTTGCTTTTCTGGAACTTGATTGTGTAAGTCAAAGGAAGAATGTGAAAGACTTTTCATCCATCTCATTCAGGGCCTGTGTTAAAATCTTGGTTTCATCTCCCCCCGAAGGAGGTGGTTGTGGTATTGCTGCTGCACTTGTGCCCTCTGGTAGCCTGGCAGTTCAGGAGTTGTTTAAATTTGTGGTGGTCCAGAGCACTTTTCTCCTCCCTCCTTGATAAAAACCTTCATCATCATCATGCATGTCACTTAATCCACTGACTCATCTTTTCACTTTGTCTAATTTTTTTTTCTGGTAGGATTTTAAGCTTTCAGCAGAAAAGCACTTCAGACCACAACTAAAGTTACTTTAAAATCTTGGGTGCCATGCATCTTAAAAATCCCCAGACAACTACTTGGCCATAACAGTAACACATCACTGAAGGAGAACTTACCCATACTTCTAGACAAAAGCTTTCCTTAATCCAACTGCTGTAAAAATAGTCTTGAAATTTTTTGGATATATAACAACTGACTTAGCAAGAAGAGTAATTCTGGAAGGTGTCCACACAAAACAATGCTGCCTACCATATCTGTTCTTTAAACCTACACAAGGCAATATAATGTACCACAAATCACACATTCAGTTACACTTTTTTGAAGTTCATATTTCGTAATTGGACAACACTAATTGAAGGCACCTTTACAGTTCCCCCCGTAACTTTGAATCTACAGAATTAATGTGGAAAGGTGCACTAGGTCCCAAATAACTCCTGGCATCTGCAATTAAATACTTTGAATTCTACTCCAACATGAAGAGATTTATGAATATGACTGCCTGCATTACTGACATACTGAGCAAAGAGCCAGTAACCACACTACCTTGCTAAGCATGGCTGAAGTAATGATCAAGTGTCAGGAAGTAGATTAACTGTAATACATTAAGACAGAAGTTGACTATACAAATTATGATTCAAAGCTTTTTTAAAGAATAATGTTCCCCAATCCCATATGCAAACAAAACAATCAGACCACATTCATATATTAATTTTTTATTTCCCCATACAATATTCACAGGGTCTGCTTTTTGTCTTATTCAAACTAAATTTTCTCCCTCATGCCCTCAAACTAAAGAACCGACATTTCAGGACACGAAAAGAAGTCTTGTAAACATAAAACATCCAACGCGTAGCTGAAACCCAGAGCACTTAGCAATTAAAAACACAGTTATATCCCCTTTAACGCAGGGTGTTTTCTTGTGTGTCACACCATTAACCAAACTGTTCATACATTAAAAAGGTGCAGCTTTAACCAAAGGTCACAATGCATTTCTTCACCCACTGCGTGTTAGCATGTGTGTTTTATTATATCCTATTCAGTCAGTTAAAAACTATATACAGCTACGTTTAAATGTGTGTTTGTGCCATGTTTTTATCAACACAAAAATAAAGGCATTTTTAAGCTGTCACTGCATATTATGCAGCAGGATGCCAGCGCACTGGTTCAGACACCTAACTTTAATGGAAAAGTCAAGTCCACTAAACCTCTGCTGTGGGAGTAACATTGAATGGAACAGTCCACTTCACACATTCAAACATTATGAAAGAATAAAGAGACATATATGCAATAGCTGATCATCATCAATTTTATAGCACTGTTTACCAATTTTGCTAGCACACAGAACAACTCAGTGGAAAAATACCCAACACAGTTCAAGCCTTCAAACAAATGCCTTTGTTGTGATTAAAGCTACATAACTAATATTCAAACTCTAGAAATAATGAACACTAGCAAAAGTAAATCATATTTTCATTTGACACTTGCACCCAAAGTGTACCACTTGCTTCATTATTGTGTGCAACGCAGCACAAAAAGTACTAGACATCAGTTGCTGAAGCACAAGAAGAAAGCACAGAGGTACAATCAAGAATGTTGTGTGCAGGCACAGATTTGTATCGCAAGACAAAAGCAGACTTTTGTTTTCTCATATTAGTGGGTCTAGCCATTTGTGGAGAACCTGCATCCCAAAATAGGACTGCAGTATTCAAAATTCAGTACAGGACAGCAGAACTTTACATCCTGAATTTTACTTAAAGATTTTTAATATCTCCATGACCTTCTAAATAGTCTTTGAGCTGTCTGAGGTTTTTCTTCAGTTTCCAAAAGAACAGTCATTCAGTTCACAACAGAGCAGGGGCACTTTTATTTCTTTCAACCATGACATGATTTTAGAATCAAGTCATCTTAGAACAATTCCTCAGACTGCTCAAGTGTCACCTGAACATGTAATTTCAAAATTTTGCTAGAAATACTACGAGCAATTAATAAGGGTGTAGCACTCTTTCTCTGATTGCCAAGAACTTGTGTAAGAAGCATCTTTTGATTTAGCTAGTAATACATGACAAATTTTTCACTTCAGTTTATTTTGTGTGCATTAAAGAATTGGTCAGCTTACTTTTTTTTCCCAGAGCCATTTGAAGGAGTTTAACCTTACTATGACCAGCTCAATTCAAGCTATGGGCATGTACATACATTTACTACCTTCCACAACCAAATAAAACAGAATTTACAGTACATAAGCTACTGAAGACATGAGCAGTGAAAACAATGTAACTCTAATAACTCTACCAAAAAGATAACCTGAAATATTTAGAACATTTCCTGACCACTAACAAAATAGAGTGGCAATTAGATGCTCAAGGCTGTCATGTCTCAGTGCACCACACAGAGGAATATTTACAGCACTTGTGCAATGCAGTATCAATATCAAATTGCCCTCTTACTAGGAAAACAGTTTAGTAAAAAGCTTTGTACGTGCCTAACACATAATATAACCTCATCCAGTGCTGGTGCTGTGCTGCTTAACAAACCAAGCTACTTCTGGTCTTAAATCAAAAAAGCAGCAGCAGCAGCATATATGAGTACTGCACAGGTTCAATGACAAAGATAGAAGACTCCCTATTCTACTGCATGTTTTTTACATAAACTTGGAAATTTGGATTTTTTTGTATGCAGAAGTGGATTTCCTGAGTAGTCTCAGCTTACAATTTCTTCAGTGAAAGAAACATTGCAAAAGAGAAAATGTATTTATTTTAATACAGAAGAATGTATGTTTAAGCAACCATAATGAAGTATAAAATTCAGCAAATTCTGAAGATGAAGACTTTCCAGGCTGATAAAGAATGTGCACGCCAATGCAGTGCCAAGCTTTCAACGATTTTACAAAAAAGCAAGGGGTACAACTGCATTTTTTAAAACAGCAAATCAAAACAGTGCACCACAGTTAATCACATTTTCTTTTTTATAATCCAAGACATTCAGCCTGAAAATTAAAATGAAATGAGATTTTCATATATATAATCTTTCATATCAGACACTAGAGACTGTTGGGCTATTTTAAAGTGTTACACTGCAGATAACTAATTGTACTGGTAAAAATCAAACCTGGCTTGGATTAGTATCAGTAGAAATAAAGAGAGATTAGACACTGCCAGATATTAAATATAGGAATTAAAACACTTAAGTTCCAAAGGATCCTTAGAAATATTTCAAATTATGTGTCCCTTTCGTAACTTTTTGGGTCTGTTTTGTGGTTTTTAAGAGATGAGGAGTATACACATTTGAATGTTGCACATATTCAGACCTCTGTACCTACAGTTAAATTGGAGAACCGCTAACCTCAATGAGTAACACTCCTGAAGCGCTCCCGCTACCGGTTACGACCCAACGCGCGTTGCGGTGGTTCTTTTATCCGAGAAGAAGCTTTTAAGGAGGAATACCTGCCCGATGCTAACAACAAGAAGAATTATTGCTTCCCCTATCGACCAGTAGGCCACCCTTGTGTTTAAATCCTCTGCTCTGCTGCGGCCCTGCGCTTCCCTCAAGCGGAAGTGAGTCTGATAATCGATGACAGACTTCAAAGCCTCATGGATTGAAACGCACGCAGACTCCATCTGGAGAAACAAACGAATACACAACGGGGAATTAAGAGCCCTTCTAGTGATTTTGTGCTTTGATATCTAAAATCAGCAGTCACCTAACTTTGCAAGTCAAGAATTAACTCAGACCAATGTCGGACAGAAATAGTGTAAGTACAGTAAAATGTAACTTGTAGTGATGAAAATTTACATACAAAAATGTGACGGTGTTAAATACAGAAACAGATAAAACCACAGAACTAGTAAAAAGCAATGAGCTCTGAGAATTAATGAACAAATTCCAAATTCATACTTGGATACAAAATGAACTTCAGAAATATTTCTGAAATGTCACTGATCCTCCAGCTGTTAATTCCACAGGAAAACAAGAGTTGCTTATAATATTAAGATATACACAGCATATATTAAATGCTTCTGTTTCACAAATATGACATTCTTCATTGATTAATTCTCACTCAAGTTATACAATGCCTATTCTGTGGTCCCGAGACTATTTTCGTAGTCATGTATACAAAAAGTGGTTAGAGAAGGGACAATTGTTATCCATCAGTGCTCCTGAACACTCAGTACCATACTTATATAAAAATACTTACCAACTTGGCCAATTTAATAGTTTTTCATTAAAAAAAAAAAGCATTATTGGTTTTCCAAGCCCTAGATAATTTTTTATATAAACTTCTTGCAGTTTCAGTTTATCTGCTGAAAGTAAAAGTACTCCTCACTGTGTTTTGATCACTAATTAGTCAATAGATCTTCAAAGATGTATTTTCTACTCAAAATTTAGGTTTCTCTTTAATGGCTTAAAATTAATATTTCCTGAAGATCAAACAGCACAAATTATTATAAAGGAAATGTTTAATGCCCTTATAGGGCTGCTCTCAGTCCCTTGTATCTGTGTCTAACCATATTTCCAAGTCAACGACTTTCAAGACATGTGTCTGAAGAAGTCTAAGATAATCTTCTCGACAAAATTCAGAATGAGTTTTTCCAAACTAAGCTTTGCTATCGATAAATTATAGAAACATCCTGATCTGCACAAGGGATTTAAACACAAGGTCACGCTGATTTTATGGATTTACCTTTAACTGTTGCCATGAAAGGCTGCCCAAATTTGGTCATGCCACAAGCTTGACCAGAACTGCAAAAATAACCTCCTTACCAAAGAAGCTAAGAAAGAAATTAAGAGATACTGAACACAAAATAAAGCACTGCAGGAATTAATGAAATGTTGCAAAGGAAGTGTTATGAATGGAATAAAGTTTAAAAATTTTAGAGACAAAATGGTTAATTACACTGTGTTAATGTGTATGTAAAATTGGATATGTTGTTAATGTATGTAATAGATTATAATTAATTGTTTAAGGAAACCAGTCACTGCTATATAGGCATGTAAACGGAAGGGGGGCAGAACCCGGGAGGAGATTAGATGGCAATCTTCGTAGAATGACAGAGAAGTTTCCAGAACCGTTCCATCATGGAGCAAGGCCACAGCTCGGACTAAGACTGGAGGAAAGACCAGCCAATGAGGAGCAAAAATGGAGATATGATTGGTCCAGAATGAGCCAACTTATAAACCACTCACAGACTGAGAAACTGACCTATCACAGCGCGGATCCTGGGTGCTCCAATCACATGGACTGGAAAGACTTTAAAAAGCCTGAGGTGCCCAGCACCTGGGTCTTTCCTTGGAGCAAGTTTCCCAGGAAACACCCCTGTACTGTGGTTACTGTATTCTAACTTGTTGACATAAGTTCAGGCTTATCCTGTGACTTAGTTTCCAGTTGTTTCAGTCTGTAATAAACAGGCTTACTTTACTTTACCCAAAGAGCCTCTTTTTCGTTCTTTAAAATTTTATGTTTTAAGCCTGTCCGTAACAGAAGTTTTATGGTATTTAGATTGTGTAGAGGTGGTACAAAACTGTAAAATCCTGAGAATACAGTAACAATAATGCTCTGACACTTTGTAGACTTATAAAGCCCAAATACCTAGAAGCCAAATAAATACAGCTGACTTTATTAATTTATTTTGCTAGAATTTCCTTCTCTGTTTCAAAAATAGAAGTTACATCAGTCCTCATCCTAAAAAAGACTCTACTGTTTTAAATATAGAAATAATTCTGAGAGTTTCTCCAGAGCTTGGAAATTTTTTAAACCCTATTCCACCAATATCTAGTTTGTGAAATCCACATGTCAAGAGACACAATACTGTGTCATTAAAAGGATGTTTCCTTAGAAACTTTAGAAAAATCCCACCAACCAAACAGAAAACAAAAAAACTCCCAGAAACAACACAAATAAAACCCCAAACAACCTGGCCTTAAGTTTCTGTCCTGATTTCCTCTTAAATATTTGGTGATACCTTCTCAGCTGTTTTGTGTTCCACAAATCTTATCTTTACAAAGAAAGCCTATTTGTTGCAATTTAGCGTATTTTAAAAGCTTCAATTAATTTATTTTCCAAAGTGATGTAGGTAACTAAAGCAGCTGAACTTGAAGAAAAATTGCCTTCACCTAACAACTTCTGTCAAAACACAACACTGTTTTACCTGGGTAAGTGCGGTTACTCTGTTCTCACTAGGAAACAGTGGTGGATCTTCTCCAACCTGGAAATCGAAGTACACAGTTTTGTGTGTGAAAGTAGAGAACTCATTGCTGAAGCAGAACTTGTATGTTCCATTTCTGGATGCAGTAAATGTGAAGCTGTCGTATTGCTTCTTCATCTCTTTGTACAGTACAATGCCATCGGGATCTTCCAACCGACAGTCAACATCATAATGACCTCCAGTGATCACCTGGAAACAAAAAACGAGAAATTGTCTCATTTAAAAAAATGGACACTTACATATTTCTTCTAAGAAGTATGATCTGGCAGGTGGAACTGCAAAGATTTTTTGCCTTGACAGATGTTTCAAAATATAATGCATTCATTGGTGAATCTTTCAAAGCAAGTCTACAAAATTATTTTCCCATGAATGACACACAGAAAATAATTAAAAATGCTTTAGGTTCAGCATTTACAATGTCAACTGTATTTTCAAACCCTTGGCAGGGCAATTTTAGTTACTTTGTTATTACTAACTGTACAGCAGCAAAGGCTACAGTAGATGAAATTCCACTGGACAGCAAAGACATGACAGTAAAGTCTGACATTTGCTATACACTCAAGTCCTCCCTGGAATTGATTCTTCCAGCTGAGACTGCCAACATGCAGCAAGACACTTCCTTCCTGTGCGGCCAGGAAAGTGTAACTGCCCTGCTATATCAGCATTAGGCTGCAGGAATGGTGTTTGACCAGTAGAACAGGAATTTCAATCTGTCCAGTCTTCCTGTCTGCTTCTGTCAACGGAGCAAGCTGTGGGGGACCTGATGCCTCCCTCCTGCAGGGACACAGGAGCTCTTCCAAAAACCAGCACATCTGGATAATGCCTGCAACTGACTCAAAACTTCAGACTGTTCCAAGGGGGTTTTTGAGGCTTTGATTACTGTTGGTCTACAGTGTTTACTACCTGGATTCTCCAGAAAGACTGATTGGAATTTTAGGTATTCACAACTTGGTATTCTGATGACTCTTACCATAGCAGTTTTACACTTTATGCTTGCTGCAAACTTTTTACTTTTAAGATAAAGCATGCTGAAGGAGGAAGAGACTTATGTGTGCAGAGAACTGAAATATTTCATATTTCAGTTCATCTGTGTGCAGAAATCACTGAAATATTTTAGCATTTCTGTATCTGCCCTTCAGTCCACATGGCATTGTTTAAATGCTCATCAGTTTTCTGAAGTACCAGGTTATTAAAATGATTACATTAGTGGTACAACTGAAATAACAACAGACTGGAGCAGCAGCTCCTCCACAAAGCCAAAGTTTTAGAAGTATCCAGTTGGCAAGCAATAACACAACTCTTCATTTTTGAAATACGATCTACAATTTGTATCAAATACGTGGAAGTCACTTGCATTCAGATGTGTAGGCACCCTGAAAATACCAGTTTACATAAAGGTAGTAAAGGTTGGCTAGAACTTCCAAGTTCCCCTAGGATTGAGATTCCTTGCCACGGAACTTGATTGTGCCTCCTGTCGGCCCTTGAGACATAATGCCAAAGGACAGTCACACAGCACTTCAGGCTGCCAGTGGCTGGTCAAATCCAGACTTTGCTTTTAGCAGTGCTAATCCTGTTCTGGTCACGAATAAAAGTGGCAACAGCATGCTTATCTGTCCAGTGATACTCACTTCAAAACTGCAGGGTAAAGTACTGCACAGAAAAGACTGTATGGAAGAAAGAGTCAGGGACAAGAAATATTTGGGTAGGGAAAAAGATATCCAGGACCTAGACTACATAAGACAGAGTAACAAGGATTGATATTTGGCAGCAACATTCCCCAAATATACTTGAGATGAGACAGAAACTGAGAAACTAGAAAGCACAGGACTTCAGCAAGAAAAGTCAGCCCATAAAAATTACACAATCCTTTTAAAAGCCCCCAAAGATAACTGTGATTTTTGTCATCGGGAATGACTTTTCTCTCATGCTTCTGCTGTACTATCAGTGACTTCATCTACTGAAATGACAGACTGAACGGTTCCAACCCTGCTGATACACTCAGGTGCCAAAACAGTGATGCTATACCACATCCTTCTCCTATTACCCTTTCACTGTTTAGTATGTAACCCAAACCTGAAATGTACTCTGAAATAAGAAACATTAGCTCTTAAGATGTCCTGTACTCATCCTGTCGATGCTTCACAAACCACAAGGAAATTACGTCTGCGGCACCTTGTTGGTCAGGTTTGTTTTAGGTATTCTCTGCACTGTTCAGGTGGGGCACTACAGGGTACAGACACTGCCAGTTTTCAGGGCCAACTCCGTGTCCCACTCAGCCCTGCACTACATGGAAGTTTCCCCGCCGCTCCCACAGAGTTTTCCTTATTTAAGCTGGAAACCCCTTACTGCATCCAGCCGCTGCTCCCTTGCCGGGAGCTGCTCCCAAATACTCCCTACAGGAAGAGAGCTGAGGGAGAGCTGCGGCCTGGGCTTGGGGCTCGGGGCCGCGGCCCAGCGCGGCGCCACGCCCGCGGCGGCTCCTCCCGCCGGGGTACCTGGAACTCGAGGGTGCACTTGGTGCCCTGGGCGATCTCCTCGTAGAAGCACTGCTTGGCGTTGTCGGGCAGCTCGAACGTGATCTCGGAGGCCCGCGCCGCGCAGGCCGCCAGCGCCCACACCAGCAGCAAGGGCGGCAGCGGCCCCCGGGAGCCCCGCGGCGGCATCGCCCGGCGCGGAGAGAAGTGAGGAGGGCGCGGAGGGGCTCGGGGCGGCCGGGGCTGCGGGGCTGCGGGCGGGACGCGGCGTGGCCGAGGGGACGAGCGGCGGCACCCGGAAGCGCCCGCGCGGCGGCAGCGCCTTCCCGGAGCGGTTCCGGGACGTGTGTCCGGCGGGGANATCGTGTCGCGGTCGGGGGCTGTGTGTCCTCTCCGCCCCGTTGCCCGCAGATTAGGTTTCTTGAGCGTCCCGCTAGGCGCTAGGCCCTACAGCTGGAAATGGCGGGCTGCTGTGGCCGAGCGCACGCAAAGAGCGACCTCGGTGCCCTCCGAGAAGAGGGGTCTGGAGAGTTCTGCTGCGCAGATCCTTGGACGTCCATTGCGGAGAATGAATAAGAGATGAATGAATAAACAGATATAAAACGTCGATTAAAGTGCTCAAGCTGATTGCTGGAGCTTCGGCTTTCAAGTTCTACTCCAGTCATGGAGTCATAGAATATTAAAAGTTGGAAAGGATCTTAAAGATCAGAGAGTCCCAACCCACCTGCCATGGGCAGGGACACTTCCCACTAGATCAGGTTGCTCAGAGTCCCATTCAGCCTGCCCTTAAACACTGCCAGGTTTGGAGTATTCCCAACCTCCCTGAGCAAGCTGTTCCAGTGTCTCACCACCCTCATTGTAAAGAATTTTTTCCTTAAGTCTAACCTAGGTTTCCCCTCTTTCCCCATTATTTCTTGTCCTACCACTACAGATCCTGATGAACAGTCCCTCTCCAGATTCCCTGCAGGCCCCCTTCATACACTGCAAGGTTGCTAATCTTCCCCTTCTTTAGCCACAGTACTCTCAGTCTTTCTCAGTTATTTTTACAAATTCAAAAAAAGAAATCAAAGATGCCCTTCATTCTTATATTAAGTTCTGTGGCGTATTAGGCACAGTAGGAAAAGGAAAACTTGGCTCAAGCCTCCCAGGCAGGAGCATGAGCTTGTGGGTCTGGTCACCCATTTTGCTTCTCTGAAAGAGGGGCTGAGCCTGCATGAAGTACCTATGGCCAGAAGATGCACCACACTGGGGTGCTGCTGCATAATCCTCTAGCCTGGAAGAGAGAAGTCCTGTGCTAGCTTGTGAAATGTATGATTTTCATCCTCACCACTGCATAAGATGCCTGGGCATCAGTTTGAGGACTGTGGATTTCACAGGGCAGAGGTACCCAAAATTCATATGTGGAAGGCTCTGATAGATTTGCAGGAGTGGATTACAGTGACATGACGGATACTTTACCAAGTACCCACTTTACAGCTGAGGCAGACATTATCCATGTACAATTGATCCTCAGATGTTTGCTGTTTTCATTTAAACACACTGTTTTATTTTAGATGACATTTGAGTGTTGGCTGACAGCTGAGGTAGCTCAAAAGCGGGTTATATCTGGGCCATACGATGCAGCTCCATTCATTTTACTTAAGTCAGTGACCACAGACTCGTAGGAACTGTATTGACTAATCACCTTCTCCTTCATGTGGCAAGAAATAAATTTAGGAGGACTTCATCTGTGATTTTTCACAGCAACTGAAGTTGCTGATCATGTACAGCTTACAGTTCCTAGTTCATTCATTCCAGCCATTTTCTTAAAGTGTTGCTGAATGGGCAAAATTAAGCTTACCTAAGAAATGATGATTGGAAACCTATCACCAAATAATCAAACAACACAGAAGGGGAAAGATACAGAGCAGGCAAGAAAGCAGTCTGGTGACACCTGCAGGATAAGCAAAAACCCCGAAAATGTTCCAATCCCCAAAATAAATCTGCAATAGCAGATGAGATTACATCTGTTTCTTTTGGGATTGTGGTCAGAGATTTTAAAACATCAACAGAGTGAAGAAGGCAAACTGAGTCCAACAAGCTCTCCAGCCTGGTCCACCACCAGGCAGTGCTGTCAGCCTAACTGCATAGCATCAGCTCCACTGTGTGGTGTGCTTGCAGCTCATCTGGTGTAGATTTAGTAAGGACTAATTGTTTTATATATGTAGCAATCATGATAGTAATTGAGAACTAGCTTACTAGCATTGTGAACTGCTTATGAATTTCAGTCATTCTTTTGCAGCTTGAAACTGAAATAAGTTCGATAAATATAATAATAAATTTTAAAAAAATTTAGAGGGAGTCATATGAAAAGTTTTCCTTTCCTACTGGACAATTTGTTTAAGCAGGGTGAGAATCGGTTTCAGGTGCTCTCAGCATAGTTCTTCCCTGAGAAGAATCTTTATAGTTTTTTTCTCTATTATTACAGAATATTTGCAAGCAGAAGTCTGTATTACAACTTCCCCCATACATGCATGCATAGATGCATGACTTTATTAATGATCCTTTTTACCTTATGTGCAAAGTCAAAGACTAGGGAAAAACCCCAAGGATTCATTTTATTTTTAAATTGGTTTGATTTGTAAGTGCATATTGCTGCTTTCTGTATGTGGAAAATGAAAATTGACAAATGACATGTTTCTTGTGCAGACAGTTAAAACATACTCTCCTGAAGAATGCTAATGAACAATAGTTGTACAAGCAGTTCTCGTTCCTTCAAAAACACGCGGAAACCACTGCAGAAAGACCAGAGAAATCTGCAAAATACAGGATATTCAGGTCTTAGTTTCTTCTTGGCTTAGTAGATGAATCAAGTTTCTTATATTTTCTCCTGAGGTAGCTGGAGACTTTTTACCCATGTTAGAGGTTGTAGATATGGATGAAATTACAGACTTGTAAAATAAGATCTTATGACTGAAATAACATTTCATGCTATTTAAATAGTGAGAGAGAAAAAACCTTCCTCGCCTTTACAGTCCTTTAATATCTTTTCCGAAATCTATTTGTGTGTAACAGTTTAAAAAACCCCACTTTGTCATTTTAATTTAATTCTCATTTAAAGCATATTCCAGACTACGCTTTATCTTGCTACTCAAACTACCTAAAATGGTAAAGTTTCCCCATTTTAAGTACCTCCTCTTTAAAAGACTTTGCTTTGGGCTTGCTTTGGCAGATTTTATATAAATAATAGACCTTGATGTCAAGATAATTCCTCTTTACTTCCCATTATAGTGCTAAATTTTGGATCAGCTAAAATTACTAAAATTACTAAAATAAACCAGACAGGCTAAAATACAGATTAATCTTTCTTTTCACTGGCCTTTGTACTTTAAAAAGCAGCATTGAGTAACTCTGGCATTTGCAAAAAACACTTGAAGTGCAGTCAAGTATACTAACACATTTTCATCACACCGTTTCAGTGTGATTTGTGCAAAGTCATGCTGTGGAGGAAAAAGTCACTGGACCTTAAAACCGCTTGAATTTATCCTTTTTTTTCAAGGTTCAGTGCATTTTCTAACCTCTGTTCTCATGTTTCCAAAACTGCAGTGAACAAGAAATGAGCTTGTTGGAGTCTAAAAAGTCAGTGCACTACTCTCTGTGCTTGCGTTAGTTGATTACATAAAAGCCCAAACACCTTCGTACAGAACACATCAAGAAAATAACAAATTCAAATCAATGTTTTCGATGAAAAAAATTAGGTGCACCCAAAATTAAGCATTTATTGGCTTTCCATATGTACAGGTTCACACAAGAACAGGCTGAGAGCTGCTGCTGGCAAATGTCGGAAGAAGTTTTTCCTTACAGGTCCAAGGCGAGACCTGTGGAGGCACGGACCTGCTGCTCTTTCTGTGACACACAAGAGGGAGCTCTTGGTCACCACGATTTGCATGAAACCATCGCATCATGAAGTGGTTGGGGTTGGGAGGCACGTGTAAAGGTCATCCAGTCCATGCCCCTGCAATGAGCATGGACATCTTCAGTTAAATCACGTTGCTCAGAGCCCCGTCCGACCTGACCTTGAGTGTTTCCCGGGGTGAGGCATTTACCATCTCTCTGGGCAAGCTGTGCCAGTGTTTGACCACCCTCATGGTAAAAATCTTTATCCTTAAATACAGCCTAAACCCTCTTTCGGTTTAAAATCATTACCCCTTTAGTTCCCTCTTCTCAGTTTTTGTTCGAAGTATACTCAGTACCTGAGGTTTTCTTCCTTTCAAACTAACTCTTTCAATTCAGTGATAAATGGATATCAGAAAGATAAAAATATTAAAGTACATAGTGGCAATCTTGGCCAAACATAATGTAGGCACAGCTCAACAGAATGCATCATCCAAGGCCTACACCTTGTTTAGGCTCACAGTTCAGCAGTGAAAGCCATACATCCCTTTAGGTACCAGCAGTCCATGTGTGTAACCTACAGAGATCTCCAGCAATGAAGCTTGCAAGCACCCATTTCCTGAGCAGGGAGGGAGCTGCAAAAGCTGCTCCCTGGAAAATGAAGAAATGTTACCCCGTGGGAAATGTCTGACATTCCTCTGTTCTGGCATCTGTGGCAAGTGTGACCTGCTCTCATCAATCTCTGGCTGACATTAACAGTTCCCAGTCTTCTCCAGAGACAGGTGCCTTCCCCAGCCCTATTACACTGCATGTAGTGCTAGGGTACGACAGTAGGACCATCCCCAGTTATTTTAGTTTCATTAGGACTTGGAGTGCTCAGGATGTGTGAAAGATCAATTCCTGTTAGTCCAAACCTGGACTTTAGTGGACAGTGTGGAGGGGAGGGATCTGGGGAAGGGCTGAAAAACCCAGGAAGAGAGAGAGAATGAAAGGCTGGCTGTACTGAATTAGATAGGAACCCCAAAGGGTGCCCTGGCCAGATTTTAAATGAAGCATTTTAAGATTCCTTCCCAAAGCACTCCTCCCAGTGGCTCACCTTTTGTTTTGTTTTGTTTTTTTTCTCCCAGTCATGGCTGAATTTGATAATCCTGTTGCATTTTACCAAGTGAAAGAAAGACTTGTGCTTCCATGTGTGCACTTTTATTTACTCAGATTTAGATTCACTTATATTTATAACACTTTATAAAACTTTCATGCTGCTTTTATCTGGGATGGAGTAAATTTTCTTCACAGTAGCTAGTACAGAGCTGGGTTTTGGATTTGTCCTGAAAACCGTGTTGATAACTCAGGGTGTTCTCCTTGTTGAGCAGTGTTTATGTGGAGCCAAGGCCTTTTCTACTTCTCACCCCACCCCATCAGCGGGTGGGCTGGGATTCACAAGGAGCTAAGAAGGAGATGCAGCTGGGACAGCTTATCTCCATTGACCAAAGGCACATTCTATACCTTATGACATCATGCTCAGCATATGAAGTTGAGGGAAGACAAAGAAGGAGGAAAAGAGCGAGGTTCAGGGAGATGGCATTTGTATTCTCCAGTCACTCTTATGCATGATGAAGCCTGGCTTTCCTGGAGATGGCTGAACACCTGCCTGTCCATGGGAAGGAGTGAATTATTTCTTTGTTGCACTTTGCCTGCATGCATGGCTTTTGCTTTGCCTATTAAACTGTTTTCATCTTGAGCCACGACTTTTCTCACTTCTACCGTTCTGATTCTGTCCCTTATCCCACTAGGCATAATGAGCGAGTAGCTGCATGGGGCTGAGCTGCCAACTGGGGTTATTATCATGGTTATAGCATGATAATAACTTACTGCCTTTACAACTGTACATAATTGGTCTAATAAAACACATCATTGTCCCTACAGAAACTGTTTGAAAGTATGAGAACCAATATTGTGGCTTCATAATAGTTGACACATTTTAAAAGACCAAAACCAGTAATAATTTTCTATATTTTATATATTCCTCTTTAAAAAGGGATAGGTAGAAGAAATGAGGAGGACATGTTGCCTTCTATGTCAATGATAAGCTCGGAGGGCATAGAGTTCTGCCTGGGGATGGATGATGGGCCAGGATTAAAGGAATGGCAGGGACAGGGGACATGAGTCATCTGTAGGCATGTAGGAACTACCTCATGTTCACAAGCCCTGGTCCTCATGGGGGACTTCAACCACCTTATTATCTGTTGGAAGGACAATGCAGCAGGGCATTAAGCAACCCAGGAGTTTCCTGGAGTGCCTTGATGGTCACTTCCTTCTCCAGGTGATGGAGAAGCCAGCAAGGAGAGGTGCTGTGCTGGACCTTGTTCTCACCAAGAAGGAGGGGCTGGTGCGGGATGTGAAGCTCAAGGACAGCCTGGGCTCAGTGACCATAGAAATTGGGGTGTTTGAGATCCTTAGGGCAGTGAGGAGGGGCAGAGCAAGCCCTGGACTTCAGAGCAGCTGTCTTGCCCTAGAGAGATCTACTTGGTGGAGTGCTGTGGAATAAAGCCCTGGAGGGAAGAAGATCCCAGGAAAGCTGGTTAATGTTCAAAGATCACCTCCTTCAAGCTCAGGAGCCTCCCAATGATGAATATGGCTGGAGAGATTCAAATATAAAGGAAGCCTACAGAGGTTGGAGCAAGGACAAGTAGCCTGAGAGGAATATGAAGAGATTTAATATCCAGGGATTAGATTAAGAAAGCTAAATCACTGATAGAATTAAAACTGACCAGGGACATCAAGGGCAGCAAGAAAAGCTTCTATAGGTACACCAGTGATAAAGGAAGACTAGGAAAAATGTGAGCTCTGTCAGGATGGGTATAGGAGACTTGGTTACTCAGGGCTATAACCCTGAGACAAAAGGCTGAGGTACTCCATTACTTTTTTGTCTCTTTCTTCAGCAGTAAGTTCTCCAGTCACACCATCCAAATTGCAGAAGGTGAAGGCAGGGATCGAAAGAACAAGAGCCACCTGCTGTAGGTCAAGTTCAAGAATATCTAAGAAACCCGAAGGTATACAAATCAAGGGATCCAACAAGATTCTTGTGTGGGTCCTGAGTGAACTGGTGAAAGAAGTAGCTAAGTCACTATCCATCATACTTTAGAAGTCATGGCAGTCCAGTGAAGTTGCCACTGACGGGAAAAGGAAAAACTGTGGCAGGCCAAGCATCCCCAGAGGATGGGATGCCTTGGAAACATCCAGTCTAACCACTCCCTCAAGATTAGGTAAT
>VXAX01000694.1:260-18612 GCA_013399835.1 Leptocoma aspasia
GGGTGAATGCCCGCGGTGCCCGCAAGCCCCTCGCGGTGCCCGCGGCAGAGCGCTGCCCTCACAGCGGTTCGGAGCCCTGGCCCCGCGTGGTTCCGGGACAGTCCCTCTCCCCTGACCGCCCCAGGTCCTGCTCCCCTCACGGCACCTGGCCCTGGCCTCGCTCTCCACACCGATGGTTTGCCCAAGGGTGCCCATGGTATTTCTGTTTGCCTTGTGCAGCAGCCCGCTAACAGCGCTGCCTTGCCGCGTGGCTCACCTGGGCCCTGGCTCACCTGGGCCGAGTCTCACCTGGGCAGTGACTCACCTGGGCAGGCCCTGGGCGTGGCACCGCCCTCACTGCCGGGCACAGCTTCCCTCTGAGGAGCTTTCGCAAGGGCCGAGCGGTTCTGGGAGGAGGCGCTGTGGAAAGCCGGCGTTTGGGTTCCGTACCTGCTGCCGGCTGGGGACGCTGCCCGCGGGTGCCCCAGCCACGGGGTCAGCGCACTGCGGAGCCCAGCAGGGCTTTTCTGCTTAGCCAGCACTCTGCCCGGCCGGCGGGACAGCAGGAATGGGAACGAGCCCTTTCTGTGGAGAACACGGCGCCTCTGAGCTTTCCGTGAGATGTGCAGGGCATCGCTGATTCTAGAGAGCTGAAAACAGTTTTTAATGGCTTTTCCCACTATTGGGAGCTTCTTAGGCTGCACCAGAGGAGGTTTAGTTTGAGCACGAGGAAGAAATTCCTCACAGAAAGGCTGATTACCCCTTGGAATGGGCCCAGCTGTGCCCAGCGGTGTGCCCAGCGGCGCACCCCTGCGCTCCGGTGCCGTTACCGGGGCCGGTGCCGTTACCGGGGCTGCCGCGCCCCCGCGCGTCCGCAGCTCCTGCTCACACACAGCTCCGCCGTTCGCGAGCGGCTGCGCTGGAGCTGTTTTTCCAAGTTTCACAAAACGCACCTGAAACACTGACATCTCGGAACAGCAAGGGAGGGGTTGTGTTTCCGTGTGCTTCCAGGCTGGCACGGACCGGCGGCGGGATCATCTGCTCGCTGGTCATTCCTGCTGCAAACATTCCTGGTGCTGCCCGGTCCCGCTCCTGGAAACACAGCAGAAAGGAGACCTTTGTGCAGAAAGAGCTTTGCGTGAGGCTGATCGACTAGTGATGAATTGAGCCTGGAAAGGTCATGGATGCATGAGTTACATCAGGGAACATCTGGCACCAAAAGCTTCTCTGTTCTGGGGCTTGGTGAGGACACTTGATGAACCCAGAGCAAACATCTGAAGGGACTGAGAGACCTAAACCTCCTAGGTGGTCTCAGGGGTGGCAAATAAACAACTGCAGCCTTCAAAATTAGTGCAATTGAGAGAAAAAAAAATAGCTTCATAGCTGAGCCCATAAAGAAAAAAAAAATATTAAAAGATAAAAAAAAAATATTCAGTTGCCCACTGGTCTACATTGAGGGGGCAATAAATCATTTGCACAGGATAGGAGGAGGCTTGCCAGGTCTGGAAGATCTCTCTCCAGGCTGTTTGGTCACTTTATACTTTGCATTTTTTAACATGCAGTAGAGGCCCTGGCACAGGGTGCCCAGAGCAGCTGTGGCTGCCCCTGGATCCCTGGCAGTGCCCAAGGCCAGGCTGGACACTGGGGCTTGGAGCACCTGGGACAGTGGGAGGTGTCCCTGCCATGGCAGGGGTGGCACTGGATGAGCTTTGAGGTCCCTCCAACCCAGGCCATTCTGTGATTGCCAGGTGTGTCAGACAGAAAAGTCAGGTACCCTGAGGGTCTGTGCAGGGTGGACTTCTGGTGGAAGGGAACGGAGCCGTGCCAAGGAGAGGACAGGTCCAGATGGCGCCAGCAGCTGCGCACAGGTGAGGACAAGCACAGGTGTGTGCAGGAGGTGCTGGTTCCCTGTGTCAGGTGTGTAACCTGTGACAGCAGCCCCAGGCAGGAGCGAGGGGCTCCTGGGGGGCTGCAGGTCCTGTGGGAGCAGAGCAGGAGGTCTGGGCTCTGTGGGAAGCCAGAGGAGGAACCGGGATGGGCAGGCTCCTGTCCTGCTGCTGAGCATCAGCCCCCGAAACTCTCCCAGCAGGGAACCAAGTGTGAGAGAGAGATTTCCCCTGAAGTATCACAGGCAAGAGAGACAAACCACAAACACAAACAATTAGGAAGAGGCACATCTGTCATGTTCTTGATGCTTTCGGAATGAGAACCCATCTGGGAAAAGAGCCAGCCCTGCCTCCCTGGGAATTACGTATTTTTTCTTTTTAAATATTGTATGGCATACATCTCTAGAGCTGTGTGTTGTTTGTGCTGGCATGTGGGTGTGTATTTCTGAAGGCTCCCCATATTAACACAAGATCTATAGTCTCATTTTAGAAAATTTGTGGCTATAAAAATATATTCTGGGTTTAACTGAGTGTTTTTTCCTTCCCTCCTGAAAGTCTGGAGCCGCATAAAATAGCTTCATAAAACTTGTAGGGCTTTTTAAACTAGAAGTTACTGCCTTGCCTTGCTTTTCAAAATGCACTCTTGATTTTAAGTGTTGGGATATTGTTTGCTTTTAAGCTAGTGAATGCTGAAAAGATGCTCTAAATTCCTTTTTTATTTTGTTGCTTACTGAGAAAAATCCAATTATACCAAAGGGAAATGGGAATAAAGCATTTCATAAAAATATATGGTATATAAGCAAAAAAAAAAAAAAAAGCCTCAGTCTTCCAAAATAAGTGTGCAAAAAAGGAGTAGAATTCTTTCAGCATTATCCCTTGAGCAAATGCCCTCTCCTGGGGACACAGTGGCACCCAAATGAGTGTGAGCCCTTCCTCTGCACCAGAAAGTCCTTTCACTGGTGTTGGTTGCTCAGGGCCATGGGAGTCCTGGATCCTGGTCCCTGGTGGCTTCTGCCAGAGCGTGGCTGCTGGTTGCCAGCCCTTGCCAGCCCAGAGGGACTGAACCGAGGGACAGCACAGTGCCCCTGCAGGCTCCACTCAGAGTCCTGCAGCTGCTCCCAGCCTCTGCTCCCACCTGTGGGAAAAGGCAAAAAGGCTCAGCAGGAAAGCGACTCTGAGCCCTCGAGGCCAGGCTCTGGCTCCTCGCACCTGAAGGGCTGGAGTGAGAGTATTGGAGCAGCCAAGAAGCTCCAGTTCAAAGGATTTGGGAAAACCCTTTTCCAATCAGGCAATTTGTAATTTCAATTGCTAAGTGTTTCCCTTCCATTCCTTGGCACTCTAGCACCATCTGAATTGGCTTTCTCAGCACTTCAGGAAGGCTTGTGTTACATTATGTAAGATTTAACAGCCATCACTTCTCCAAAAGTAATACAGAAAAGTGTTTTTTATTACACAAGAGGGAGATTTCTCATTTGGGAAGCTGATTCTTTGTTATTTTAAAATTACTGCTTTGGTGCAACTTCAATCTAATAACTAATTTTGTCCGTGAAAAAATTAGAAGAAATTTTGTTGATATTTTGATAGATGGAAATGCCTGCTGAGAGGAAATTAAATTTGCCTCTTTATCTTTATATGTGCATATCATACACATTTATGTGTCATATTTAGATATAAGGACCCCTCAGGATGCAGCCTGCGTTCAGAGGAGCACAGGATGGGTAAGGTTGGAAATGACCATGGTGGGGTCACCTGGTCCAGCCCCACTTGTGCCATTCTGGAGCTGAGCAAACTGGTCATGAAGCCTCCAGCAAGGGCTCGTTTGTCTCAGCTTTGCTGACAGATAATTCCTCACCCAGTCCTGCCACAGACCCAGCCCAGGAACCATCCAGACTTTCTAATCTCTTCAGGTGACTTCCTTTTCTCTCCATGACCGTTTATTCAGCCATGAATTCATCCCCAGGCCTTTCAGGTGGACATCATCACGTCCCTTTGCTGGGAGCAGAGGGGCCCCTGCATGGATCCCACAGGCTTTGCCTCTCAGCACGTGGCTGTGGTCTGCCTGGGCAGGGAGCTCCTTGCCTCCCCTAAAATATTAATTACAGGCAGCGAGGAGAAATGTTGCTTTGCCCTCCTGAAGCTGTTTAGCAATTTCCCTGGAAAAAGCACTCTGTGAGCTGCTGGGTTGGTGATGACTTTCCTGACAGTGATTGAGTGCTCTGATAAGAAGCAGGAGTTTGTTGCTGCCTCATTTGCTGTGCTGGGCTCCTCTGCAGCACTCAATACTGTTCTGGCCAGACCAAGGTGTAAAAGGAGTGGAAAACAGAAATATACTTGGAAATTACCATCACCTAAGAGCACAGCCCATGGTCGTGCTTTCTTCGAATTACCCTTCACTCCATGTGTTGGGGAATTGCTTTCTGAGGTGGAAAACTGCTTGCCAAAGCCCTGGGGCCCCAGTGATTCCTGTGCCTCTGCAGTCAGGAGAGCAGAGAGGAGAGAAGTGTGAAAACCAGGACAGTAAATGGGAAGGGCAAGTTCTCCCTGAACTGATTGAGCATTGAGCTGGCTGACTAATGCTTCCTAATTATCTCTCTAAGTGGGAAAGGGGGAATGCCAGGAGCTGTGTGGGGCTCACAGTGTCATGGCTGCACAGGGTCAATTAGTCCTCATTTTTGAGCAATATATTTCTGCATGGCACCTGTTCTTGCCATCACTCCTAGGTTGTCTTTCTTCACAAGCTGGTTTGTTCTGTTTTATTTCTCCCTCATGGAAACTCATTTATTATTTTACATTAGTGTGTGAAGCCTGAAGCATCCCTTCCTGCATTTAAAGCAGGAGGAGAACCCTCCCTGTGTGACATTCCCGTGCAGGGCTGGCTGAGCAGCTCTCAGGGCCAGGATGGGGGGCTGGGTCAAACCCACTGCAATGAGCACATGTTTAAACACCAGCTGGGCCTTTCGTGAGCACTGAAAGGGGAATCACAGAGCAGAAGAGCTTCCAGAAGAGGAACCTGCTGCAATCCTGCCAGCGGTGGCATTGGGGCTGCAGAGAGCTGAATCTGGGGAAGTGCTTCACCCACCAAGCACCCTGTGACATCCTGTCACAGCATAGACAGAGCAGCTGCCTACCAAGGGTGCAAAAATTAGAAGTTACACTGCATATGCATAGGGTATAGAGGAAGTCAGCAGAAAACAGCTTTACCTTCTATGGGGACTACCTAAAAATGAGAAATACTGACTGCTCCTGGAACTCAGCATCTTTAGGGAGAACTCTGCACCTTTGGAGAGGAGGGAGCCCCTCCAGAGGAGGAGCAGACCTTGCAGCAATGGCCCTGGGCTCCTTCCCCTGTGCCTAACTCGCTGTAGGAGCACGGGGAAACTCTGCACTCACATTATCCACGTTATCCAACTTGCACCTTTGTGACGTGTCCTCTGCCCGCAGAGATTTGGCCCTTGCTGCATCCCCGGCCTCCGTGCCCCTGAGCTCTCCACACTGAGCCTGCCAGCCACAGCAAAATGCTCCAGCATCTCCCCTGGCTCCGTGCTCCTTGGCTCGTGCCCGTTACCCGTGTGCCAGCTCTGCTGCTCCGGTAATGTGCCCAGCAGGGCTGCTCTCGGCAGGCACGGTGGCACCAGGGCTTTCCTAATGGGGACCAACGGGCCAGAAGGGAAACAGCCACAGGGCTCATCCACTGCCTCAGGACCTGCTGGACCCACCCTGCCTCCCCCAAACCAGGAAAATCCTACTATGGCCAGAAATTCTGGGTAATTCACCAGTGCCTACTTAAACCAAGGATGAGTGTGCCACAGGGTGGTTTTCTCTCAACTCTGAAGTGCTGTCAGGATGAGAATTCCTCAGAACTGGGCACAGGAGGCAGAGAGGCTGCAGACCCACAGATGAGTGAGGCAGCAAAAAACCTCAAAATTTTCAGCTTCCCCTTCAAAGCCAAGACTTGCCAAAACAGGTGAGAGTCAATAATCCCCAGTTTTTAGAGTGTTCTGGCTCGTGGCTGCTAAAACAGCCTCTGCCCCACAGTCACCTTTGCCCAGCCCTCACTCCAGGTGGGAACACTCAGTGGGTCCTGGATTGAGGGGAGATGGACAGTGCAGCCACAGGAAGGGGCAGGTCACTACTGATCCGACTTACACAGGGACTGACAGTAACACAAATACACAAGAAACACACCCTGCAACAAAACAAAACAAAACAGACATGTGAGTTATGGAGCTGCTGGTGTCCCTCAGAGGGCACGGAGTGGGACAGTTCTTCAGCCACAGCAAAGTCTTCTGAAACAGAACATGAAACAAGAGAGGTGAGCTTTACTTCTGCCTGGAAAGATTTTGGACTGTTTTTCAGCAGCATTCTTACAAGGGAGGGACTGGTGGAGGAGAGCTGTGGGACTAAGGAAACGTCTCCTGAAGGCTGCATACAGAGAGATTAAAGAAAACACAACCATGGGGCATTTCTGAGCCATTTAATGCACCAAGCTCCTCCTCTCCCTTTCCTCTGGAAAATTTGTTACCCCAGCAGTCTCAGAGCGAGTCCTGTTTTTCCAGGGAACATGACAGATATCAGCCAGTGCTAACACAGCGCTGAGAGAGGAGCAGGAGTCACCCAGAGCACGGGTCCTGCCTGGATTATTTCTGAGCTGGCAGAGGGGGAATGGAAGATGAGGAAGAAGATGTGAAAGCAACATTCTAAAGGCCATGGGCAATGAGGCAAGTCAGGAGGAATAATAAGAGCCCTGTCTGCATTAGAACTTCACTTACAAATAACTTCTGTAAGGTGGCTCTGAGATGACTGTGATTTCATACCTGATTACACCATGGTGCAGAGTCCTGGAGGCAGCTTATAAACATGATTTCTGCTCTGTACTGCTCACAGGCATGCTACTCCAGCCACATTTACTAATTCTGTTTCCTCTGGTGAAGTGCTCTCAGTGTAACCAGGCTTGGGTGTGGGGGCACAGGGGTGCCCCAGACCCTCTGTCCCCCCAGCCCAGCTGGCACAGGATGGAGCCATGCACCACCCCCAGCACCCCCACACCACGGGGTGAGCGAAGGTATTTTCCAGGCTTGACTTTGGGTCTCCAAAATTCAATGTACTCAGCAAGAGGAAAGGCTGCTGGGAATGTGGGGGTGCTCAATAAACCTCAAAAGCTCCTGCAAGGACCCCAGTGCCCGTGTGGGGAGTGGCAGTTCAGCCCCATGGCACAGAGGGGAACTGGCCCCTTGCCATCATGCATGTCAGGCTTGCTCACATTTAAAAGATTACTTCAGAATTTGCATTCAGGCAATGGGAGTTGAAAGAGCAACCATAAACTTGATCAGTCTCATGTATAAGGTGATTTACATAATTTCCTATTTGCATGAGGCTCCTGTTTAATTTTTCCACTCCTTGTATGATCAAATATACCTACTTCCAGATGAAAGGTATTTCAAGTTTAGAGGATTAACCTGCCTGCAAGAAGTGACAATGCTAACAGCTTGTTATCTCCAAAATACAATTCCAGGATCCCTGCAAGATGGAGAAACTCAGCTGTCTCCATCCCTCAGGGAATGGCATCACTTCCAGGGCTTTGAGAAAGAAGTTGCATATCCAGGACTCCCTTTCCTCCCCCTCTTCTAGTGCCTGGGCCACTTCACTGGGGCTGATGCAGGTCCCAGAGAGCGCCTGTGTGTCCCGGCAGAGCTGCCAGGTTTGATGTCCAAGGCTCCCACAGGGGTGCAGCATTGCACCTTCTGCCCGGGGAACGGAGCCGGGCTGCGCTGCCCGTGCTGCAGCTCCCTCTCGCTGGGCTCACAGCGGATCCGAGGGAAAGGAGCGAGCCAGTCTGAATAAGCCTGGTCTGTAGGAGCAATGCACACTAAATTATTGGGGTGGGAACTAGGGTAACACGGGCTCTGTGGCTCTTTGGAGGGCACGGAAGAGATGTGTCATCCCTGCCTGCCTCAGTTTCCCCACATCAAGTACCAGGATGGCAGTGTTGGCAGTGCAAGAGCAAGGACATGGCCAATGTTAATTAATATCAGTTTGCAAAATGAGCTGTCAGACAGCAGATTCATATCCAGCATCCTGCTCGGGGATTCGCCCCTCTGCCCACAGATGGGGCCATGGACCCGTCATCAGCGTGACTCAAGGAAGCATCTGGCTGATGGCTTGCTCAAGGAGAGGGAATTGTCCCAGGTCAGCAGTGCCTTCCTGCTGCCAGGTCAGTGAGGGACCCACCCTTGTCACTGCCACTCTCCCGAGCCCGCGGGCATCGCCCGGGTGATGGAGACGAATGACACTGGCTGACAGGAATTAATATTTCACACAGGCTTCCTCACACCTGCCCTGCTGGCTGGGCAGCCCAGCCTGCCTTTTCCTCGGTGGGCAGAAAAGCCTGCATTGATCTGCTGCTAAAAATAGGAGGCCCCAGGTTTGGAGGCAGCAGCACCAGCGAGGCTGCGAGAGGTTCCTCGCATCTGTTGCCTGGCAGAGACCCAAAGTATTTTTCTGGTACAAGGGACTTTTTTTCATGCATCACCAAAGAACAGAGCTGCTATTTTTAGCTCTAATAAGCATATTTAATTTCCTACTGCCTCATTTCTACTGTTTTGTGCAAGTAGCATTTTTGAGCATGACCCTGGGGAGCACCTGAGGATCTTGAGCATCCAAACTGATGCTGTTCCCCTCAGCACCACCAAACCCTGGGATTCAATGAAGACCAATGTACTGGGGCTGCCCCAGATGTAACCCCGAGGCTCCCACCTGCACTGGGGACTGTGGGGTCCTCTGGGCAGGGACCCCTCACACCCCCCAGTGCCCCTGTTACTGTCTGGGGCAGCAAAGGGCTCCCATTACACAAATAATTAATCAACACAACATCAAAGGTCGCTCACTGGCATTCCAAAGTGGCCACACTGTGCCACAACTCCCAAACTGGCACTGCCATCATCAGCTTCCTATCAGCACCTTCTTCGATGGAGGGAGATTCAGAGCAGGGTCCAAATTCACTTTCCATCTGCTGCTGATTTTGGTCACAAGGGGACCAAGGGATGCAAAGGCTGAGCTGTGTTATGTGAGAGCTGTTTTATGTTTTTAACATAAAAGCACTCGGCATGCCCATAGCTCACTGTCCAGCCCGGGCTGCAAACACCCCTAACAATGAGACAGATAAAGAATCTGGGCTGTTCATAGCCCGGTCCTTTTCCTCCTCTGATCAATACGGCTCATCAGGTTTGTGAGACAATCATGTCTCCTGCTACCTGGCCCAGAACCTCTGAGTAATGGCCTGCCAATGCCAAGTAATTATAATGATGTCTTGCAAGTGAAGCAGAAACAACCAAGTAAACGGATTTAAAGCAGTTTAATCGGGCTGAGTTTTCCTTGGGTTCAGTGCCATTCCAATGTTCTGTCAGCCCGGGCCTGTGCTTTGTGAGATTTACTTGTTGGCTTTCAACAGCTGCCCCTCCTCTGCCATCTGCTCACTGGGCACACCCTCACCCTGGGACAACCTCTGTCCACCGGGGTGGCAGAGCCCTGGAGCAGCTGCTCAGGGACAGCCCGGAGTGTCCCTCTCTGGGGACATCCCAAACCCACTTGTGCTGGACTGGGTGATGTCCAGAGGTCCCTTCCAACCCTCTTCTGAGGTTCTGCAGCCCACCTGACACTGTCCTTTTCCCCACCAGTTTTCCTGTGCCCCACCCCTCTGGGCTGCAGCTGGCCACTGTCCCCGTGCCCCAGACATCTCTGCCACCACTCTGGAGACAAGCCCAGCTCCTGCAGGCTGAGAACTCCAAGTGTTCTGTGCATTACCACCTGGCAGGGCTTAAATGTTTGCTGCAGACATAAGCCTTGTCATGGCTGATTTTATTTATCGTTGTGTAAGTGTATTTCCAAATAAAACAGAAAGTGAACAAATAAACTGGATGACAGAGCCATAAACCCCGCGCCTGCTCATTCACTTGAAGAAAACCCTGCTTCAACTAATTAACCTGTGCAAGCCTTGTGCTGTTCATAAACAAGCAGGAATTAATAGTGTTTTTTTCTTTTAAACAGCCAGCATATGCCAGTAAATCCTTATTGGGCAGCAAAACAGAAATAGCTCCCCTTTCTAGGGTAGGTACTGCAACAAAAGTGAGAGGCTGAGTTCTTAAATGAGAGTAAAATAATAGAACAAGTTTATTTCCTGCTTTTGCTGCCTGTACTGAGCACATCTGGGATGTGCTGGAGCAGAGGTTGTGTGAGTGGAAGCTGCAGCCTCCCCAGCACTGGGGGATTACAGAAACAAGCACCAAAACATGGTTTTCTGCACCAAATCTCCTCACAGATCCAGCAGGAGGATGGATTATACAGTACAGCAGTCTGAGAGGCTGAGAGGAGCAGAGAGGAGCCTGTGGAATGAGTAAATAAAGCTGTGGATCTGTGGGCGTGGGGGAGGAGAAGTGCAAGTAGCCTCTAGGAAAAGAAACAGTGGGAAACGCTGGCAGGGGATGTGCTGGGGACAGGGGTGTGACAGGGATGTCCTGGCCCTGCACAGGTGTGGGCAGAAGGTGTCTGAGGCTTTGCTTTCAGACCAGCCCTGCTGTTCACTGGTCACACACACAATGGGAGACTTGGGAAAATAGAGAGGGGGCAGAAATACAAATCAAGGAGTAACACTTTTGAAGGAGAAATTATAAATTGCAATTTAATCACATAATCACTTTGACACTCTCAAGCAAGCTAATTTCTTCCCTTGCCTCATTTCACCCACTTGGCAAGATGAATCTTGATGAATAATGTCCTATGAATATTTAATGTTTTGATCAATTTGAATTTTTTTTTCTCCTATCCTTACCTGCTGGAAAAATCAGTTCTCTCCTCTTTTCCTCTCACAAACACACAGAGAACAACAGCTTCTTCTTCAGCTTCCATCCTCCCCTCTTTTCATCCTTTTTTCCTCCCCTTTGGAAGGGTTTTTGGCCAAGCAATGACCATTGTCATCACCCCTTGCCCACCCTCTGCCAGCTGGGAAACTGGGGCCAACCAGGGAATTTCCTCAAACCAGGAAAACTTTGCAGACAGGCAAGAAAATTGATAATCTCAAATGGTTTTAAAGCAATTGAAATATAATCATATTGTTTGTGCAGGATTTTGGTGGCTGAGGAGAGGGGAATAATGAGCATTGTTAATGAGCATTGGCAGCAGCACCATTCCATGTGGGTGATGGGTGCTCTCATCCACGGGGCCCTCGGGGTCACCTCTAGCAGCTCCTGGTCCTTTGTAAGCCCAGATAATGGTGTGGAGCCCTCTGCCAGTGCAGGCTCCCAGGAACCAGCTGGATGTGCCTGCCAGGGCTGACTTGAGACCAGCCAGCCCCCTCTCGGAGCAGGAGGGAAGGATAAATGGTCCACCTGAACCCCTGTCTAGTTTATTTGCTGTTTTTCTTTGTTTCTCCTGACTGTTCAATCCATTTCTGCCTAAAATTGCCAAATTAGCAAAGCGTTTTCAAAGTTAACACTGATTTCAAGCTAGAAATCAATGCCCCTGACTTCACACCATAATCCATCCCCACCACTGCTGCTCCCAACGAGCTGCAGGGATAACCAGACTGTGCTGAGGACATGAGAAATACAGAACTAACTTTAGCCTGAAATCCACTGGATTTGGGGAAAGGGGAGAGCATCTGAGAGCACCAGCCAGGGCTGTAGGAGCCCTCAGATTCCCTCTCCAGCAGCCTGGTACGTGAGCACAAATGCTTCCCTTAAATCCATCGCCCAATATTCAAATCTGCCAACTGTTTGAGCAAGTGAGAGGCTGCAAGAGCGGCTGGCACGTTTGTTTAAGCTGTTTATTAAAACTGACAGCCAAATCACTAGAAATCCAGCTGAAATGCCTCCATGGGTTTAAGGAAGGAGAAGGAAGAGAAGCCTGAGTGCTGTGGCACAGAGGGTTTTGAGCACTGAGACTGCACAGCCAAGCTGCAGAATTAATACTGCCCCACACTTAGGGGTTTGTTCACCTGATGGATTTAAAGAGTCAGGGGTGCAAACCAGAGCCCCTCTGCCCTGGCTCCCACCACTGCACTGTTCCAGAGCATCTCCAAAATCTGCCTCCCTGGGCCAAGAAAACATCTGACAAAACTGCCAGACAGAGACCAAGCCTGCTGTTTGTGAGTGCAGTGTTGGGAAGCAATTCCAGGTAAGCCAATGGATTTTGAATTATGAATAATTAAGTGATTTGGCACATGAAACAGGGGAGCCTCATCTCCACAGATCCCTCCAATCTCAGGGCCTTCCTGTTAGTGGGCTGGAGACTTCCTGGCTGCTTCCTCCCCTCTATCCATCCCTCTCTCCCCCACTCAGCAGCATTGATGCAAACCCCTCCTCTGCCCTCAGCATCCCATCAAAGGCAGCTGCCAGCTTCCCCTTCTTCTCCAGTTATCCCCACAGTTCCTGTCCCTGAGCCCTGTCCCATGATCTCTGCCTCTCAACATCTTCCCCCAAAGCTTACACCAACATGAAGTTAGTCCTGCACAGACTTATAGGGCAAAAAATATTTCCCATCCATGCAAACCCCAGCACAATTCTCTCTCTGTGTTATTCTGAAGCCTCATCAGCACAGTTCCTGTGCCCTGCTGCTGCACAGAAGCACATCTCCCTGCAGTCACCTCAGTTTTGGTGCCGTGGTGTGCCTCTCCATGCCCGATTACGTCTGTCTGAAGCATTTTTCTTCGTTTGCAGGAGCAGTGGTGCTGCCTAACGAGGGACGCCGTCCTGCTAATGGGAGCCACTTCATTATGAGCTGGGCTCTGCCTCAGACTG
Source organism: Leptocoma aspasia (assembly GCA_013399835.1). Taxonomy (NCBI): domain Eukaryota; kingdom Metazoa; phylum Chordata; class Aves; order Passeriformes; family Nectariniidae; genus Leptocoma; species Leptocoma aspasia. Next base: position 12,916 of record VXAX01000694.1, read on the forward strand.
TGGCTCCACACTACCACAGACCTAAAGCTTACCACAAGGATTTTAATTTGGGATTAACCGATCGGGAAATTAGATCACTCGTTCCATCAGTCATCCTCCCCTCCCTGCTGCCTCGTGGCTTGGCTGCAGGAGGAGCAGCCTCCCCAGGGAATGGCCAGGGCTGCCAGAGCTCCAGCAGGGTTTGGACAAGGCTCTCAGGGATGCACAGGGTGGGATTTTCAGGTGTCCTGTGCAAGGCCAGGAGCTGGACTGGATGATCCCTGTGAGTCCCTTTCAGCTGAGGATATTCTATAACCTATATGCTTAAGTCAAAATTAATTTATTATCCTGTTTAAACCAATATCCTGGTGTATCCATCACTATTTGTGTGTGTGGCCCTGCAGATGAATGCACACAAGTACACACACCTTATCTTGTAAATTCCTGCTTTTTGCTTGCATTCCTAGGGCAACACTTAATGGAAGATGAAACATAATAGAAGCCTCAGCTGGGGAAGCCACGATACAGCCCAGGCCCCAGAAAGTCAATTACTCTGTAGGAGAGGGTGAGGATAACTGAGGAGATTTGCATGGAAATGACTGATCTCCTGATACAAAGGATCACACAGGCTGTGCTGGCAAACAGTGCTGAAGGGAAAGGTAAAGGCAGAGGATCAAAATACACCAGGCATGGCTGTGGTAATCAGCATTTCTTTGTTCCTTTGTTGGAGACTGGCAGGAGACTGAACTGGTGGAGATCTGGCTGCATTCTTGCAAAAGCCATCCATTGAAAATTAATGACAGCTTAAGTTTTCAATTAAATTTTAATTTAAACTCTGTGACTGGTGCAAATCAGCACAGTGCCACTTGTGTCAGTGATTTATCTTAGCTGAGGATTTGGCCCCATATCTCGAGTGAAAGCTCTGCCAAAATAAGCTGCAGTAGAGATCCTCCAGCCAGATTCCAAAATGTGCTAAAGCCCTGAAAGGTGTAGATGGGCATGAAATCAGTGCAGCCTGGGGCCTCTGCAAACTCCATGAGGGGCCTGGCTGAATCTCACTGAAGTGCCCCAAGTACAAATTTGCCATAAAGGGAAAAAAATCCTGCAATCCCCAAAGCCTCTTTTCTTTACCAAGTGGGATCTGTTGATGGCTCTGCTCAGGGTCCTGGTGAAGATCAGAGACCCCCAGAGTGGTTTGGTCTGAAGGGACCCAAAGCCCATCCAGTTCCACCCCCTGCCATGGGCTGGGACACCTTCCTCTAGCCCAGGCTGCTCCAAGCCCTGTCCAGCCTGGCCCTGGACACTTCCTAAGGTGTCCTTTCCTGAAACACAGCCTGGAGCAAGGAGGCAAAACCCAAATCTGTATCTCTTCCATGAAGCAGCCTCTCCTGGGCTCACCTGTGTACTCTCAGGTGAGCTGGTGGGTCACCTGCCCCTGGCTCCTCCAGCCCTGCCACCAGCACGTGGGGACATGGGGACAGCCACAGGCACATTCCTGGTGGCTTCATTTGAGAGCAGGGCTTTGATTTGGACTCACTGCCTCTTTGCATCCCATTTAATAGAGCTGTGGCAGGAAGTCGAATAAGTTAGGAAGTTTAACACACTCATTTTTCATACGTAATGTAGTAATTTCTCAATCTGCCATTCTCAAGAAGTTCTTTTTTTTCTCCTTGCTGTTGAAATCTATCTGGATTGAATCATTGAATCATTATTCCTGATGTTCCACAAGTCTCGTTCTGAATATTTTTAGAATTAAAAAATGAGATTTCTGCTTGGGACTTTTTTGTTTATAAATTTTGCATAAATCTGCAATATAAAAGCAGCAAAAAGAATTCAACTGAATCTTTTCAAGAACAGGATCAGCTTGTGATGTGGAGAGCAAAACCATTGGGTTTAACAGGCTGAGGGTTTGGAAGAGAATGAAGCAATTAAGGGGAAGGAGGGATGTGGAAATGAGGGTCACTTGCACTTTACAGAAAACCAGACCAGCACTGAGCTATCTCTTAAGCTGTGAGGGCTTGGAAAGTCCAAGGACAGCAAGGCAAAGGCTCTCTTGGCATGGCTGCTTACATTTTGGCTGGCAGTAACACTGAGGGTGAGGAAAGAAACACCTGCCACTGCAACTTTAGCCCTGGAAGTTCATGGTTTTGTGCATTAGGCTGGAATAGCCGGTTCCAACTCATCTGGTGATGATTGGGCTGCACTAAACTCACAGAAAGAAGCAGTTCAGGAGAGGTGAGTCAGCCTCCCCAGCCCAGCATCAGCGGTGTCTGGACAAGTTTGAATCACAGCCTCAGACTCAATAATATTAATAGAGCACCTTGAAGTGCAAGGCTGTGATGAGTGGAATTGGTTGGGCTCATTTGCACTGTTTGGAGAAAACACATTGTGGATTGCTCTCATTGATGTTTGGGAAACTTCAGAGCGAGTGGCAGTGATGGATGGGCCCGAAGGAGAGAGCAGCCAGAGCCAGAGCCCTGCAGCCCAGGTGGGAGATGGAAGCTGCCAGCAGGAAAGGCCTCTGTGCACATGCTTCCTCCTCCTGGGGCTCTCTGCACATCCCTTTCCTCCTCCTGGGGCTCTGTGCACATCCCTTTCCTCCTCCTGGGCCTCTCTGCACATCCTTCCTCCTCCTGGGCCTCTCTGCACATCCCTTTCCTCCTCCTGGGCCTCTCTGCACATCCTTCCTCCTCCTGGGCCTCTCTGCACATCCCTTTCCTCCTCCTGGGCCTCTCTGCACATCCTTCCTCCTCCTCTGCCTCTCTGCACATCCCTTTCCTCCTCCTCTGCCTCTCTGCACATCCCTTTCCTGCTCCACTGGGAGCAGCCGTGGGAAGCACCGGGATGCTCCTCTGGGCACAGCACAGCTCTGCTCCTCCCAGGTGGGGCACAGACCTGCCCTGGAGGGTCATTCCTTTTTGTATATATGGCCAAGAGAGATTCTGGCCAAGCCTGGGACAGTGCTTGTCCACATAGACAAATTACAAGATTCAAGTATTTAAATATTTTAAAATCCAACCTCTTCTCCACCACCACCTTTTCCTATGGCCACTGAAAACAGCCAGTGGATCAGGGAGGCTCCTCTGCCTCTTGGTCCTGCTCAGCCTCCTGGAAGGAACGCCCTCAAAGAAGGGTTAAATGAATCTCAGCTAAATTCACTGGCCCTTTATTAACAATTAGCATTTTCTGTCACATGCCGTGCAGGGACGCTGCGGGAATGTGATCCTGGTTAATGATGTCAGGCAAAAGCAGGCAGAGCATCCACGGGAAAAAACGTGCAGGTCTCAGAGGCAGAGGGCTCTGACATGCCTTGGGCTGTGCTCTCCCTGAGGAAAGGAGCTGGGGCCAGCAGGGGGGAGGGATGGGCTCGGGGGCTGCAATGGCCGGAGCCCCCCGGGGCCAGCAAGTGCCCAGGGGCAGCCTGCGCCATCAGCCCGTGCCTGGTCCTTGAATAACGGAGCTGCTGTGAGTTCCCTCTGACTCACAGCCCCAGAATTCATCACAAGGGCACTGCCAGATCACTCAGCCCACTCTGAGCTGGGAACAGTGTGGGATGGGCAGCTGTGGGCACTGTCCTGGGCAGGGGCACCCGTGGTGGCCACAGCCAGACCTCCCCTCCCACCGTGGCTGGGAAATGGGTCTGGAGGAGTGTGGAGAGACAGGGGGTCACAGGCACGAGCACTGGCTCTGTTTCTGAGCAAGGCTGTGGGCAGTGTGTCATCTCACACAATGACAAAGCAAGCGACACGTGGGTGAGTGCAAATGTCCCTCTCCTGCTCAGGGACAGAGGCACAAAGGTCTGCACAAGGGAGGATGGCTTTAAGCTGAAAGAGAGTAGACTTAGATGGGATATTAGGAATAAATCCTTCCCTGGGAGGGTGGCAGGCCCTGGCACAGGGTGCCCAGAGCAGCTGTGGCTGCCCCTGGATCCCTGGCAGTGTCCCAGGCTAGGCTGGACAGGGCTGGGAGCAGCCTGGGACAGTGGAAGGTGTCCCTGCCATGGCAGGGGTGGCACTGGATGGGATTTAAGGTCCCTTCCAACCCAAACTGTCCTGTGGTTCTGTGACTTACGGCCACTCCTGGCAGAGATTTTCTGTTTTGGAAGGAAGTCCCTTCCCTCCTCTGCTGCTGCAGCTGATGCCACTGGTCCCACTGGTGACACGGACAGGCTTTACTAATGTGGGTTTCTAAGAAGGGGCTTAAAGCTTTTAATGCTCCCACATCTCTGAACACAGCAGATGAGGTAGAAAAGTCGTTTTCCATCTGTCTGCAAAGGACTGTTAAGTTCTCATCCATACGTAAAGCAGAGCCAGCAGGGATTGTTACAGGCACAATGACAGCGCTCTACAAATGTTAATATGGTTTTTAATTGGGAGGAATAATAGCTTGGTGCTTGGCAGACCAGGCTCTGCAGCAACTTGATCCTACCCTTTTTTAAAACAGAAGGGGAAAATTGCAATTCTGCATTTCAGTCAGGATTTATTTAAAGTAGCTGAGGTGCTGAGCTGACAGCTGCAGTGTCCCTCATCCCCCTGGTTATCCTGGGGACAGCAGAGGCAGAGCCACCACTGCCACTGCACAAGGCTGAGTCCCTGCCACGGCAGGAGGGAGCACCCAGGTCCTGTGGGGGGGGGGACAGGACTCAGAATCACTGAATGGTCAGGTTGGTGGGGACCTTAAAGCTCATCTCATCCCACCCCTGCCATGGGCAGGGACACCTTCCATGAGCCCAAGGCCCCTCCAGCCTGGGCTGGGCTGATTTCAGTGTGGAGCTTGGTGCATTGCCAAATTCTGCTGAAGTTAATGAGGGCCTGTGGACCCACTGAGATCAGGAAAATAATCGGAATTAACTTTTAAATTGATTAGTCAAATTGCATTAAATAAGTTTGTAAACGCTTTCATTTAAAATTAGGGTGGACTAACTGGATTTTGTTTGCTTCACTTTAATTCCAAGCAGCACCATCTAAATGGAAACTTAAAGAAATTTAACCAAACTGGCCCCTTGATTAGTCCTGGGTCTCCCGAAGCACTCAGAGCAGAGTGTGAGACACTCCTGAGCTGCCTGTGTGGGGTGGGAACCTCGCAGGAGGGAAGGAGCTGCTCTGGCCAAGCCTGGCTCGCAATCACCCATGGGCTTGATTGCATTCCAGCCACTCCGCATCTTCCCCTGGGTTTTCGGTCCTCATTGCCAGCTTTGGCACAGGGCAGGGCATGGCCTGGAGCTGGGAGGGCAGACAGAGGGTCCTGGTGCTTCCAGGGAGCCCCTGCCTGCCCCCAGCCCCCTGTCCAGAGTCTGACCTTCAGGGATTCACTCCTCGCTCCATCTGTGTGGGAGAAGTGGCCACGGAGGCAGGCGGGGCAATCAGGGTGATGCTGGTGCTGGCACACAGCAGCGGCTCGCTGCCAAGCCCCTGGCACCGCAGCTCGGCTCCCAGAGCCTCCGTGTCCTCCCCGAGGTGTCCGGGAGGGCTGGAGAGGGGCTGGGACCCTCCTTGGGAAGGGAGGAGCACCGGGAACTGAGCCGGGCAGAGCCGGGCACGGCTCGTCCCGGGGCACAGGGAGCGTGGAAAGAGAGAATTCCCACGGGAGTGTGCAAGGAGAGAATTCCCACGGGAGTGTGCAAGGAGAGAATTGCCACGGGAGTGTGAAAAGAGAGAATTCCCATGGGAGTGTGGAAGGAGAGAATTCCCACGGGAGTGTGGAAAGAGAGAATTCCCA
>VXAX01000694.1:18867-85799 GCA_013399835.1 Leptocoma aspasia
GTGTCCCCCCGGGCCCCTGAGCCGGGCAGAGCCCCCCCAGCTCCCCGTGTCCCCGCTGTCACCCCCGGCACCCCCGGGACTGCAGCAGGGGAAGGGGCTGCAGAACGGAGCTGAAGATGATGTCGGCTGGCAGCATCGTCAAGGGCAGAGGGAGGAAACTCCTGCCCAGCGCCCCTCCCTGTGCAGAACAGAACGGGAGCCGTGCAGCTCTCCCCCTTTTTGGAAGGATTACAATGCAGTTGGAGTATTTTTAGTAAGGCCTTAATTAAATCATCAAAATATCTCAGGCTGATGTTCATCAGCAAGTAAATTCAGGGAACAGGACAAGAAAAGCAGCTGTGCATTATTTTTCTGAGTAATGATATTTGGACCTCCGTGCAACAGAAAGTGGGGGAAAAAGTAAATTATAGAGAAAATGCATTCAGGAAGGTTTTAATGTTATTACAAACCTGCCTTATAATGTATGATCAAGCATGTAAGTGAAAATCTTAGGACCCAGGGGTAACATATTGATTCTGGTGGACATTAAAATTTCCATTTGATGCTTAAGCAAAATCTAATCTGACTTCTGATTTTGCAAAATATTTTAGGGTAATTAGACATGTTTGTGCTTTATTGATTCTTAAAATGAACATAAGTATGTGGGGAATTGCTAACTCTCTGGATTAAAGAAAAAAAGACTCCTTGCTTTGCAAAAGTTCCTGTAACTAAATTACTCTCTGCAAATGTGACCCCCATTATCCTGGGTGGAAATGAATGCAGGAACAGGTAAGGGAGTTGAAAATCATAATGATCATAAAAGTGATGCTTTAGTGTTTAAATGAAAGTTTGTTTTCTCATGGTTTCCCACAGGCTGTGGGGTAAATTGCTCCTCTGGAGGGCTCTGAGCACCCGGGGCAGTGGGAGATGTCCCACAGCAGGGGCAGAGTGAGGTGAGCTTTAATGTCCCCTCCGACACGGACCCTTCTGGGCTTCTGCAATAAAACCCCAAACAGCCCAGAGCACGGGCTGGGGGCAATTCCTGTCGGAAATGGGCTTTTGGGAAGTCAGGCTCAGAGCAAACACCGAGGGCATGGCCTGCACAGCGACCTGAGCCAGCAGCTCAGGGAGGGCCACCAGCAGCACCGAGCACTGCCCAGGCACAGAGCAGTCCTGCCAGCCCATCCCAGGACACAGAAACACCCCCTGCTCCCTTCGTCCTTCCAGCCCATCCCAGGACACAGAAACACCCCCTGCTCCCTTCGTCCTTCCAGCCCATCCCAGGACACAGAAACACCTCCTGCTCCCTTCGCTTTTGCTGCCTTTCCCACAGGTATTTTGGGAGAATGAGGCCAGTTTCTGCTGAGCTGCCTCCCCACGTAGCTGAGCTGCAGAAACACCCCAGACACCGTGAGCATCCTGACCCCTGTCCCCTAACGCCGTGGGATGCAGCAGAGGCTGCAGATCCAGCCCAGCATGCCGAGGGTGCCCCGGGGAGCACAGAGGACAAAGTGCCCTTGGGAGCGAGCCCGTCCCCACCTGGCAGGGCACGGGCTCTGGGCACCGGCTGCTGCCAGGGTGTGAATCTGCTCAAAAGGCTCAGAAGGACAGGAGTTCAGCTGGTTTGAACAGATGGCTGGGTAACACTTGCTGCCGCAGCCGCAGGACCCAGCAGGGCTTTTGTGTTCCCATTTACTGCTCTCGCTCTCTCCCTGCCATTCTCACATGTGTGAGCTCAGCCTGGGACTGGGCTCAGCCCCCGCCCTGCAGCTCAGATGGAGTCATAAATAAGCAATAAGCAGAGATAAGTGTCTGATTTATTGGGGAGCTCGAAGGCAAAGTCAAGCAGTAGCAAGGTCACATCCACAGTTAAGCACGTCCCTGCCACAGCTCGCTCCTCTCTCTCCTCCCCTTCTGCCCCTGCCAGGTCTGGGAAGCACCAGAATGGAATTTTTGTGTGCACTTCTCACTTCCTCTGTGTACTAAAACCAGCTCATCTGCTCCCAATCCAGGCATTTTTCCTGTTGCAGTGCCAGTGCACCACAGCCCAGCGGGATGATGGCCGATGGCCTGCGGCTCCTGGCTCGCCGTAGCGTGGCAACAAGTGCTAAGCAACACGGAGGTTGCCACCAGGCCCTCGGTCTGGCTTTTATCTGGTGAGGGACCACTTATTTAAGAGCTGATCTCTGTTCCAGACACTGCCCCTCTGCAGGGCTGACAGCCATGTTACTCATCAGAACCTGCCTGAAGTGGGTGCTGGTTTGAGGTACAAATATCCCTGCTCTGACAGGCAATATGTCAATAAGGGGAGCCCACTTTAATCCACATTACTGACCCAGGTGCTTTGTCAGGATTGCAGCTTGTGATTTTCCACCCAATGGCTTCCCACCTTGCCTTCCCAGGGGGAGGCTGCTTTGGCAGAATGGGTGTCTCATGCCTGGAGAGGCTTGTCCCCCCGCAGGTCCTTGACTCTCCCCAGGGGTGGGTCACATCTCCCCAGGCTCTGATGGACCCCACTCCCAAGGGAGAGAGCAGTGTCCATGCAGCCCTGTGCCGAGGCACTGCCCCTGCTCCTGGCATCACAGAACCTTGGAATGGTTTTTGTTGGAAAGGACCTTAAATCCCATCTCATTCCCACCCCCTGCCATGGCAGGGACACCTTCCACTGTCCCAGGCTGCTCCAAGCTCCATCCAGCCTGGACTTGGAGACTGCCAGGGATCCAGGAACAGCCCCAGTTTCACTGGGCACCCTGTGCCAGGCCCTCAGCACTCTCACAGGGAAGAATTTCTTCCTAATATCTGATCTAAACCTACTCTCTTTTGGTTTAAGCCATTGCTCCTTGTCCTGTCACTCCAGACCTTCACAAAAAGTCCCTCCCCATCTCCCTTGGAGCCCCATCAGGTGCTGGAAATTGCTATAACAGGGCTGCTCCTGCCAGGGCTGTCCCAGGAGCACAGACACATCCCTACAGAGTCCTGAGCTGCCCTTAGTGTCAGGATTTCACTGCAGAGCAGGAAACAAGACAAACTCCCATGTGGCAGGGAGGCGGCTGCCTTCCCTCTGGCCAGGAGCGCAGGCTGGGCAGCAAAACCTGCACTGAGAGAACCCTGAAAGAAATCTGGGAGGACAGACTGCTATCTCCTGTCTGTTTCCTCTCTGTCATCACCCGCAGGAGTAAATAAATCCAGGTGGCCAGAGGGAGAGGGCTGAAAGTGATGCTTCCCCATGACACACTGGATTTTCTGTCACTTGGTACTAAATAAGCCATGGCAGATTTAAAACCACCACAGTTGCTGAAAAGATAACCTTAATAAAGTGGGTATAAATAACTGTATAGAAGTATTTCTACATATTGGAATTGTTTATGCAGGTAAAATTTAATAGCAGAGGTGTGACTGCATTTATAACGGAGTAATCAGTGTGTAATTCCAAAAACCCAGTGTGTTTTCTCACAGGAGACAACCCTAATGTCTTTTAAAAAGTCATTAGATTTAAGTAATAGCCAGCACCCAAGTACTTGATCAGGCAGATAGAGAACAAATCAACTTTTATTGCTAGGCAAAAACTAGAAAACCTAATTCCTTGGAAGCTAATAAAAATTTTATAATTTTTTTTGAGTCAAATAAGCGCAAGGTTTATTACTTCTAGACATCTTCATAAAACCTGGAGCAAACCTAATCTAGATGAAAACAACAGCTGTGAGGCACAATATATTTGACCAAGATGGATGCCTCAGAGGTATGATATTCATTAGCTCACTAATTCCAAATGGTAAACAAGGTTTAATTAATTTTGATTTCAAGCTGCAATGGTCAGCTGGCCACGCAGAGGTGTACAGAACGTACAGCTCCTGTAGGAGCAGCTGTCTGCTGGGGAAACTTGCGTGTTCTCTTGACATTTCTGCTGGGAGAAGTTTTGGGAACAAAAAAGGATGAGTGTTAGATATCTTCCCTGTGAGGGTGGGCAGGCCCTGGCACAGGTGCCCAGAGCAGCTGTGGCTGCCCCTGGATCCCTGGCAGTGCCCAAGGCCAGGCTGGACAGGGCTGGGAGCAGCCTGGGACAGTGGGAGGTGTCCCTGGGCTAGTGGAAGGCTTTGCCATGAGTGACAGGACTCTGCCAGGCTGCTGCACCCCAGCCAAGCACTGTTAATGATAAATCTTTCAGTGGTGGATTTGAAGGAGCCTCCTGATGGCAAGCATTTACTCCAGGACTATCTAAACAAAGCGGAAAGCCTGAAAAATCAGATTGTGTTGCTGACTTTGGTGACCCGAGAGAACAAAGCGCTCCCACAGCCAGCAGTCCGATGCACAGTGGAGCTCCCCAGGGAGGAGAGGCGCTGCCCTGGCGCTGTGTGCCCGCGGCTCCCCGGCCGTGCGGGGATGCTCCTCCCGCACCCACCCGTCATGTCCCTGCCCGCGCACACAGAGCCAGATCGGCAGCACGAACGCCCTTCAAGGACAAACGCTCATGGGGGAGCGCATCCCGCAGTTACCATGACAAATGCCGCGGTGGCATTTGGAGCGAGAGCAGAGCGCACGCTGGGTACCAGGGGCTGCACCTCCCCTGTGAAAGGGGGCTCCCAGCCCTGACCCCGCATCTCCCATCCTCACTGATGCTGCTCCCATTTTGGCTCGCCCCTGCAGAGCACCACTGGCCCAGGAACTGCCCCTGCCGGGCCCGCTGAGCCCCGCGGTGCCACCCTGGCACCCTGCATCCCGTGGGGACAGCAGCGCGGGGCCTGTGCTGCGGCTGCCCCGCCCTGCACCGCTCCTCACCCGTCATTTCTGACCTTGAAAAGAAAAATCTGGTGAACTCATGGAGGCACAAGGGACGGGAGGAGCCCCGGCAAGCTGCTGTTCACCAGGGTGCTGTGGGCTGCCTTTGAAATAACAAACAACCACCTTGAAATAACCAACCAACCACCTTTCAAACCACCCTTTCGTGCTCGCAGAGAACTGACCATTGTTTCCCATTTCTGGCAAAAATCCCTTCAATGAAAGTGCAAGAGACAGGTTTTTGGGAAAACCTGACATCCTCATCCCTTCAGTGTCCTGCTTGGGGTGTTCACCTCGTTGTTGTCTGTCCGTGGCATTACCTGTGCTGTGCTCCCCCTTGGGAACGCTGCACTCGCCCCAGGTGGCTCCAGGGACCGGCGAAGTGAGAGCAGAGCTCTCGGGAGGGAAGTCACAGGATGACAGATGTGTCACCGAGCCCCAGCCTGCAGCAGGAGGGGAGCAGGGCAGGTTTCTCTGAGGAACATCTGGCGCAGCTGCAGCGGCGCCGGCGGCTGCGGAGAGCTCGGGGCAGGATCGCGGCCGCAGCTCGGCTCTCCCAGGGCTCTGCAGTCCCCAAGGACAACTCCTAGAGACGAGCTTACGCCTCACACCTGGCTCTGCAGCCTTTTTTCCAGCTGCATGACCTTCCCTGCTCCTCACATCCCTGAGCCGTGGTGCTTCCTCGGCCCCGCAGACAGCAGCCGGCCTGGAGATGCCCTAAACACCCAGAGCAGCCCTAAACACAGCAGGGGGAGATTTATTGTCTCTGATGGATGTGAGTGCCTCCCCTGCTTGGGTGCCCTCCTGCTCACGGGAGAGGTTTGGACAGGCTGGGAAAGCCACCCCAGCCCGGGCACTCAGAGGTTTCCTGCCCTGGGCCGCCCCTGGGCGAGGACACGCCTCAGTGGAGTTGCTTAGAAAAGAACCTGCTGTTCAGTCTGGAGAAGAGAAGCGAGACCTTAGAGTCCCTTCCAGAGCCCAAAGGGTCTCCAGGCCCCACAGCCCAATTCCATGTTAAACAGCACAAAGTTTCATGGGCAGGACATTAAAAGTATCACAGTAAGGAGTTTGCTGAATAATTTCAGAGTTAATGCCAGGAGGAGTGCCTTTATCTCCTCGCCTGTCCTGTGGGAGGAGGGGACATCCTGTGGCCATCACTGACCCGTGGAGGGGCCGTGCTCCAAGGGGCTGTGGAAATGTTTACTGTCACCTCTGAGTGACACCAGGACATGCACTTGTCTTGTATTTGTGAACTAGAAATGTATTTAATTCAGGCTTGAGGCAAAGTCATGGCTCACAGCCCTTTAGTGCACAGCTGAATTTGAAACCAGCTTGCAAAACTGTTCCCAAAATAACCCTGTGAGGCTCTTTTATACAGAGAAATGTACAAAATATTTTTGTTCAAAGACAGAGGTGCAAAGAATTTAAATTCCAACACTCTCCCTGGAGGGAGAGGATGGGTTTGGGGGGCTGTTTCCAGTATGAGTCAGTGCTGGATCAGCCAGACAGCAGAGGCTGTGGGGTGGCAAATCCCTATCTTGGTGAGGTGTGCCTGACTCCACAGCAGGGTGATGGTACCACTCTGAGAAAAGCTTTCAGAATGTATAAAAACCCCCACCCCAGCACCTTCTCCATGGGTTTCCTGTAGCCATCACTGCATAAATCCACTCACCTGCCCCCAAAGGCTGCAGGAGGCTCATGTCCCCTGCTACAGGTAGAGCAGCTCTCCCCAGATCCTTCCCAGGGCTGGGGACTGCCAGTGGTGCCACCTCCAGGGCTGGACTGATTCAGGCTCACCAGGAACCTGCAGCATGGAGATACAGTAATTTATACACAGGGAAGCTTTGTTGATAAATAACCAGAGCTGGAAAGATGCTTTAATGAAGCACAACAACAATTAGCTTTATTCACATTTTCCCCCTCAAAACATAGACAAATGTATGCACTTAAAGAATGACGATGTTTTGAGTAATCACAGCTAAATAAATAGAACAGAAACTTTGTATACTTTATGCAAAAGATCTTGCTGGCTGCAGTATTTCAAGTTTCATTTAAAAATAAGTGATTGGAATGAAGCCTATACCCCAAACCCATAACTTTGCATTTTCAAGGGCTGTGGCCATAGTGTAACAATGAATATATGGAAATATCTGTCTCCTGCAGACCATCACCCTGTAGTCGCTATGTCTAACACAATCTGTCAAAATACACCAACAGAAGAACTGAAAAGAAAGTTGATTCTCTTGCACGCCCCTCTTTGTCTGGTTTCTTCATTTGCCTGTTAATAGCCCACTGTGCAATGAATTACACACAATTCAGGTACCATCCTTGTACCCTGCAGAAGAGAGCTGATCAAGTCCTGCATACATCTCCAGCCTGGAGGGAACATTCCTGCTCCTGTGCTTGCTGTGGGTCTCTGCAGGGACCTGGGTGCACACAGCAGCTTGGAGAACCCAACAGCACCAAAGAACAGGCAGGACAAAAACTGTTTCCTTAAAATATTCAGGTCAGTCTTGATGAATAATGAATGCATCCACAGAAATGGGGCTCAACCACACACAAAACAGTGGCTAAATTAATCAGGTAATTTAATGGCAAGGAGTAATTTGACATCTTGTGTCTCACGGGTGCTACTTCCACAGCTTTCCTCCAAGCAGCCTGGCTTATTCTCACTGCTGCAGGCTGGACTTTCTTAGTGCAAGGCTTTTAATTATGCAGGCTGGACTTCTTTAATGTGAGGCTTTTAATTACCCTTAGATCAATACTTATCATCAGCTCTGAGGAAAACTTTCCCCTCCTGGTGTGAGCTGGGGAGTTACAGGAGCAGACTGTGTTAAACATCCCCCCTCACGTGGAGGAAAGGCACAGTCACTGTCCTGGGCTTTGGGGCACCAGGGTGTCACCATCCTGTCCTGTGAGCAGTGGGGTGTCACATCCCCTGTTTGGAGTGCAGGGGTGTCACTGTCTCGTGGTTCAGAGGAGCCAGCCTGGGGGTACCACAGACCCCTCAGCACCTCACTGCCCTTCCAGGACAGGTCTACAGGAGGTGGCTGCATCCTCCAGCCTGGATCAGATGGGGAAAAAATCAGCCAAGAAGAGCAGCTCCTGCTGTTGTCCTACTGAAACACAAGGAGAATTAACAACGTTCTTTTTCATGTTGAGAGAGGCTTGAATTCTTTACAAAACTCCCATCAAGACTCTCAGCCTGGCATGTGCTTTTTCTCCCTCTTGTTCTCCTTTCCATCTCCACTCTGGAAACAGAGGCACCCTCCCACAGGGACTCTGCTGGACCATTTCCCCATGCCCAGGACACCCTGGGGGCAGAGCCCGTGTGCCCAGCACGGAGCCCGGCCCCTCCTGTCCCCTCCACGGCATCCCGGCCCCAGCAGAGGAGTGATTGGAGCTAATGAGTTTGGCCTTGGGCAACCACCTCCTTCTCTTGGTTATTTTTGTTTTTTTGGAGCCTTTCAGCCCAGGGTGCTTGTTGCTTCTCCGGCATCAACAACATTAACAAGCTCTGACATCTCATAAATTTCCCTTGGTAGAAAAAAAGAGAAGCAAATAGAAAAACAAGTTTCATCAGTACAGGGGGTTTGGTGCTTTGAAATTTTTCCTTCCTTTTCCATGCAATGGATTTTGTTGTGAGCAGCCCCTTTTATCCTGCTGGTGTCTCTCTGCTGCAGCTGAAGTGCCTGGGACAACACCAGCTAGAACACACTCGTTTTGGCTTTGGGTAGAAAATGCTGAGATAAAGTGAGATCTGATTAAGAAAAATATAAATAGATCCAATGCAAGCCCAACCATAAAAATGTAACAAGTTCAGAAATAAGAGAAAACTGATTAACCCTGTTATCTTTTCTTTCAGTTTAAAGCCATTCCTTGTCCCATCACAATGATCAGATAGATCATATAGATTATAGATCAATAGATTATAGAATGCTTCACCTTGGAAAATACCTTAAAGATCACTGAGTCCAACCATTAATCCCACACTTCCCAGTCCACCTCTAAGCCATGTCCCCAGGTGGGCTTTGCAGCTGAACAAGCATCACTGCAGGGTCATTCCCACTCACGTGCCTCAGTTTCCCCTTTTAAAATCATGTATAGGAATAACTTGTAATTGTAAGAAAAATCTTTGTAACACTTTATTTAGAAATTGGGAAGTTAAGAATTGGGATTGATCATCACTGTCACGAGGAGCTTGTTCAAACAGTCTCTGCCATGGCAGCCGTGGGCCCTCTCCACACTTTCCTCCTTGCTCTCTGCAGTTCTTTGCCAGTGCCCAAAATACAAATTGGCTTTCTTAGGGAATGAGAAATCTCCTGCCTGGGAGCTCTGGAGTTTGTGCTCAGGATGCAGAACCTGCTCCCCTTCCATCAGGCTGGCAGTGCTGCTCTGCTGAGGTGCCATTAGGAGCTGAGAGGGATGGAGCAGCCACGAGCTGTTCTCTCTCCTCCTTGCAATTGATTTTCTTAAAATACACATCCCAGAGCTTCCCACAGACACTGGGGCAGGGCTCTCCTGTAGCTCACTTTGCTGTTGGGAGTTGGATGTGGCCCAGCAGCGAGTCAGGCTCTGTCCTCCCCAGGCTTGCCTCTGGATCAGAGATCCCAGGATCCCAGCCTGGCTTTTCCAAGAACTTGTTCTTATCAACATCTGCCTCGGGGCAAAGGGGTGCTAAACCAGTCACACACGGCTGCCAGCAAGGGCACAAACCCCAGCATTAATGGCAGAGGCCAAAATGGATTTTATCAAACCCTGTCACCCCCAACACAGATCTCCAGGTTGGTGTTCTTTTCCAGCTCCTGCTCCATTGCTAGAGCAACACATAAATTATCATTAAAATGATGCTACTGGGAGACAATGTGAGGTGGAAGAGAAAAACTGATTTTCCAAGGATAAAATTATTCAGCAACAACACTGGACATGTGAAATGGAATTTTGGACTCAACATCCACTGCTTTATAATGAGGCAGAGTATTTTCCTTACGGATCCTGTTCTTGAAGCCCTGGAGCTCCTGACTGTGTCCTCTGCTTTACTGCCACAACATAAATATCAGGAGTTATGGCTGCAGCAAGCACACTGCACACTGCTGAGCTGGTTTGAATTGAATATGAGTTTAATGTCAGCATCCCATAGTGCCACAGCAGCTGTCGGGAGGCAGCTGTGTTTATCCTGTTTTGCTTTCTGCATTCAGCCTTTGACCCCAGACACACCATCACTGGCCCTGGCTGCAGGAGGGGAGCAAGAGGAGATTTCCAATTAAACCTCTTTGCAATAACAGGCAGCAGTCAGAAGGACACCTGTGGACATTTTCACATTTTTGGAGAATATTTGGAAGCTGCTTTAAAGGCCCCACAGAGGGCGATGGCACAGAGCTGCTGCCCTTTAGGAGGAGCTGGGCTGTGTGTCCAGGCTTTGGCTCCTTTGGCAGCAGCCCCAGGAGCAGAGGGAACAGCAGCAGGGCCTGCAGGGTGAGGGACGAGCACACCAGCTCAGCAGCCAGGTCCTGGGGGGACACAAGGAAGGATGGCAGTCCTTCCCTGGCTCTCAGAACCACTGGCTGGCTTTGCCAAGAGGAGATAAATTGATACAAACCTAAAAGATTTGAGAATGAACTCTGTGTCAGGCAGCTCTGGCATTATTAAGCTTATCTTGGGAGCAGACAGAAAACTATGAGACAGAATGTCAATTAATTTGAGTGCAAGAATTCCCTGGGCTGGCAGCTCCAGGAAGGCAGGACAGCTGCCCAGATGGCAGTGTCAGAAGGAAATGGATTTCTCTGCACAGACCCACAAGCTTGAAACCCTTCTCATTTCTATTGGTTTTAAGATTCTGCCCAGTGTAGAGCACTTTGGGCTGGATGAATGCTGCCTTACAGCAGTAATTGATGCCCTTACAGAGAAGAAACTCCATGTGCACAAAGCCAGTACGGGGAGAGGAGTTCTGGGAAGTGAACAGACTCATCCATCAGGACTGGGACCTGCTCCCAGCAAACTCATCTCCTCTTGCTCCTGCCCACACCGTCACTGCCATTACTGGGGCAAGGAGGGGACACCTGGGGCTGGCACTGCCCTCACGTTGTGCTCTGAGGAAAGTGCTTGGCTTGACTTGGAATTTGATCTGTTGCAGGATCTTGGGCTTGGGCCATGGAGGAGCTCACAGATAATGTAGAGCTGGCTGCCTGGCCCTGCAGGTAATTGATCAGCTGGGAGTCACACACACCAGGACGAGCTCGTTTAATGTACTCCAACCCGTCTCCGTGTGCCCACAGCGGGCCCAGAAATGCTGTTTGCAGCTAGGAAGTCCATCACCAGTGACAGGAGCCAGCAAAGTCGTTGTCATTATGTCCAAGAGAGCAGAAAGGCTCCTCTGCTTTGATTTCTTTCCTGCCCAAACCCTGAGTTCGGTGCGTCCGACAATCCCAGCTATTGCAGTTTGGCTTCCCACCTGCAAGGCGGGCACAGCCCGACTGATGCCAGGGGATCCTCCCGGGAACAGGGCAGGGAAGAGGGAAGAGACTGGCACCTGGCTGTTCTCCTGGCACAGCTGCAGCCTGGTTTAACACCTGGGGTTCAGCAGCCAAACCCTTGAATCCTGTGCCTCAGTGTGCCCTGCCCGGAGCCCGCAGCAGGAGCCCCTGGCCCAGGAACGCGGCTCCTGCTGGGCTCAGCCCCGGTCAGGGGGGCTGGAATCCTCATCCCCATCCCTGCGGCACCCCCTGAGCGTGGCACAGGGCACCGGTCCCGAGCAGCCTCGCCGGGCAGCGAGCGCAGCCCAGCCCGGCCGGGACCGCCCTTCNCAAAGTCCTCTTCGTTCCTCCTCGCAGCCAGCCTGGAAACCCTCAGGGCAGTATTTAACACCTCCTTTATCATTCCCACACTCTGTACAATATGCATTTATGCAGGTTTTCTCTGGAGGATCATTCCGAGCAGCCACATTATATATTTACACTTAACACGCTCTTGAAGGAACTTGCTGTACTTGCAATGTGCCCCCGGAACAGAGGAGCTCCCACGAGACGTTTTCCCCTAAACACTGCTCAGAATAAGCAACACTAGAAAGGGCCAGATCCGTGAGGGGCAAGAGGGAAAATGGGTCTGGTCCCATCTGCCCGGCCTGGCAAGGTCACAGCCAGGGAGAGCTTTCCCTGGGCAGGGAAAGCAGCCCATGGCAAAGGCAGGAGCAGAACTCCACAAGCACCCAGAGCTTTGCCACGCCGTGAGAGCTGTGCCAGCAAGCTGTGCATGTGGCAGCACTGCAGGATCCCCCCGCAGCAATTACAGGACATCTGGGACCTCTGTGGGGCTGAGGAGCCCTGGAATCACCTGGTGCTGGGATTTTCCTTCCAGCCCCATCTCCTTCCAGCCCCATCTCCTTCCAAGCCACAGCCCAGCAGCTGTCATGGCACAAAACAGTTGGAAGATCTCTGGTGGCCTGAGCCACCTCTTTTGGTATTTGCACAAATGTAGGGCAAATGAAAATTAAGTGAGAGTGGGGCTAGTCTGCCGGCTCTTTCTCCATCCCTCCGTGGTACTGTGTGGAAGAAAATTTGTAGCTGATGGCCACAAGGCTCAGGGAAAGGTTTCTGCAGATGTTTCAGGAAAATCCTGACAAGAAGCCACGTGCCATCCCACACACTACTCCCCAGGCACAGCCTGCTCTCCATCAGCATTTTCTCCTCTTGATTTCAAAGCTGCTTTTCTCTTGCTACAGTGAAGTACTGAGAGTTTTTACTCCTGTGAAACACTCCTGTTCCTTGTTTAGGCCCTCCATGGCTGGTGGAAAAAAATTTAATTAAAAGCTGTTCTGCTTTTATGTCCAACATGCTTCAACTGGCAGTACATCTTTTTGATGCTGGAATTGCCTGCTTGGTATTTCTTACACCCGCTAAGCAGCTGGTGCAAGGCAGCACTCGAATTAGAGTGGGGAGCTGGATGGAAACTGCCTGGTGTGGCCACAAAACCCTCTGCATCTCTGGCTATGCTGCTAATTATAGCAGTGGCTGGATTCCAGCTGATGTCCTGGGAAAACAAGGCTGTAGGCCCAGAGATGAGGGGAAAAGTGCTAAAACCTACCCAGCCAGCTCCTCACAGGTGGCTCGCTGTCTTCTGCCACCTGCAATTCATTTCATGGCATTGGAAAATGCCTCAAATAAAGGATTGTTCCCCTGCAGAGCCAGAGGAGAGGTTTCATGGATTAGGAGGAAATCTCCTCCCAGATTTACATCCCCTTTGGCCTCAGCCTTGAGATGTGCAGGAGGTGGTTCACCCACATCCCCTGTGGGTCAGCAGGGTGTGACCCCCTGAGCTGATCTCAGCCCGTGGGTGACCACAGCAGCATGGCCTGGGCCCCCTTTGCCCTTGGGGTTAAAAAAGCCTCATTCCCTGTGACTGATGTGGTTTGTGGTGCTGCCTGGATCATGGGATAACTGCCCACAGCACTGGCTAGGGCACGGTTTGGCACAAGAGGAAGTGCTGGGGAGTGAAAGAGAAGGGGAAATAAGAGGGAAAAGCAGCTGCTGGAGCTTCTGGGCTGCAGAACCACCTGTGGGGCAGCTTTTCCTGCTGCTAAACCCAGGCACCAACTGCCCCTTTGCAGGAGAAGGTGGCTCTATCCCCCCTGCCCTTATGGAGAACCAGGAGGGGGTTTGGGGGTTCCTTTGGGATTTGCTTGTGGCTGCTTTAGCTTCTGAGCCAGGGCTATCCTCTGAGTAGCCAAGACCCAGCAAATCCTGACCACGGCCAAAGAAATTGCATTTTTTCCTCTCTTTTATCAAGCGAAATATTAATAGTAAGCTGCAAAATTGATTCTTTGTCTTTTTATCAAATCAGCCTCAAAGCTCCTTCTCCTTTCTGGGTCTGTGGGGTTTTCCAGGAACCCCAAAATCCACCCACCCATCAAATGCCATTACAGGTAGAAACATTGTCAGGCTGTGTACAGTAATATAGACATTTATGATGAGAAACTACTTAATAAATTCAGAACAACACTTTGTGACATTTCCCACAAGACTTTAGTGCTGTTTACAAATTCTGAAGAACACCCCAAGTCATTTCTGGCACAGACTTATGATTTATTTCAAAGCAAAATGGGTCGGAGTGTGTGGGTCTGTGTTTAATGCAGAAAGGGATTTGGAAATGAAAAGTCAACTGGCATGAAAGATTGCTGGGCAAGTGTAAAAGCAGTAAAGCGTGTGGGTGGTCTCTGAGCATGTAATAGGATATTTGTAAGGAAAAGAAACATGCAGCATTCTAAGCTTTAATAAAACAGTTCCTTTTTACCAAATCAATAACGTAATAGTAATTTTCCAAGGCAAATTGCCTCTAAACTCCCTTTTCTTGAGGAAAGAGTGGCACAAATGGGACAAGGATGAGAAATGACTGCAGGAGGAGCCGTGCACGTGTCTGGGGGTGACCCTTCCCTGCCTCCCAGGCTGGGGTCCTGCTCCCAGCAGGAGCACCTGGAGCAGGCAGGACCAGGCAGAGCAGGTTTAGCTCATGCCAGGGATGGATAACACCCGGACAGAGGAGGGCTGGAGGATTTTCTGCTCCATCCCAGCTCCATCTTCCCACACATGGCTTTAGTGCCTTTGCCAAAGGATGCTCTGGAGCAGCCTGAGTGCTCTGAGTGGGAGAGGAAAGGGCTCACCAGAGAAAGGCTTTGCAGGAGATAAAACGAGGACTGCAGTGGAATTTGGAATGCAGAAAGGTGTGGAGGAGGCTACAGGGATCGAGGAGGAGCTGGCACAAGGTGCCAGAGCCCAGGGTGGGAAGAACCTCCCCCAGGGACAGAACAGGCAGTGGCAGGACAGGAAAATCACTGATTCAAAATTCAGATAAGAGCAGGGAGTTATTTCTATCTGAGAAGACTTCCCACTAATCGTGCTTCCTGAATCTGCCCAGTAACAGCATCATGGAATGATCAAGGCTGGTGAAGATCTCTGAGTCCAACCTTTACACCAGCAGAGCTGCATTCCCCATAGTCCCTGTCCCCAGGTGCCACATCTGCACTCCTTTTGAACACTTCCAGGGATGGTGACTCCACCACCGCCCTGGGCAGCCTGGTCCAATGCCTGACCACCCTTTCAGGGAACAAATATTCCCTAATATCCAATCTAAACCTTATGGAAGCCCGAGTTACATTGTGAGTCGCATCATCAGAAGTTCCAGGGCATCACACTGAAAACAAATTAATCATTGTACTACTCCCTCACATGAAGCTCAGACCCATCTTCTGTTTCAATACTTAGAGAGCACCAGCATAATTTATTTTTCAAAATTCAGAAGCAACACTTAAAGATGAAAACTCACAGGAGTATCTCTGGCTGCATCACCATTCCTCAGCAGCTCTCGTGTCTCAATGCAAAGCAGACAATTTAACTGCTGTAGATTAGAGCAAGGAGTGAAAGCAGTGAGCACAGCTATCACACACTGGCTCATTTCTGGGCTCCATCCCTCTTTTGCCTCACAAGGGTGATTTCTTCCATGACTTTATTAAGATGTACATCAGCTCCCAGTGGAGAAGATGATACATTCATTGAGGAGGGGTTTTGTTCATTTTTAACTTTTAGGAAATAAAACAATTTCAATAGGAATAAAATGTAATAGTTGTCAGATGTTCTGGACTTGAGTCAAGCAATGAAAACCAGCACAAAGATTGATGCTCCTGTTGGGAAGGAATCATAGAATCATGGAATCACAGGCCAAACCTGTGTGATGGCTGGACAAGCTGCCCTGCATCCATTCCTCTGGCAGTGACTCCCCTGGGAGAGCAGCTGGACGTAGAACAAACTCTTCTGCAGAGGGACTCAGCCTTCTGGGCAGTTCGGAGGCAGAAATTGGCTTCAGGTATTCTTTTCTGTAAAGGAAAAAGGAAGACAGTTTGAAAGGCTCTGCCATTGTCCTCCAGGACAATAACACAATAATTAAAATCACTCTACACAGTCCATTTTCCTTCCAGATTTGGGAGACTATAATAGTGAGAATAACAATTGCCAGGACCCTTTTCTTCTCCCCCCAGAAGAACCTCACAAGTGACAGAGACTTGAAAGCTCAGATTTGGCTCTCAGGGAGAAGATAAAATGCTGCTCAGAATATAGATTTTGGTGCCAGCTGGGAATTACAGCCCTGATCCATCCTCCTCTGTCATTGGAGTCTGTGTTGCTCTGTGGGCTAAATGGAAGTGAATACAGTTACTTTCCCTGTCTTGGGGGAAAAAATGACATTCCATTTTGTCTCCAAAAAATACACATTATTTAACTTATAAAATATTTAATCTGTGTAATTAATCCTCTCATGACAGCGCTTTGCACATTTTTCTGGCAATCCATACTTTGAATGGCCTATAGTTATAGCTAACTTTGTTTCCTTTTTCTCATGAAATTAATCAAATGCTTGTATTCTAAATTATTCAGAAACTGAATGAAGCCTGCTTTCTATGGCTTGCAGCAAGAAAACTCCTATTTCTTTCATGTGCCAGCAATGCAGAAATTCCATTTTTCCAAGGGGGAAAGGACTGGGAAGCAGCAGCGATCCACAGGCTGTGGTGTGTCACTGCTGTGCCCTGGTGGCACGGCAGGGGCTGAGCAGGGGACAGTCTCCTCACATCCTCCTGCCAGGGGCAGCAGCATCCCGAGGGACTCCAGGCTCAGGGGAGCCATCCCAACAGCGATGGCCCCACTCCCAGAGAAGCTGGGAGCAGCTGTTGCTCAGCTCACTTTGATTTGTCACCCCAGCTGCAGTTCTGGGGCTGAGCAGGGTGACTTTTCCCTTCAGGGGTCTCCAGGACAGGTGAAATGGGCTCTGGGTGCTTTGTGCTCAAACCCTCCTTGCTGGGTGTCAGGGCTGGCAGCTCAGGCTGCTCCCCAGGTGTTCCCTTCACCTGCCCAGCACCACCCTGCCCCGGGCACTCTGCTCTCCTCCCATCCTCCCCATTCACGCTCTTTCTTTGGGGCATTTCAGAGCGTTTCATCAGCGTTTGGTGCCCACTGGTGCTCAGGGCTGGCCGGAGCCCGGCTGCTGCCGCGGGAGGAGCCTGATCGCAGCCTTGGCAGGGCTCTGAAGTGCTTTATCAACACTTGCTCCTCTCAGCTCCACCCCGTGCATAAGGCTCTTGCTGGATTCAGAGTTCAGCCCCTTTGAAGTTTTCACCTTCAGGCTAATATTTTTCAGCAGAAAATTTTCTCTATCACCACTTGTGGAGGAACCACATGGAGCGTCTCACTGCAAGGGAGTTGCTGTGTCACTGAGCTGCGTATGAATTTCCTGAGATCCTCTTAGTTTTCTTAGCAAAAATATTCCTTCTTTCTCTGAGCAGCCACTACTTGGAGGCCCCTGGGAGTGTTCTTTCAGCTCTGGCTCCTGCCCAGCAGCACTCAGGTTCCAGTGACTCCAGGGAGCAGCAGCAGTGAGAGCTCTGGCCCAGATGTGGAGGCTCTGGAGGAGAGGTTTTGGTGACAGGCAGAACGTCACCGTCGCCACCTCCTGTCACACAGGCTCTGGGAAACCTTCGGAGCTCGCAGTCTGTCCCCTCCAGACTGACAAACCCTGCTCCCAAGGAAATAAATTACCAGCACTCAGCACTGAGAGGAGACCCCAGAGGGGCCGACAGTTCATTAACTGTACCCAGGGAAATGTCCTAATCTGCCCTTTACTCTTCAGACTTTACTTTGGAACTCTGTCTTTACTACCAGATAATGTAGGAAATGGATAGAAAACTCTATTTTCTGGCTGTCCCACTGCCCAGTGGGTTGTCAGCTGCTGGCACTTAGAGAAATGCATCCAGAGCACCCAGCCTGGTGGCAGGGGAAGGGGGGGTGTCTGCTGGAAACCATCCCCGGGGAGCAGTGGGATGGAGCAGCCACAATTCCAGTAAGAAAACCTGAAGGGGAAACACAAAGCACCAACCTTGCTTTGGGAGCCAGCAACTGCTTTGGCAGAACACAGCAAAGTTTCCATCACTTGTATTGTTAATCAGCTCTGAGATTCACCGAGAAAGAAAAAGTAATAAAAATAATTAAAAACCCAAAAGCAAAGCCTTTGTTAAATCATACCCTGCTGCACCACAGATTTCAGTTTACAGAGCTTTGCAGGGCTCTGTCCTAATGCATCAAAGCCTCCAGTGCAGCACCCTGGTCCAGATACAGGAAGTCTTCTAATGATCAACTCAGCATTAGGAGCATCATTGTTAATCAGTTTTTATGGATTTATGAAGCAAATATACACACTTGTCTTGTTTAATATTATTTTCTGCTTAGAACTTTAGTTTAATACAGATGCCCTGAAATTATACCATTCATAAATAATGCAAGAAATAAAACCTTTCTCTTATTCCCTAGTGCACACAAATGCAAGATTAAATGTGGATGTAACAAGAAAAAAAAAGGTAGAACTTTGGGTTTAAGAAGCAAAAAGCAAGTGCTAAGTGCCAGCTCCTCCAAGAGGAGGAAGTCAGTGCAGGCTGACTTCCAGGCTCCAAGGCACAAATGAGAATTGATTTTTAAGGAGAGAATTCATGGCCTTGATTTCGTGCTTAGATTTATATGACTGGGCTGATGTATTTGGTTGGTCTGGCGTGGCTGTGTGATCCAGGTGGCAGTGGAAGCACAGACACCCACCCAGGAATCCTCACCTCAGAGCTCCACGGGGCTCTGGCAGGGCTGCCATCCCCCCTGCCCACAGGGCTCTCAGAAAGCCCCCACGTCCCCACGCTGGAGGGCGGGGGGATGAGAGGGAGCTGCTGCAGGAGCTGCTGCAGACAGGTGGAGCTGGACGCCCGGCTCGGGGAGCTGTGCTAAACCTGCCAGAGCTTCGGTTCATTTGCTATGCATCTTCTACATAATTCATAGCCCACAGACTGCTGAGAATCAGGAACAATAAATAAATAAAGGAGCAAAATTAGTATTTTTTGGGCTGGCTTTCACACGGCAAAACACATCTAAAAGAAAACCCTGGTCTCCCTTTGCTGAATTTGGCCAAAATTTAACCATGGGCAGAACTGTATTCCCACTCAGTATGAGACAACTGCCTCTTTTCTTTCAAATTGGACAAATCGATGTGGTTTTAGTGCTCAGAAGCCTGGGACTAGGGGGGAGAAGGAATGAAAAGAATCTGTGAGCTGTGGGGCATTCTGCCTGCTCTGAGCCCCACCTGTGCCTGCAGGGGCAGAAATGCCAGTGAGCTTCCCTGCAGCCTCATCTTCTGCCTCGGTACTTCCCTGCTGCGCCTTTCCCAGTATTTCCCAGTCATTTCTCCAGCCAATTTCCAGTTCCTAAGCCACGAGCCCTCCCCTTCCACTCGGGGCTCAGCACCGCCGAGGGCTCGAGGCACAGGTGACAGCGCAATCCTGACTGCAACTCCTGCAATTCCTGCAACTCCTTCAATTCCTGTAATTCCTGCAACTCCTGCGATTCCTGCGATTCCTGCGATTCCTGCGATTCCTGTGGCTGTCGC
Organism: Leptocoma aspasia; assembly: GCA_013399835.1. Taxonomy (NCBI): domain Eukaryota; kingdom Metazoa; phylum Chordata; class Aves; order Passeriformes; family Nectariniidae; genus Leptocoma; species Leptocoma aspasia. The sequence continues at coordinate 38,077 of VXAX01000694.1, forward strand.
ACTCCTCCTCCTTCCCCAGGCATGTTGGCACACGGTTTTCTGGAATGCTTTCGGCCCTCTCTCCTCCAGCCTGCAGGGCAGGGACCGGGGCTCCATCGCCTCCCTGGTGAGCCGGGGACAGCAGGGACAGGAGCCTTTGGACCTGGGGACAGCCCCGAGCTGCCAGCTCTGCCCCAGGAGGGTCCCTGTGGCACCCCGGCAGGACCCAGCAGGACCCAGCAGGATCCAGTAGGACCCAGCAGGACCCAATACGACCCAGCAGGACACCGCAGCACACCTGGCTGCTGGCAGCCCCTCTGTGAAATGGAATCCATCCCTGGCCAGGAGCGTGTCCATCCCTGCCAGCCCCAGCCCCAGCCCCGGTTCCCCTCCAGCCCCGGGGCCCGCGGGGAGCAGAGCCCGGGGCTCGGGGAGCTGCGGACAAACCGAGCCCTCATCGCCCCCAGCCGCCTGCCCGGCCAGCAAACACGGGCAGAAAATAAACCCCAGAGCCCGGATTTGAATTAACAGCGAGCTGCTCAGTGGAGCTCGATCTGTCAAGCACCGCGCCCCATTCAGATGAAAATGTGAAGGCCTCAATAGAGCAGATAGAAAACCTCTTTTATTCTCTTTTATTAGAGCATGCTTGTGCGGATGGCAGGTCGGGCTGGACACAGAGCCCAGCTTCAACCACCAGGTGCTCCTGTTCTTGCTTGTTTGTTTGTTTCTTGTGCTTTTATCGATCCTCATCTCCCGTTTGCGTGTCTTCTGGCAGTGCCTCAGTCCTGGGGCTCCCTAGCTCCGCTGCTCGGTGCAGGATGTGCTGGGCTAAAGCCCCACCTCACCTGGCTCTGCCCAGACCCTGCCCACGGTTTGGGTAGCCCTGGGCAACGCTGCCCCTGCAAAACAGCCAAGTCGCAGTGGGCTCGTGTCTTTGAACAGGTCTGAAAGGAGAAAATGGGGATGCCTGGGCTCTGTCATCTCCTGGCCAGGCTCTGCAGGAGCTCAGCCATCCCACCCAGAGCAGTGCTTTCCACCTCCTCTCTCTCCCTCCCGACAGTAATCCCTGAAAATCCAGCCCTGACTGAATGCAACTCCCTGCCAAAAAGTGAGAAAAACTCTCTTTTCTGGTTCCCACATAATTTTAAGAAACAGAATTCTTACTATCCCCCCTGCTCAGAAATACACGGCACAGATGCAGCCTTGAGAGGGAGCTGCCTTGTTCCCAGGTCAGAGGTGGCAGTGGTGGCAGCTCCTGTGGAAAACCATGTTTAGGTAAAGGATGCTTTTCCCAGTGCCAAGGAGGCAGCAGATGTGTGCTGGAGCCCTTTCCTGCTGCCCACCCAGGAGCTTCGGGCATCATTACTCCTCCCTTGCCATGTGTTTTGGCTCCTGCAAGCACGGAATATTTGCAAAGCATTCAGCATTTGTTGAAATACTCTCTCTGGATCAAAGCTCAATATTTCTTGGCTTCTCTACACTTTCTGAGCCGCCTTCTGCTCACTGTTATATATTTGCCTTTCTCTCCTAGGTTGTTAATGGATCTGAACAGCTTTTGTTTATTGGTTGGGCTTCTCTTCCCAGAGAAGGGCAACAGAGCTGGGAAGGGTCTGGAGCCCCAGGAGAGGCTGAGGGAGCTGGGAAGGGGCTCAGCCTGGAGAAAAGGAGGCTCAGGGGGGACCTTGTGGCTCTGCACAACTCCCTGCCAGGAGGGGACAGCCGGGGGGGTCGGGCTCTGCTCCCAGGGAACAGGGACAGGAGGAGAGGGAACGGCCTCAGGCTGGGCCAGGGGAGGGGCAGGTTGAATATTAGGGAAAATTTTTTAAGGTAAAATGACACGGTCTTGCCAGAAGCTGCCAGTTCTTCTTATTGAATTTAGAATCAATAGTGCATCAAGTGGCTTGGGATGTTATTAATCAGAAAATTGGCACAAAGGTCCAGGAGGCAATAACACCACTGCGTGCCCACTCCTTTCTTGTGGAGCAGCTGTTCATGACTCCAGGTAGTGCTAATTACTCCTTGGCACCTGCTTTCCAGCTGCTTTCCAGACAAGGCAAGCTCCTAACAGCACTGCAAAGCTCAGCTGCCTCTGGCTCTTTTCCTGTCACCGCTGTTGTAACCCATGGCAAAGCCTTCCATTGCCTTCCCTCCAGGCCAGGGGGAAGGATGGGAAAGCTGAGGGGAAAGGCACAATTAGTTTGGGTCAAAAGACACTAAAAAAAATATGGGACATCCTGCCAGTGCTGGGAGGGAGGTACAGCAGCTTCTCCTGATGCTGTTACTCCCTGGCTTATTAGGAATATATATATATATATATATACACACACACATACACAATCATAGAATGGTTTGGGTTTGAAGGGGGCTTAAAACTCATCTCATTTCCTCCCTCTGCCATGGCAGGGACATCTTCCACTGTCCCAGGTTGCTCCAAGCCCCTGGGCAACCTGGCCCTGGATGCTCCCAGGGATCCAGGGGCAGCCACAGCTGCTCTGGGCACCCTTGTGCCAGGGGCTGCCCACCCTCCAGGTGAAGGAATATATATAAAATAGACATATATAAAGGTATTGGGAATACATACAAAATATATGTATCTTCTCTCTCTCTCTCAGCTGTAGCCACCAATTGTCATTCATCTTTCAGATGTTCTCTGGGTCTCCAGTGCTTTTCAGGGAAATTAGTTCCTTGTATTCAGAGTATTTAAACCACCTTATCCACCACCTCCTTGGCACCTCCATCCCAGCTCCCTAAAGTGCAGCACTGTCTCACAAGCAAGTTCCATGTCTCTAGCACTGGGGTTTATTAACAGAGAAGATGCTCAGCCCTTAGAAGCTTTTCCATGATCGATTTTCAAAGATTTGAAACCTCTTCATTTTTTTTTCACTTGCCTTTTATAAAAATCTCTGTGTTTGCAAGACTTGTTCAGGGTCAACAGATATAGTAGTATCTCTATAAAAATAACAGGGAATTTCTGAGCCTCTGTGTTCATGGCCTACACAGTACACCAGGGAAAGGAAAATAACTTGAAAAGTATTAGAACATACTTTAATAAGCTCAGGTCTCCTGCCTGTGACCCTGAAAGTTTGTTTATCTTTGGTCTTGTCTTCACCACCACCTTAGGATAAGCATGAATGGATGAATTTACAGCTGCAAATCCCATTTGACTGCATGTAATCTAGTGGTTTTCCATGGAAAAAAGGTCTGAAATGCTGCACCTGTCCTGCTCTTGCAGAGAGGGGATTATGTTCTTATATAATTATTGTAGGGTTGTGTCTAATTGGATTTCCAATGCCATTTATTTCGTCATGAGGCTAACCTGGAAGTAACCTTCAACTGAATTCATTTATCCTAATGAGTTATTAAATTTGTGATTAATCAACACCAAAGGGAACAGAGGCAAAATAACTACTGCCCCCACTGAAAAGAGTGCTAGGCAGATAAATGATGCATCTTCTCCCCAAATCATCCTTCCAGATCTCACATATCTCTCCATAACCACAAGGAGCTGGGCTGTCATCAAAGGACCTCTAATTTATCAAATTACTGCTTTCCTGCAGCCTTCCTGGTCTCCTGGGATAAGCTCTGGTCTCCTCCCAGGTTTCTCCTCATTCCCAATGCATTATGGAGATTTTCTTCTCGTGTGACGATGAGGAGATGTAGAAAGCATCCCCAGACCTCTGGCAAGTGTGCAATTACAGCAGCAGCTGGGGCGTTAGTGCAGCCCCCCTGTCAGACCAGGAGGGAGCAGGGAGGCTCTGGCAGCTGGGGCTGCACCAAACACCCTGGAATGTGCTCTGGCTCTGCATTCCCTGGGAAATTGCTTATCCCACACGCTGCTCAGCCTGGGGGCTGCTGGATGGGGTGACCTCATGTGTGTTGTGCCACCCATGGCAGGGGGCTGTAAAATAGTGACGGGTAAACCTAAAAACCAGCCCCTCCCAGTGCCTCAGTGGAGAAAATGGGGTCCTGAGAGCAGCCTGCTGGGCTGTGCTGTGCTGCTTCCAGAGGGAAGCAGCATGGAGTTCCTAATGTCAATCTCAGGCTAAAAATGTTGCACTGGATGACCATGGAGGTCTTCTCCACCCTAAATGGTTCTACGATTCTAGCACACTGTCCCAGTAGCATTTTGGGGGGTAAAATGTGGATACTGTACCATCAGAGCTCAGGCAGTAGTTTTACCTGCTCTGTAAAAGGCAGCTCTAGCTACCACAGTCATCTGTAATTAAAATGTGTGATCTTCCCAAATGCATGAATTATTTTTTCGGCAAATCCATATTCTTCAATTTGTTGGCCATTCCATTCTCAGGACTCCACTGGCAGATCAAACACACACAGTGCAGTCCTGTGATCAGTGCTAGTGAAACTTCAGATGCTTTAGATCTCTCCTCTCCTCTCCACTCAGGTTTATTTATTTATGCATGATGATGTCTTTTTCCTGGTGAGCTCTTGACCCTCTTGTTTCATGGCTTGCAGCAAAACTTGCCCAACAATGAGTGCTTTTAGTTAAACATCTCACCTTTGGGTGGTGGTGAGACCAAGCTCGTGATTTCACATCTTTCTGTGGGCTGTGACTTTGTCTCTGCTGCTGCATAATGTGATTTTTCATATTTCTTCCCAGAAATGGGGCTGTTAAGTGGTCAGGCTCTCAGCTCCACTGCGTGTCTGAGAGCAGATTCTCATCCCTGCTTCTGCTGCAGCTCCTGCCTCAGGGTTTTAACCAATGTCATCCAGATACCCTTGGGTTAACTCAGACCATGGGGCTATAAATGGAAACCTCCCACAATGGGAGCTGGATGCACAATAGAGATGACAAAAGGAACCAGAGAAAGAGATGCAGGAGATGGGGGGACACTGGGGGCTTTTCACAGCACCCAAAACTGAGCTGTGCGGAGTTGGAAGGGCTCTGGGAAGGAGCAGCAGGGCTGCCTCAGCCAGCACTCTTGTAGGTCCTTCCAGCTGAAATATTCTCTCTTCTCTCTTCTGTTTTCTCTCTCCTCTCTCTTCTCTCTCCTCTCTCCCCTCTCTTCTCTCTTCTCTCCATTCCCAGTGCATGGACAGGAGGGAGGCAGGGAAAGCAGCTCACAGCCTCAGCTCCAGGAATGTGAGGGATGTTTTCCCTTTTTTACAAGAATCTGGTTGCTACTTTGGATTCTTACAGAAAGTACAGAAAAAATTGAGAGAGACACTGGGGATACAAGATCCAGCACGCCCAGCCTGGCAGTGCAAATCCTGCTGGTTTACAGCAGCTCTTCTGTTCCAGCCACCACTATTTCTCACCCCATATCTGATCACCACGTAGCAGTGAACCAGAGATGCAATTAGTATTTCCCAGATATTATCTGCAGCAATTCATAGCCATAAAAGCCAAGGAGTGACAAAGGCAGAGCCCAGCACAGCACCCACCCAGCTTTCTGCCCGGACAGCAGATTTGTTTTGTATGCTGGGATTTCTGACAAGCACAAATAATTGGAGTTTTGGTGTAATTGAAAATGTAGCAATGGCTCCCAGCATCAAACAGGGCTCTGGTTTGTTATCAGAAGGATAAACACCATTTTTTATTGGCCTTTCCCTGCAGGCAGAGGCACAGCTGCCTCTTCTTTACCTGCCTGGAAGGAGGCCTGACCCCAGGCTGTGGCTACCTGCCAGCAGGAGCCCTCCAGCCCCATGGCAGACAAGGCAAGGGACCCACGAGCTGCTGCTCGAGAGTGTGGACACAATTTTCCACACAGTTCCCATCCAGGGCTGTTTGGGGAAGATTAGCGTTGGCAGCGTGTCAGAGATGCGTTTAATCACATTGTGAATATTCACTTGCTCCAGGACAGTTTTCCTTGGAGCCTCAGAGCAGTGGTGGCCAGAGCTGGGCTGTTCCCTGCAGCCCTTCTGGCTCCAAATGCTTGGAAACAACTCGGGGGGAAACTCCAGCATTCAGCAAGTTTATGGGCAATGCAATTTATTTTATGATCAAATTACACCAGGGTAATGCTGCCTTTTGCATCAGACAATTCAGTTCTAGTAATTGCTGCCCTGGGGGTCTCTCCTCTTCTCTGAACACCCAGCCCATTTATAATACTGATGGTAGCAATGTGTGAGCAGAGGGAGGATAATAGACCTTAAATAGCAGCAACATCTTGCTGGAGGAAAGACAGAGCTTTGTCTTTGTGTTTCTGAGACTTGTTGAGCCTGATGAGCTGTGTGCCTGTCCCAGTGAGCTGTGAAACCTCCCCAGGAGCTGATGCCGTGGGAGTTGGGAATGGGTGGGATCAGGCCGCTCTGCCAGGGTGGCTCGAGGTGTGCTCTGTCTCGAACACACGCACACATCCACTGGCCAAAGGGTCAAGTGTCCACCCTTGGAAAGTGGCAGGTGAATGGGGGTGTCCCACACAGCCCCTGAGGGAGCAGAGTGTCCCACACAGCCCTGGAGGGAGCAGAGTGTCCCACAGAGCCCCTGAGGGATCAGAGTGTCCCACAGAGCCCTGAGGGAGCAGGGAATGTCCCACAGAGCCCTGAGGGGATCAGAGTGTCCCACAGAGCCCTGAGGGGATCAGGGAATGTTCCACAGAGCCCTGAGGGATCAGGGAATGTCCCACAGAGCCCTGAGGGATCAGAGAATGTCCCACAGAGCCCTGAGGGATCAGGGAATGTCCCACACAGCCCCTGAGGGAGCAGAGTGTCCCACAGAGCCCTGAGGGGATCAGGGAATGTTCCACAGCGCCCTGAGGGATCAGGGNGAGGGAGCAGAGTGTCCCACACAGCCCTGAGGGATCAGAGTGTCCCACAGAGCCCTGAGGGATCAGGGAATGTCCCACACAGCCCTGAGGGAGCAGAGTGTCCCACACAGGCCTGGCTCTGGGATCAGGCCCGGCTTTGCAGGAGCCCAGGTTAAAGCAAGGCTCCCGCGTGCCCCTACACTGACAAAACTCCGCTGCCAGGCACAGCAGCCTCGCCACAAGGTGTTGATTTACCTTTAACACTTCGTTCCTCGGCAGAAACATAAATCAGCAAGACAAAAAGAGGAATAGGAAACAGCTCCCAGCGATGCTGAAGGGACTCTCGGTGCTTACATGCTGCAACCTTGGATTTACCATCAAGGTTACAGCTCAGAGGAGCTGCACCAGGAGCTTACAGTTCCCCCCATACCCTTAAAATAACTCCAAGTGGTTGAGGTGTTTCTATGAAATCCCTGGGTGAAGAGCAGCTGTTCCAGCAGCCAGCTGAAGGGACTGGGAGGGCTGGGGACACGCTGGGGCACCGCTGTGGCTGGGGGGTCCCCTCCTGTCCCTGCCAGCAAAGCTCAGCCCTGGGCTGCCCCAGCCTGCAGGAAGGGATGGGCATTTCCCAGCCAAACAGCTGCAAGGGTTATTTTAAGAATTACAGAGTTTCTGTTAGGAAAAGGGAAGAGACTCCACTGATTGTCTCCCAGGTGCTGGAGACCTGAAACAGCATAAAGTAACATTAAAAGGGGCAGGAAATGGGGACCTGCTGAAAAAAAAAATAGACTTTTTCACCTGCAAATTTCCATTTCTTGTCACATACGTAGGCCCATACACTTTTTCTATGGAACTATTGATCTGCATGCACTCTTAAACGTATTTCTCATTTCTTTTCTCCTCTCTGCTAACCAGCCATTCTTGATAAATCTCTGTTCTGTGTGAACAGGCACCTGCCCCTGGATGTTCACACAGTGTGTGCACACACACAGATCACAGAGTATTCTGAGCTTAAAGGAACCCACAAGAATCACCAAGTCCTGCACAGAGCAATCCTGAAATCCCACCCTGTGCCTGAGATCCTGTGTGCCTTTAAACACAGCTGCTTTGGTGCTTCCATTGCTCACATCCATGTCTTTGGTCTCATCCACTCAGTCCAAAAGAGATTTCCTGAATAAAATGTCAGTCTGCTTATGGAGATGAAGCTAAATATAAATCTAATACCTGCCTGAGCTCCTGGGCACTTGGAAATGTGGGGTTTTGGTGTCCAGCCCTCTCTAAACCCAGGGAAAGCCCAGCCCTGCTGCTCCATGTCCTGTTGTGTCCCTGGCAGGCTCCCAGCCTGGACACAGCACAGTGACCTCCTGCAGACAAGCCAAAATAATCCCAATTTGCAAACAATTTTTGGAGTCTGCACCTCCCACATACCTGTAAGGGTGGGTGGGAGCAGTGGGACATTAATCTCAGCCTTTTGTACCTTTTATCAAGTGAAGTGAATGGGGAAACAACATTTTCATTGCTTGTCCTCAGAGCCCATGTGTTTTGGCTGAGGGGGCTCTGATTTCAGGAGCTCAAGCAGCCTGAAACCTGCCAGTTCTTAAATTTATTATCGATTGCTTTTCTGTCTCCAGGGATTGCTGCAAAAGAGCCAGACTAAACCCCTTGTTTATGATGCATGGCATTTTCAGCACAGGGTGCTGATGGAGGAGGATTTGGGTATGGCAATTATTCAGCCACAAACACAGCACTGTTTAACTAATGATCAGTTTTAACATAAAGTCCTCTGATCCCTAAGGGCTGGGACGTGCCATAGATCATCTCAGTGCTGGGGCTGCTTGGCCTCATTACTGAATAAACAGAATAAACAGAATCAAGGCAAAGAAGGGCTGGGTGGGAAATGCCCTCCCTGGAGTGCCCTGGGCACTCAACCCCACACCATGCTGTGAGGGAGGGAGAATCTGCACATCTTTCTCTTTCTTACTTTTTTTTCAGCACTAGAATTGTTGTTCTTCATCCCAATATGGGAGCACGTGATCTGAAATATAGTAATGGTTTGTCTTTCTATACCTGGAGTATGCCTGAAGTCAAATAGAGATAAAAAATTTACTTTGCTGCTGCCACCACAGATATTTTTCCAGTAAATTATTCAGCTTTATTAAGCACATAAAAACCTACAAAGTTGGTCTTTCAATGTACTTATATAGCCATAAACTAATATCACTGCTATGATTGCATTTTAATGATTTTTTAAATCTTTGCCTAATTTGTATACTTAACAATCACACCAATAGGAAGAGAAATGCTCGCTGTGGAAGCTTTCTGCTTGGGGATTAGGTGCACCTTTACTGCTCAGCCCCACACTGCCGATCAAAGCTTCCTGACTCCTGTTCCCTGCTCCCAAGGGCTCCTGTGGAGATAACCCAGCTGCTGTGGTGCCCTGCCTGGGTCTGCTCAGCGCCTTGGTGCTCTGCACAGCAGGTTTGAAAGGCTCAGGCTGCTCTGGAAATGCAGCTTCCATCCCATCAGGGCACATTTCTCTTCCCTCAAGCCCTGGGCTGAGGATTCTGGTGGGGCACAAGGAGCACATGTGCCTGGACACAAGTTTTATGTGGAAAAAGAAAGAACTATGTCCTAACTTCTTCAGAAAGTGCACAGAGCTCCAAAACTGGTTTGGATGGTCCCACTTGCCCCTCACACTGTCTCTGGTGGATTTTTGGGTGATGGTGGGAGCACCCCACGGGCAGGAACCACACTGAAGGACACCCAGGTCCTGTAGGGCTGGAGCTTCTGCAGGCACAGCACTGGGAAACTGCCCTCTTCCATTTGCCTGGTGGGCTGTGGTAAAGTTCCCCATTCCTGGAAGTGTTGGAGCAGCCTGGCATGGTGGAAGGTGTCCCTGCCCATGGCAGGGTGGGACTGGATGAGCTTTGAGGTGCCTTCCACCCAAACCAGGCTGTGATCCTATGAAACACACAGAAGTATTTTAAATGGCCTAATTAAACCTTTAATTTACAATTAATAACAGATTAGTACCATTTATATCTGTAGATAGATGGAATGAGCACAGGAGTGCAGTTTGCTGACAGCCTTTAGGATCCTGCCACACCATTCCCAAACAAGATCTATGCCACCAATGGTTAATTAAGTTCTCAGCTGAGCATTCCTTGTAATAATTTCTGCTTATTTAGTGAGATCAGATTTACAAATTATTAAACCCTGCTAATAATTACTCTAAGTGGACATTAATTAGCATTGACTAATCATGAGATGCTCCCTACACCCACTTGCTTATCCAGAGAACTTCTGCTGTTGATTGATACAGAAATGAGAGCCAGATGAATCAGTAATATTTAGAGCTTATGGAAAAGGATTGCCTGAGTCAGAAGGAGCAAATTAGCTGGTAATTCCAGAAAAGTCCCCATATAACTGTGCTGCCAGGAGATGCCTTGGGCTGGGTCAGGCTCCTGCTGCCCCGGGCAGAGCACGAGAGCCCCGGCACCACACGGGCCCCCAGTAGCCCTGGCAGAGGGGGATCAGCCCCTCTGGGGCTCTCAGGGTCCCCCAGCACCACTGGGGTCTCTTCATCAGCTGGGGGATGAGCTCAGAAAAAACCACTCAGGCACCTTTAAGGGCAAAGGAGCTGGGAGAGCATCTTCAAGTTGCACTGATTTTTTCTTCCCTTTAAGCAATTGATGCCGAGGGGACTCGAGGCCCCCCTGAGCCTGTGCTGGAGTGCAGGTAGGAACCAGGCTGTGGGGAAGATTCCTGCTTTTCCAGGAGCAGAGCTCCATGCCTTTGGAGGCTCTCTGCAGCACGCTGTGCCTGCTCCTCCCAGCAGCAGTAAATAATCCCCCTTGCAGTTAAACTGCAACAAATGAAACTGTTAAACACCTTCTACTGAGAGCTGCAAAACCTGAATTCCAAATCTATCCTTTCTATCTTTGTCATGATTTCAAAGTCTTCACATGATGGAATTTGGGGTGGGTTTTCTTTTTTCTCTCTTTAGCAAGCTGCAAAATGTTTCAGCACACTTTGAGCATATCCTCCTGTTAACTTCTTATGCACACGTTTAATTTTTGTGGGGTTTTTCATTCAATCTCTGAGACCGATGCCCAGGTCTCTGCAATCCTTTTCATCTTGGCTCATTGCACACGCGGAAATGGGGCTGCAACACAACATGTTATGGCAAAGTTTCCCCTTTCTGCTTCAGGAATGAATTACATTGCAGGGATCTATATTTGGAGCTCTCCAGCACTGCTCTCCATCCTGTGCCTTTTGATGTTTTATACATTTGTCTGAGCTGCCTGTCTGCCGGTTGAGCTGGCTTGAAGTTATCAAAATTTTATCATTTTTCAAGTAGAAAAACACTTTCTCCAGCCCCCCACACTTCCAGCACTTTTCTCCCAGCCCGCAGAGCCCAGCCCTGGCTCCTGCCCGTGCTGGGCGTTGTTTCCTGGGGGTCAGCTCCTGCCCCTGTCCCAGCTCGGGGAGGGCAGATGGAAGAGCAGCTGTGGCAGCGTTCAGGTGTGGGAGGGTGGCACTGATGCTGCTCTGAGCTCCTAACACAGCCCCCATCCAGAGAGCTCCATCTCCCCCCATCACCCTGCCAGCCCTGGGCCTCTCAGCAGCCAGGCTGTGCTGTGGGTGTTGAGTGCATGGGGAGGAGGCTGAAAATTGCTGAATTCCCTGTGTTCTCTTCCTCCTCCACTTGTACATTTGTTAGTTGCTTGATCCAAATAATTTCAAGCTGGTTAGAGCAGTTTAGCCATAGGCAATCCAAGTGGGAGTGCTCACCTAGATGGACACAGGACACCTGAAGCTTTGTTCATCCACTGGGGTACAACATTGTCCACTGTTCATCCCATTGGGGTACAACAGCTAATCCCAGACATTTATCCCTCCACAGTGAGCCTTGCAGTCATTTCCAACTTTTCTGCTGTCTTGGGATGTAGCCCACGACCTGCTGTTCTTGGTGTTCCTCTTTGGAATTGGCAACCCTCTGCTGGAGCCTGCAGCTGCCTGCTGCTCCTGCCAGCCTTTGGCTCAGAGCTGGGGAGAAGGTGGGAAAATGTCTGCTGCTGTAAGTCAGGCTAGCAAACTGCAGGCAAAAATGAATTTTCATTGCTTCTTTGTGATGATTAGTGATTTTGATACTACTGATCACATGCTTTCCCAGAACAGTTGATTAATGAGACCATTTCTAAGCAGAAATAATGAGCCTGTGGCAAAAATATGACAGGAACAGTGAGATGTCTGTACATCCCCCTCATTAAAGGCCCCGACTGTAAAGAAATTCCTAAAGGTTGTAAACAAAATGGTATTTTTCTTCCCATTTCCCTTTCCCTCCTCCCCAAGCCACTTCCATTATCAATGCATTAACTGGAGATCTCTTGCTGTGGGGCTGCAGGCAGAGTGTACCAACATCTTTCTACTCCTAACAAATGTGAATTTTAGAAGTAAAGGGGAGTCAGAGTCAACTCCTGCAGATCAGTGGGAGCATCTTCTACCACTGGAAAATCAACACACCAGGTGTCTGTGGGATGGAGCCAGGGGCTGGGGACTGCCTGCAGGTTTGGGATGGATAATTGGGATGGGATAATTGGGATAAATCCTTCCCTGGGAGGGTGGGCAGGCAATGGCACAGAGCAGCTGTGGCTCCCCTGGATCCCTGGCAGTGCCCAAGGTTGGACATTGGGGCTGGGAGCAGCCTGGGACAGTGGAAGGTGTCCCTGCCATGGCAGGGGTGGCACTGGGTGGGCTCTGAGGTCCCTTCCCACCCAAACTATTCTGGGATTCTGTGATTCCATGAAAACGCCTGGCAGATGGTGATTCCAGACCTGGCTCAGGAGGTTTCCACAACATCCCAAGTCCGGGGAGCTCTCAGCCTCCAGCACTGCCTGAGCAGGACCCTTGCTCTGCCTCAGCCCTTCAGCTCCAGGCTCTGGGAGTCAGAGTGGGCAATAAAGGTGCAATCAAGCTGAGACACAAGAAGAAAGAAGATAAATGATGGCCTTGCATTTATATAGCACATTTCATCCAAACCATCGAGTTAAGTGATTGATATACAAATTACATTTTGAGAGATCACTCAACTCTCTCCATGCCTGACATGCAGATATATATATATAATGTAATCATTATTTTTTAAAGCAAACTTACTTATTAATGCAAACCCTACAATTGGGGTGAGCTCTTCTGGGCAAAGATGAATCAGAAGTGACAAAACTCCACCATCTCATGACGAGCACGCTTAAGAATGAATGGAATAATTTAGATACTTGGATCCTCCAACACAGCGAGTTCAAAGCCAAACAGAAAACGCCTCTCTTCTCTAAGGATTCAAAACAGAGCTTGCTAAAATGTAATTAAGCACAAAGTCCCTTGAAATCAATCACTTCCAGAAACCAATACCCACCTTGCTGATTAGGCAGTGGGTAAGCCACGGGCAATTAATGCATTAGTATGAAAATTGTTAACTGTGAGAGCAACCAGTTTGGATGGGATAATTGCTCTGAGAAAGACTACTTGATGCTTTGTATCAGAAAAAGTGATGTCTTTGGGAGAGGGGAAACTACTATGTTAACAGCAGCTAATTAAGAGTGACCTAATTCTCATTAATAATCTTTTTGATTGGATACAAACTTGAATCTGGGAGGCTAATTGGGACCATCTGCACATGCCGCCCCAGCTGATGGCAGCTGGGAAGTTTTCTGCTTCATCTCAGGAAAAAGAGGTGCTCATTTCCCACTCTCATGGCAGTGGGAAGGTGTTTTGGATGAGAAAGGTGAAGCTCTGGCTCCTCACTAAGTCCTTTTTCAGCCTGTCCCAGGGCAGAGGTCCATCCCTGCTCACCAGCTCTGGCAGCTCCCTGCCTTGTTCTGTGGAAGAGTGGTTGTAGCTGTGGTGTAACCCTGCAGCTGTGGCAGCCAAACCCCACTCAGCAACCGGAAAGCAGCCCAGGGAAACTCAATCCACCATGTTTGACCACTCGGAGTAACATGCGATGTTTCTACATTTTCAAGCATGTGTTTGCTCAGTGTGGCTGAGAGGAAGTGTCAGGCAAAAGCGTTTGGTTTTCATACTCCTGCAGTTAATGACCAATTTTCCACAAATCATAATAGCTTTACACCATTAGCTGTATAATTAAGTCTTTATTACGTGATCCTGTTCACTCAGCACACGCTGGGGTTTGACAGCAGCCCGTGGCCATCAGGCCAGAAATGATTTGTGTCACAGAGCAACTTCCAGATGATGGCTGAGCTCCTCTGACAGCACCAGAGATCTCTCTGCAGGCAAGGGGGGGGAAATTTCAGCAGGAAACACAAAATAACCCTGACGTGGAACCGACACTGGAGTGGTGTCTGGAGCGCAGCACTCTCCATCCCATCACCTCTGCTGCCTTCCAGGGGATTCCCTCTGCTCCAGAGCAAGAACCAGCTCTGGTGCTGTCACAAACACCTGCCCAGGGCTGGGGACGACACCCCACATCTGTCAGCATCCCCAGCAGGCAGCAGTTACAGGCTTGGCCTGCTTTGATCACAGAATCCCAGAATGGTTTGAGTGGGAAGGGACCACCCAGTGCCACCCCTGCCATGGCAGGGACACCTCCCACTGTCCCAGGCTGCTCCCAGCCCCAGTGTCCAGCCTGGCCTTGGGCACTGCCAGGGATCCAGGGGCAGCCACAGCTGCTCTGGGCACCCTGTGCCAGGGCCTGCCCACGCTCCAGGGAACAATTCCCAATTCCTAAAATCCCATCCAGCCCTGCCCTCTGGCACTGGGAGCCATTCCCTGTGTCCTGCCACTACAGTTGTGTTGAACTGATGCTGCTGGAGCATCCTGAGAGGGATGACTGGGATCAGGGCAGGGGGGGTGACTGCTGGCTGCATCCAGTGTATGGAAAAGACTCATTTTGGGTTTTCCCCCAACCCTTTCTCTGCAAACCGTTTTTTTCCTCCACATAAATCACAGCCAAAAAGGAGCTTTGCTACCTGTGAATGAAGATGTGGTGATGCACTGGGCCATCAATATTCATTCCAGAAGGGAACAAGGGCTGCAGTCCCTTATGTCCCACAGAGGGTGAAAGGCAGCAATCAGTGAATTAATCACTAATAGAGCATTATACCAGTGCCTCAATGGCTGAACAATTAATGACAGAAAAACAACCACAAATGATATATTGACCAAAAATATCTAAGTTATTTGTGTAAATTATTGGCAATAAATAATCTGACCAACCACTATGAACTCCTTTGCTCACTTCATAGCATCACAGAATATCCTGAGCTGGAAGGGACCTGCAAGGATCATCCAATTCCAGGTCCTGGCCCTGTACAGGACACCCCAAAGTCCCACCTGTGCATCCCTGCGAGCATTGTCCAAAGGTCAGTGCCCCCCAGCCAGGGTCAGCCCTCCCCAAGCACAGCACCCAGGGAACAGAGCAGTGCTGCCCTGCTGGGCACCCTGGGCACTGCCCAGTGGGTGTTCAGAAGGGCAAAATACCCCAAAAGGCACTCACTGAGGGGCAGGGTTTGGTGTTCCTGGCTCTGCCCCATCCCTGCAGGATCTGCTCTTCCTCATTCCCTCCCCCACTGACCCACCCTTTGCCGAGGCTCATTTCCCACTGCTCCAAACCTGCCTCCAGTCACCTCTGAGAACATTCACCACAGCTCGAGAGGAATCAAGATCTGCTGGACCTGCCTCATTGGCTTCACACCATTTCAGAGGAGACTTAAAGCAGCATGAAGTTGTTGTAGAGTGGAGGAGCTGGTTCTTTCTATTTACCTTGTGTTATTCTGCTCGAGATAAAGCCCAGCTTAAAATCCCTTAACTCTTTTTGACAACAAATTAGTTTCAGATCAAGGGCTCCTGCTCTGTCTCAAAATATGACTTTCACTTCCAAATTATTCCTCTTGCCAGAAGCTGTTGCTAACCAAAAGAAAAAAAAAAAAAGGCAAATTTTTAATGGTTCGTATAATGTCTTGTTCACTTTCAGTTTTCTTCATAGAAAATTCTCTTTGTCACTTCATGCCAGACAGTAAACTCTTCTATCACATTAATTTAGCAAGGCAGCCCAGGCTTTTGGGTAGAAACTCAAAATGCAGCATCCCTTCCACCCGAGCTGCAGACTGGGCAGAGTGATCCACAGCAATCCCCAGCCTCAGTAACAACGGGCCAATTTAGGACAAAAGTCTCCAAAATCAGAAATTTCAGTCAGGATACTGGGACTGGCTTGGCAGAGAGTGTTTTCAGTGTTTTAATAGCTCAGAGAGAGAAAAGCAACTGCAACCCCCAGGAGCTGCTGGTGTCCTGCAGCCCGGGGTGGGCAGGATGGAACCCTGCCCTCCTCCTCCTCCCCACTGGAGCCTTTGCCCTGGGCACAGCACGTTCCCAGAGCCTGAACAAGGAATATCACACACTTCAGGGAGAATAAGGACATTTCCCCCCTTTTAATTGTTTGCTGCTTGGCTAGTTATTGATTAACTTTTTTTGCAGAGTTGCTATTTGTTTTTCTTTGCAATATATTGGCTTCTCGAGGCTTTTAATCAACTGTAATTGATTGTGATTACCTCTAGCTGCTCTCCAGCCTGCCTGGCTTATTCCACGTGCCCAAAGCAGGGGTTGCCTTGCTCCACGTGTGTGGAGAGTCCTGTATGCCCTGCCTGCCTCCTTCCCCCCAGCCAAGCCTGAATTTTGGGACAAAGGACATCAGCCAAACACATCAGCAGAAATGCAGGCATTTACTCTAAAAATTCCCAGTTGTCCTCCACTCCTCCAGAGCTCACATCATCATCCCAGCTTCCCTTTCCACTTTGTAGGGGAGTTTTAAAATGGAAGTTCCTGCTGGCTGAACTTGGGCATTTCAGCAGGTGTTGTGGTTGCAGCTGGAGCAAGGCTGGGACAAGTCTTCTGCTGGCTTAATGATTAATTGTATCCAGCGCAAAATTATTCCACAGGCACAACAATCGGCACTCAATGTTTCCAAATGTTAGTTTCTTCTACAAATGGGTGTTAGCAAAAAGCAGATGGCAAAGATAACTCACTGTCTGCTGCAAGCCCTCACCCATTGTCTTTGCCTGTTGCTGCTCTCTCCAGTCAGGCTCTGTTTGCAGTTCTCTCCTCGGCTGTGATTTATGGGGATTTTGTCTGCTGGTTTATTTACAAACCTCTTGTTCTGGGATTTGCTTTGAAATTGGAAAGGTCCCTGTGAGGCTGAGTGAAAGGGGTTAATTTGGGTTCATTTTGGTGTTCTCCTCAGAGCAGCAGGTTCAGCTCTTTATGCCCCAGCAGACACTGGAAAGGAGCAAACTCTGGGGGAGGACATTTGGGCTTTATGGCTTCTTAATCACTTTCTTTGGCCACCTGAGCAAAGAAAGGTTCAACCAGCTGTTAAGAGGGAGCACCGGAGTCATAGGAATCACCTGTGGTTCCCTGAGGTTTCTCCTGGTTCCTCCCTCCTGTGCCTTGCACTGCCCAAGAGGAAGATTGGAATGACAGCAGTCCTTTTACAACATCAGAGGTCCTCTTTGATTTTTTTGCATTGCTCTTGAGTGAAGAAGCTTTGGTATTTGACTGGCCAGATACCCTGGAGCCACCACCAACCTCCCACCCCCTGTCTCTAAGGGCTTTCCCATGTGGATCTCAGCATCCATTTCTCCCTGGTGTCCCTCGAGTCAGGTGCTCTCTTTGTTTACTGTTCTAGTAAGGGCTCCTTGATTAAATTATGACTTGCTTGCTTTTCCTGCTTGTTCTCCCCTGCAGACTTTTCTCCACTGGAGCATCTACCACACAAATGTTTCTGTAATCTGAAGACAAAGTGGTCTCTGTGAGTTGCTCCGTGGCCCCTTTGAGACACCGATCATTGAAAAAGCCCAAGAACCTCAACACTCCAGCTGTCAAGATGTCACAGAGACTTTCAAACATGTCAGCTCCTTATCAGCTGGTGAGACAAGAAATCAGCTTGCTGGAGACTTCTAGAGAAGCAGGAGGAATCATTCTCCAAACTAAACAATGCCAATTTTCCTGCCTGCATAGCAGCAAGAGAAGATTCTGCGTTCAGTCTCTCCGTGCAGCTGCTTCCTTGCTGTGGTTTCTGTGACAGCCCATTAAAGATCATCATGCCATCTGTTCTCTCTGCTCTGGGAAGGGCTGCTTTTCCTGGAGCAAGGACTCTGCCCGTGCAGCTCCCACCAACCTCGGGCACGGCACCATGTGCCGTGGTGGAGCTGCTGCCCCTGTGGGAGCCCAGCTGGGCTCAGGCAGAGGGACAACCCCTCCAGAGCTGCAGAACCACCCACAGAGCCCTCCTCCTTGCACTTTCCAGCTTGGTGACCATTCTCTATTTAACACTCCGCAGTATTTCTTCTGAATGCTATTTTGTTCCACAGAAACCTGCTGATTAAATCTCTGTCAGTGGAAAACCCTCTGGGTACCTGGTGCTTACCAGCTGCTGCTGGGTTTTAATGGACATTTAACAGGGCCTGGGACTGGTGTGGGGATCTTCCCAGGCAGCACTCCCAGGGCAAGGCCTGACCTGTTCATTGTGAACGTGCAGGTGCTGCTGCCTGGTGCATCAGGGCTGACAGCCCACCTCCCACAGCTCCTCAAGGCATCACTCACCTGAGAACAAACCCAAGAAGTCACGGGGGTCAAATCAGCAACACCAAGAAATGTGTTTTCTTCTTCAAGGAAAACAATCTTGCCCTTGAGAAGAAAAGCAGAGCACATCAGGGATGTCATGCAGATGTGATGACAGACATATGGTCACTTCATTTCTTAGCCCAAACTCCAGGAAACACAGGACTTGTGAAAACATTTGGAAATGTGAAAAAAAGCCCTCAACAAACATCAAAGTTTCTGTTCAATACCATTTGTTTTGGTACTCCAGCTGCAACTTTTCATGGTACAAAAGCATATTCTTCATGAAATTCAGATCTGAGTGCTCCTGAACGTTTAACTTAAGTCAAAACTCAAAGCCTTGAGGTTCACGTGTATCACAAGGACAGAAACGTCTCTCATGCTCAGAGTCAATGAGTGTATAACTCTCTCTCAGGCCAAATTGCCTGTG
Source organism: Leptocoma aspasia (assembly GCA_013399835.1). NCBI lineage: Eukaryota > Metazoa > Chordata > Aves > Passeriformes > Nectariniidae > Leptocoma > Leptocoma aspasia. The sequence continues at coordinate 56,827 of VXAX01000694.1, forward strand.
TAGGACGTCCCTCACTACTGTAACACCAATGAAAGCCTATTTTTATAGAGCTTTATGTCTTGGAGACAATCCAGAGGCAGCTCTTACAATCCTTGCTGACTCCAGGCTGACTCACACCCTTAACTCACACATGCCATTGTCTTTATTCAGATTTCCCACTTACACTGCAGGCATCTGACATTGCTTAATTACAGCTTTTTTCTTTTTTCAGCCTATATTCCTTTTGTTTCTCCCCTTTATATTTAGTATGTTTATAAAGGGGTAGAGCAGGCATTAATGAAGATGTTCGGATTTCAAAAGTCTTTGGTAGCACTGGAGAGGGATGGAAAAATTCTACCCACAGAGTGAGCAGAGATTTTACCAACCCCTGCCTGGTCCTGCCACGTTAGAGCCACGGGAGCCTGGCACGGTGCCACCAGGGCCAGCAGCCAGACCAGCCTCAGGGACAGCCACCACCTGGAGGAAAAGGCCATCACAGGTCCTTAAAGATGAAATGGCAAAAAATGAATTTTTACATCAGAATTTGCCTCCAGCCAGGATCTCCTTGAGGGGTTTGCCAAGGCTCTCCCAGGGCACCTGGGCAGGCTGAGCCCAGGCTGAGCCCAGCCCCAGCCCCAGTGTCCGTGGGGACAGTGGGAACAGAGAGTCACACAGGGAATGGCCTGGGCTGGGAGGGAATCACTCTCCTTCCCTTGCTGAAGCACCAAACCATGACACCCTTGGCTTGCCCTGCCTGCAGCACCAGCAGTGGGGTTGGGATCTGTGTCCTCTGAGCCAGCACAGCCCCCCTGCCTGCAGCACCCTGTCCTCTGCCAGCCCCAGGCAGATGCAGATGGAAAGCCTCATCCTGCCAGATTTATGCAAGATGTTTTATTTATACACTCTTCCTCCCTGATTATACCCTGCTTGAAATAGAGCAACACTTTTTATTTCCACCAGTGCTCACCAGTCCTGTGTACTGGTTAATTTGCCTGCAGATGGTGAAAAAAACTTAAAGGGATAAAGATCTCCATGGCTGGGCTGAGCAGCTGGGCTGTGGCTGGTGTCTGCAGCCAGGTAAGGTGTCACCTGTCACCTGGCAGCTGTACAAGTGTCCCCAGGGCAAGAACAGAATGAACAATCCCTGCTGCAGAGGAGAAGGAGGATCAGATGGGCACAGGACACCTTGGTGACAGCCCAGCTGAGCCATGAGCCCCCGGGCTGACCTGGAGCACCCCCTCAGAATTTCCATCCTGAGAGTAAAGAAATGAATTTGGTGCTAGCAGTGCCCTCACTCCGTGCTGGAAGCACTGCCTGGACACCTCTGTGGGCACAGGAGAGCATTGCTCGGGCTGCTCCTGGCCCTGGGGACACGGGGAAGGCAGGGGGATCCCCATTCCTCAGCTCATTTTATAGATGTTATCCCCACTTCGTTCTGCCTCCTTTCCTGGCTGCCTGGTAAAAGTGCAGAAAATGCAGGGGCTCAGAGTGGAGGTGGGAATGCAGAAAGTGCAGAGGGAAAAGGTGCAGAAATCCCAGGGGAAATGGATTTAATGGTCCCAGAGGAAATGGATTTAAGGGCCCCAGAGGAAAAGGATTGAATGGTCCCAGGGGAAAAGGATTTAATGGTCCCAGGGGAAAAGGGTTTAATGGTCCCAGGGGAAAAGGATTGAATGGTCCCAGGGGAAAAGGGTTTAATGGTCCCAGGGGAAAAGGATTGAATGGTCCGAGGGCTGCCCCAGCCAGGGCTGGGGAATAAGGAAATCAGGACACACCAGACCGTGACTGCGGAGGAGAATTGGCCCAAAGCTGCTGCATTTAACAGATTAAGGCGCATTATCCTGAATAATGATTGATTTCTTTGGAGCTGGATTTCACACGCCTGGTTTACAGCCCAACCACACAAATTGGCAGAGAGCTGACGTGGGCTGGATGAACAAGTGTGAGGGGATGCAAAGTGCTGTTAATGGGCTGTTATTCAGGTGTACAATAGTGCAAACTTACACTGGCATTTTCCTAACTTCTTCCTACACACTTGTTTCATACTAGGCTGAGAATTGAGGAGCAGAGCAGAGCTGCAGTTGCCAGAGCTGTCTGCAAGCTGTGGAGATGAACAGAAAGCTTCAAAGAATAAAATTTTGATGAAAACCAGAAACGAAATTGTATGAAAAGGAAAATGTTCTTTCTGTTTCAAAGAAATTTTACATTTTCCAGAACATACTATTGGCATTTCTGAACCCAAATACCTACAGATTAAGAAAGAAACACACTGAGAAGTCTTCAGAAACACGGGCAGATAACAAAGACAGCTTTTACCCTTCCTTCCCTTGTCTGTTTTATTTCACAGGGAGAGAGGAAAAGAAAACTCTATGGAAGGCAATTGGAAAAGTCAACACTCAGCAAAGAATTCAAATGGTGCGACCAATGTGGCTTTCAGAATAATAAATGGCTCATTTCACTTATCAGCTGCACTTTTTATTATTATTATTATTATTTTTTAAGACTGGCTTGAGAATCTTTATTCAGTTACTTGGATCTATTGATGTCTCTGGTGCCAAATCAATACTCTTTCCTAGAGAACATGGAGTAAAAATCCATACTCCTCCTGCTCAGCAGTAAAATCATGGAAGCTTGGAGCTCGAGTGGCTGCTCTGTGGCTCGGGGGTTAAAGCTGTCAGCTGTGGATGCTGGGTAAGAAAATAAAAAGAAGTCCCATTTCCTGCACTGATCTGCACTTAGCCCCTCTGGGCCCTGACCTGGAGGACGTTTGTGCAGGTGCAGAGCTCAGGTGAGCCCCGAGGGCTCTGGCACGGGCAGGGACTTGTCCTGCACAAAGCCCTCCTGGCCCAGGAGGCACAGCCAGGACAGCAGGGCTCAGGGCGTGAAAGATTTCCAAATTCCCTGGAGCACAGGCTCTGAGGAGTGGCTGTGCCAGAGGGGACCCTGCCCTGTCCCAGCCACCTTCCCTCAGTGAGAGGGAGCTCAGAACTGGGCAGGTGCCTCTGCTTCTCTGGCAGGCTGTTTGCTGTTGGGGGTTTTTGTTTAGGTTTTTGGCCTTTTGTTTTTTGTAGTCTTTTTAAGGGAAGAAAAGAGAATCTGAAGAATTATACAATGTTTGTAGAGCACACAGAGACTCCTGTGAGACAGCGAGAGTCCAAGAAACAAAACATTTTTCCTACATTATAGCAGAATTATTGATTAACTTTTTTTCTATTTGAACTTTCTTCCTGAATCCAACCATCTTTTTGTTTCTCTGGACTCCCTGCAGGCTGGCCTCTCCACTTCCATGCCTGCTTATTCCAGCCTAGGCCAGGCAGCCAGCCTGGAATCTGCTTTGCTCCAGAGAACACAACCAGGAGCCTTTGATTTTGCTCTTGTCTGGGTGCTCTTGCTCAGCTGATGAGCAGATCCTGACTCCTCTTTGAAGAGGCAGGTACCAGCCTGGAGTGCTGGGGAGCTCCACACAGTTTCAATAAACAGAGTTTATCAAAGCACAAATAGGAAACTGGACAATTCATTATTAAACCTGGCCCTGTGAAATGCTGGTCCTTGCTCAGGAGAGCAGGACCCTTCATGTACCAGCTTGCCCTGTTTTATCACGGATAAAAAACCAGAACTTCTCCTGAGAGAAAAAACATTTACAAGGATTTTTGTTTTTCTCACGTCTCCAAACCATTTTAACATGGTTGAGTTGATACGAGGCATTTTTAAGTAATTTCTTATCTAGCCAGAGAATTAGAAAAGGAAATGTTAGTTGGAACAAAGTATTCCCTTCAGTGCAAAGGTTTTTCTCTCCCAGCTGCTCTGCTTTCAAACACACAGAGAGATTAAAGTTATTTTATATTGCCAAAGGTACTGGACAAGTGTATATATTTACGACTGGTTTTTGAGATGAGATTTATTAGAGTTTAAACCAATTTACATTAAAATGAAAGCTGGCCTCATTCACCCTGTTTTATGATCATTACAACAACAGCCGAATCTGGATCATTTCTTCCTTGGTGTTCAGCACAAGCACTTCGAATGAGTTTGTTGCTGTGGAGTTGAGTGGACTCGAATCTTCCTCTCCTTGGCTTTACTATGTCAGGGTTTTCCTATTTTTTTGCTTGTTTTTCTTCCCATTTCATTTATCTGCAGGAATGCTAGCCCCATCCTACAGTGGCCATCCTACAAACCCAAACAGCCCTGTGGCCAGGCCTGGCAGGATGCAAACCCCACCACCCTTCCTCCTTCCTGTCCCGTGAACCCAGGCAGCAGCTTTTGTCAGGAGCTGTCAATAATTGATCTTAAAAGGATTTCTGCCTATCTCAGTCATGCTTTCCCTGCCACATTTACTCCAACATATGTCTGCAATCCACTGGGGCAACACAAGCGGATCAGCGTCCACATGACTGCACTGGGGAGCTAAAAATAACCTGCTCAAGTGAATGCATTAAGTTCTTTATGCAAAACGCCTCGTGTTAAGTCTCTGTTTGCACTGCTGATAAAATGTGTGTTGAAATATCCATGGCCTTGATGTCTCATATTCACAGAAAAGGGCTTTGGCAGCCAAAAATCCCACCCACCACAAAGGCTTAAATAGCAGCTGCATTAATCTGTTTCATTTCTCCATTCTCGGCTGTTTTGAAGGTCAGGTATTTGCCTGCTACACCTAAACAGCTTCCAACCAGCAGAACAAAAAATAGTTAAAATTGGACAATTAGGGCTTAGAGAGAAATGTCTCTGAGTAGTCATTCAAATCCAAGAGGAAATTTCAATTAGATCATGCTTGTTACTCCTTGGTGTTTGCTTTCTGCTAATCTCCGAGCACTCAAGCACTGAGAACATGAAATAACCTGTCTGTCCCTCCACGTGTGAGCTGATGGAGCCTGCTGAGGAGGAGCCAAACCTCCACCTCCATCTGGAGCCCAGAGCTTGCAGCAGCTACAGAAACTACAGCCAGTGTCCTTTTCTCACTGGTAGTATTTAATTATCAGCTACTAAACGAGGAGGAGAAATGCTGAATTTAGAGCCAGAGAACAGCCGGAGCAGGAAGGGACCCTCGAGGATCAGTGAGTGGAAGCCCTGCCCTGCACAGACACCCCAGCAGTGCCCCGTGTCTGCAGCAGCAGCTGCCTTTGCTCCTGCCAGCACAAACCTGGAATAACTCAGGGTTTGGGGGGTTTGCAGTGCCTGCAGCCAGGACCTGAACGTGGCACAGGCTCCTCAGCACCCCCCGGGGCAGAACCAGCCACCCCCTCCCTCCAAGCAGCTTTTCCAGGGACAGGAAACACAGCTCTGGCCTCTCCATTCCAGGGCAGAAGTCAGCCCTGAGCTGCTGCAGCCACGGAGTGATTCTGTCACCCCAGCACCTTTGGACAATCCATACTGCCAACATTTGCTGCTTTATCTAGTTTGATTACATCCTGTAATATTTTTCCAAAAGATCCAGTGGTTAAAACAAAGTTCACTGAGGCTGAACACTTTCCAAGGCTCAGATTTTTGGTACAAGTCCTTGTGCATTTTCTTGATTTTCTCAGGATTTGGTTTTACCTGCAATTACTGACTTTTAATGGATGAGTATTTATGGACACACTCCCACAGTCCCAGAATCACCCAGGCTGGAAAAGCCCTCCAAGACCACCCAGCACTGCCAAGGGGGAACATGTTCCCAAGTGCCACCTGCACACGACTTTTAGACCCCTGCAGGGGTGGTGACCCCACCACTGCCCTGGTGGTGCCACTGTCCAGTTCTGCCAGGGCTGGACAACACTTTGGTGAAGAAATTTTCCCTAATATTCAACCTAAGTCTTGTTCCCTGGGAGAAAAGATCAACCTCCACCTCTGTACAGCTCCTTTCAGGGACTTGTAGAGAGCAATGGGCTCAAATGTATATACATTTATTTATTCACAGTTCATAACCTTTCCCATTAGCAGCCTCAAAACACTTCTGTAAAGCACAAGTGAAACTATTTATGGGAGGGAAGGGAGACAGCAGAGTTGGTTTGAGGACAGACTCATTTTCCTCCATTCTGAGCTGTCTCTAGCTGGAAGTTGTGCATCTGCATAGCACAGCTGCATGCCATGAAAATCAAAAAGACTCATCCCTCTGAGTAACAATCATTAGTAAAAATAAATTTAAAAAAAAATCCATGATACTTTCTGCTGCAGAACAAGGCACAGCTTTGGGGTTTGGGAGCTTTTCATGAAAGATGCAGAGCACTGCAAAGAATTGCCTGTCTGGGCAAAGGAAACACAACTTGGTGCTTTTGTGTTGGCAGGAACTCCTCCCTGAATGGGCCTTTGGGCCACTGGTCCCTGTGGGAGCAGCAGAGGATCCTGCAGACACACGAGCTCTGTTTTCAAGCACAGGATTCAGCTCCTGCTGCCCAGGGCTCACACAGGACGGGCTGGAGGCCACGCCGTGGGGTTGCCACCTCTAGGATGTGCCAGCAGGAACAAAGAAAGAGCTCTGTGACAGAGAGGGCTGGGATGGAGAGAAGAGGTTCATGGGCAGAGCAGGGGAATGGGCTGAGCTGGCCTGGGAGCCTTCTGGCTTGGAAAATCCTCGTATTTTGAAAATAACCTTTATTTTGTGTAACACTTGAGGAGCTGCCTTGGCTCTTCCATAATGAAATTACTCCACGGGAGATGGTGAGTGTTGGCACCTTTTCCACTAAGGTGGGAACTCCTTCCTTCCCACCAGGAAAACCTGAGTGCCCTGGAAATGCAATCCTGCAAAGGAAACCAGGGTGAAGGGGAGCAGAGGACAGCAGCTGCTCCCCGTGACAGAGCCACGTGCTGGCCACTGGTCCCAGCTGCCCAGAGCCCCATCAGCAGTGCCACCCACGGTGTCACCCAGGTGACACAGGCACCTCCTCCTAACATTTCCTGAGGTTTCAGTCCCAGAATCTTCTCTCTGGGGCTGTCAGCAAATGTGACACGCAGATACAAAGCAGCAAAGACTGCTTTTGACAGCTCACGTAAAAGAAATATGAGGGAAAATGGATTTAAATAAAATAAGGAATGAGGTGACAGAAGGGGCTTTATTTGATAGAAAGGATTTTAAAGTGGGATGTCTGATAGGCCTCATTAATCATCATCTGCAAACAGGAAAAAGCTTTCATTTAGGATCATGAAATTGCTAAGGTTGGAAATGACCTTTAAGATCATCAAATCCAACTGTCAGTGCAGCACCAGCACCCTGTTCACCACTAAAACCTGTCCTCAAAGGCCACATCCACACATTTTTGAACACTTCCAGGGATGGGGACTCCACCACTGCCCCGGGTGTTGGGTTCATGCCTGAGGACTGCCCTGAGCATTGCTGGGAGCAGGCTCTGGGCACAGCCAAAGGGACACCCTGTCCCAGAGCCATCTCCCCAGGCAGCCCAGCCTCCCTCCATTCCTCCTCCTGCTCCCAAAGAACTGATCTCTGAGTAAACTTCACAACAGAAACTCCTACAGAGTGCCTTTCTAAACCTCAGACACCCAAAACACCCTCCTTACACTAATTAGCCCAAGCCTTTTGGAAGGCTCACACTGAAAAAAAAAATTCCTTTATCAATTGTTTTGAAGTGGGAAAAGGCTGGTAAATGTTCCTAATTGCCTGGGGAGGGGGCTTATTCTGTGTGCTGGTTTGGACCACCTTTGGGATATTCCATTTTCATGTGAGCACTTTCACACTCTGCTGAGGGTAATTATGGCTCAGGGGAAGGTGCCTCTGGAACGGCTCTGGGAGGGCACAGCACTGTGTGTGTGCTCCCAAGGGAATGGTGCTGCTGCCACTTCCAGCATTTTCTCTCAGACCTGGGGCCTCCCCAGGCTATCAGGGAGCAGGGCAGGTGCTCTAAAGGGTTTTCCAGGCCCTGCCCTGACCCACCCCCAGGACAGGGAGATCTGCCCTGGTCCACCCCCAGCCCTCTGGAATATCAACATCATTTTTAATCCCCCCCCATTCCACAGGATCCCAGTGAGGGCTGCCTGTGGCTGTGGCACTGGCACAAGTGCCCTAAGGTGCTTCTCTAATTCTTCTAACTGATATTTCCATAATGAGCTTTTCACTGGAGAGAGAATTCACATTAAGTACCTTTTCTTGTCCAATATTCCTTCTCATTTTTCTTCCTTGTCTCTTACCAACATCTGTTGAACGAAACTGATAACAACAGGGGATCCACTGCAGACATTCCAGGGCTGGGAAGTTAAAATCAAGCCTCCCCTCGTGTTGGAAAGGAAGGGTAGAGCTCAGTGTGCCTCTTAGTCACTGGTGAGGTGACTCTCTGTGGGAGCAGTGTGCCTGCCCAGCCTGGGGATGCTCTGAGCCCCTGGGTGGCTCCTGTTTGTTTCCTGCTGCTCCCAGCCCATCCTGCTCTGCTGGCACGGGGCTGTCCTGCCCAGCCAGGACATGAATCCTCACCTTGCACCTGGGCTCTGGCTCAGCCCTGCTCTGCCCTTCAGTGGACAGGTCCCCACACACTCAATTTATTGCCTTCTTTAGATCTAAGAGCCCACTGAGGAGCTGTGCCCCTGAGCAAATCACCTCCATCACCACGCTCAGCTCCTTGACCAAAGGCTTTAAACCTCTCTAAAGTTCCAGTTAAAACTCTGCTCCCAGCTGCAGGAAGGTTTGCCTCCCATAATACATGTCCACCCCAGAGAGACAATGCACTTCCATGGGTTTATGTGGCCTTTCCATCAGCAATCCTTTGGGAGTTCTCTGAGTGGGCAGCTGCTCCAGGGGAGGACTTTGAAGGTTGTAAGGATGTGCTCAGGTGGGCACCCTCCCACCCGTGGCTGCTGGTCCAGTATTGCCACCCCAGACACTGCAGCTCGTGGCTTTCCCACCCCAGGTTAAAGCACATTTGAGTAGAACATGCATGTGAGTAGACATGTGAAGAATAAATGACAATATGGCAAGTAGTTCATCACAGATGTGTTAGCAGAAATGAAGAAAACAAGGTCCTGTAATGACTGAGATAAATAAAAGCAATCCCTCAAGCCCCTGATAGTTTTTCTACTTCTCCAAAGCCTTATGAGTCTCTTGTTTCTGCAAAATTAAGCCAGAAATCTAAAAATCATTAGCTATATTCTAGTTTTTTTCCCTGCTATTGCCATTTCTGGTCTAATTAGCAATCCCTCAAAACCAGATTCTGTCCCCTGGCATTTCAGACCCCTGCAGGAGCAGTGTCTGCTGCTCAGCAGGAGATGGAGCTCCCGTGGGGGCAGAAGCCTGAGAACCCACCAGGTCTGGCTAGAGCAGGACATTGCTGACCCACAGAGGCTCCATTCCCCCTGAAATCCTGGCAGGGACCCACAGAGCTCGGGTCCCACAGAGCCCCCAGGCAGGTCCAGCCACCCTGGGGTCATTGCTGGGCCCTGGGAGGAACCCCCAGCCCCAGGGGCTCAGAGCTGAGCTGGCCAGGAGCAGCCCAGGAGCAGTGGCCACCGAGCGTGGCAGCAGCCAGGAGAGCCAGGCAGGCTCTGGCACAGCCAGCAAGCCTCCAGAAATACCCTCAGCTGCTTTCAGGCAATGTTTAGACTCTCACTAGGCATCAGCTCCTTATTCTGTTAACACTCAGAGCTGGGAGGCAGGTTTGGAACTGAAACAGCCACGTTTCCTGGCATCTTCTCCTCCAAATAACTGGCAAACTTATTTTTGACACATATTTGCATTTCTACAAAGCTCTCTGGATGGATTTTCCATCCATCCTTTTGTGCAGGGTGGTGCAGCCCTCAGAGCTGCCCTGCCTGGAGGCAGGCACAGGCACAGTTTGTGGCCAGAGCCCAGTGCAGCAGGGGAGATTTGCAGCGAGGGGTTGAACATCACTCACTCGTTTCCATCGTCCCCTGCTCTGCCTCAGGGGCTGATTCGTGCAGGAACGGGGCTGCAGAGGTGTCATTGCTTTCACTTCACACACAATCACTGTCACACATCCCTTCCCAAAGCCTCTCCCTCCGACCTGGCTGTTTGTTGGTGATCACTCCATCATCCTCATCCCGGAAACCAAGCTGGCAAATATTTGGGTTTATAGTTACACTGGTGCATTCCAGATTTCCCATCTCGTGCCCCAGTGAGGGGGGGAGGCTGACAGGGGTGTGAGTTCATTTCCCACTCAGTATTTGCAGACAGCTGCTGTCCTTGCCCTGCCTGAAGGATGCTGCTGCTGAGGCCTCTCACTCAGAAACCTCCCAACACTTCCAAAATCCCACCACAGCCCCATTAAACATCTTCCTGAGTTTCAGACCAGGCTCTGACTCAAAGCAGGCTGCACAGACAAGAAAAAAAGGTCTTTTTGACATGTTTTGACCAATTTTACTGTTGCCACAAAGTGCTTTTTTCTTCTGACATCCAGAGGAGGAATTGTTCCGTCTCAGCTCCAGAGGGATGTCATTAATTCAGGCGTCTGTGTTATAAAAGTGTGTTTTGCTGATATGTTCTTTGTGTCTTTCAAAGCCAAACCTCTCCCATCTCACAGTTCTGCAGCACAGCTATCACAGTGTGGAGCAACACACCATTGAGGAAAATAATTATCCAAAAAGTAATTAAATTAATTGACCAGTGATTATGTGAGACTGTGGGGGTAATTAAAACTAACACATGTTTTGATGCCTTTATAGCTCAGGGGCACAATGGTAACTGGCCTTTCCAGCACCATGCTCCAGCCAGGCATCCCCCATCCTGCCAACAGTGCAAACTGCAGCCATAAATATCCCAGAGTCCCAGAGAGGGTGGGTGGGAAGGGACTCAGAGCCCACCCAGTGCCACCCCTGCCCTGGGCAGGGACACCTCCCACTGTCCCAGGCTGCTCCCAGCCCTGTCCAGCCTGGCCTTGGGCACTGCCAGGCATGGAAATGTGTATATGCACATTTTTCCTAATGCCATTGCTGTGACTGGGACCCCCACCCTCAGGGCTCCCAAGGAACAGGACTGATATCTGCAGTCTCATAAAGGCAGGAGAGGAGATGGAGGCACAATTGTTGCTCCTCAGAACTCACAGAAGCTGCCAGGACAATGTTTGAATGCAGTAAAAGGGGGGTTCTTGAATTGTCTGGTTTCAGTTGGATGTTTAGAGCAGATGGTGAGATGGGAAGTGCTGCCAGGGGAGGCTGTGAAGCCAGAGGATGGAAACAGAATTGGGGGATTGATGGACAGCAGGTCTGTAAAGAGCTCCTGGAATCAGATTTTGTTCCTCTGCTTGGTCTGGGTGTCCCCTTGCTCTGCTGTGATGGGGAGAGCTGGGGACAGCGCTGGGGCCCTGTGCCAGGGTTCCCTGGTGCCAGGAGATGTCCCAGTGCCCTGTGAGTGTCCCAGCCCTGGGCAGCACCACGAGGCTCCTGCTCAGGTGGCTGCAAGGGCTTTGGGATCTGCTGAAAGCAACTCTGCTTGGATGGACACCAACTCCAAAGATCATCTGAGCAGGAGGAAGATGGATGGACAGTCTTAATTAACTGTTTCTTGTGTCATATTCTTAATAATTTGGTTGCTATTCCTGCAGTCTGTTGCAAACTTCATTAAATTTACTTGCCTCAAGGGCATTTCTACCTCTTATAATCAGCCTCTCTCCTGTCAAAGATAAATTGCCTGATGGGATAAGTTGATCCTACACAAATGGAGCTTGCTTTGAACTTGTGGTGATAAGTAGCACCAGACAGGAGGTTTTTCTGTTGTTTATCTTTGCACTGATATGGCATGAAATAAAAATGGGTGTCTCTTTGCTGGCTGAGCCACATCCATCAGGCTGAGCAGAGATTAGAAAATACTACTCAACTTAAAGAAACAAAAGGAAGTAAACTGGAACACTTAAGAATAGACTTTTAGTTCTTTGATGTGTGCATTTAATATTGATGTGCTGATGTGATCAGTTTCAAAATTTAGTCTTTTCTGGTAGATCAAAACCAAGCTCCCCAGTTTTATTTACAGAATGGTTTTGGGCTGGAAGGAACCTCAAAGCTCATCTCTGTAGATGGCAGTTTTGAGAAACAGCTGACAAGAGTCCCTCTGCCCCACTCTGCTGTGACTCCACAGCCTCCTGGCATCTCTCTGCCCTCTCCTCTCCAAGGATGGAAATGCTCCCAGCTGGGGAAATGCCTCCTCCCGTTCCTGGGGAGCCAGCACAGCTCTGCAGCCCCACCGCCCCACGGTGCTGCCCCTTCCTGTGGGGCTGAGCCACCCCCGGAGCCCAGCCCTGGGGGCTCCTGGGGGACCAGGATCAGTTCCACAATTACAGCAGCTCCAGTGCTTTAGTGCTGATGTGGGTAATCTCTTAATTAACACATATTTTGAAAAGCACTTAATGCCTGTGATAAAAAAGCATTGAAACTTAATGCACTACCTCAATAACAGCATAACCTACTTTCTTCCAAATAAGAAAGCAGGGAATTATTAGACATCGATGCATCATTTGCTAATGAGTTGTAATTCTGTATTAATTTAACAACTAGCTGATTAGATATGAGAGATTTACAAAATATATTAGAGATTATGGTTCCAGAAAACCAGCTCAACATCAGGGGAAAAAAGTCATTAAATTTTTCTCTATGGTGCATCTGAAATTATTAATTGGTTGGCATTTAAGTAAAATTCATTAAAAAATAGTCTGAACTGACAGATTATAACATTGTAAATAACACAGGCAAGAGCACAAACATTCCACTGCAGTGCTCAGGAGAACAAGGATTCCACACATTAAAGCACTGCCAGGTTTAGGTATGAGAATATTTGTGTAAATTCTATGTACTGGCCCCATATGAGTCTAAGGATCAGCTGTTACTCAAAAGTCCCGTCAACCCCATCCTTACTAAAAAAGAAAATCTACAACAACCCAATAATTTTCCAATGAAATTTCAAACCTACCCACTTGGGATATTTGAGGCACTGCAGAACTGTAGGTCCAACACACAAAAAGATCTGTACACTCAGTGAAACCAGTGCTTCACACCACTCCTCCCAGCTAGGTCAGATTATATACACATTTTCCTGCTTGTTGTTTGCTCCTTAATGCATTTCTTGTCATCTCAGCCCTACCCTGAAGCCCAGACAGGCATTTCCAGAGGGTGGGAAGTGCTCAGTGTGCACCAGAACTCCCTCCTGCTGCCCAAGTCCAGGTGCTCCATCCACTCTTTTAAACATCTACTGCTTTATTTTTCACTTTCTATTTTTGGATTCCTTCAAGCACGCTGGATTTCTGTCTCTGGGAAAGGACTGTGATCACACTAAAATACTGCACATCATCTGCAGCCTGTCATAACTCAGACACATACATCAAGGAGAAGTGTCATAGTGTTAATTTTAGGAATAAGATCAGTAATTTTTCTGTTACACATCCCCTGCTTGTTTTGCTGAGTTGCAACACAAACTCGGATCTATTGACAATACAGAAATGCAGTCTATAAAGACTCAGATTCATCTCCCACTTTTGAAGGAAACTGATGTTAAGTTTTTTCAGGATCTGCCTAATTATATTCTGTACAAAGCAAATGTGAGTTTTTCAGTTGTCTCTTTAGTGTCACATGTTTTTCTTTTAAATGGCTGGGGAATTCAACACCTTCCCTGCTTTAGAAACCACCTTGAAAATTTCATGTTTTCTATGAGCTGAGTTGTGACAAAATGTTAAATGCAAGTCAGAAAGAATCACTGCAAATTAATTGAGCTAAATCTTAAAACAACTTGTTTGAGCAAGAAGACACAGAAACCCTCCCATGCATTTTCCCATGTAATGTGTTAATCCCAACAGTTCCTGACAATGGTACTAAGAGGAAAAATTCAGGCAAATCCAGTGTTTTGTGAATAGGAAGGCAGAGTGCTGGGAGGCCTCGGAGCAGAAAGAGCAGTGGAAAAGCAGAGGTGACATTTCTCTGCTGAAACTTGAAATAACCAAGAAGAAAGAAATATAAAAATATATAAAAAGCTCGTGCATATCTAGAACAGCTGCAACATCAGGAGGGAAAATAGCCCAGGAGATGTGAGTTATTGTTGCCCTGGACTGTGAAGTATTTCTGTCCACGCACCCGGAGCTGAGCACCTACTTCCATACATTAAACACTGGGTGAGAAATACCCACAGGAAGCTGCTTCTGGAAACACCAAAATCTTTGGAAATAAGGTGTTGCACTTTGCTGCTAAGAGAAAAATCAGCTTTTCTTTTGGAAATCGGCTCAACTTCCCCACCAGGGAGGGAGCAGACCCCGCGGCTGTGCTCGCCTGCCTTGGGAAGAACATTCCAGCAGGAGTGAGCTCAGCCAGCATCAGCACAGGGCTGGGACCATCGGTGAGCATCCCAGCAGGAGAAGCCTTTGGAGCAGTGCTGCTCTGCAGGAGCACCAGGAATGCAAAAAGAATAACGCTCAGCTCCTGCCCTCCCACACGGCCCTGCCCTCCCATGGTGGGTGGGCTGGGAAAAGGGAAGCTGCTCCTTTCTGGCAAGGAAAAGCTCCAGCAGCCGCAGCAGAGACCTGAGAGTCCAGCGTGGTGGCCCTGCAGGGCATTGTGAAGGCAATGGATCAGCTGCTGTTTCAAGCCACTGATCTGTTCCAAGCTCTGGCTAATCACCTTTATTTCACCCCAGATTGTAAGTTTCGTTAATTCAGTTTAAATTCCAGTGCAGACCTTTGACAAGAGAGCGAGCAGGAGCCCCAGGGCTGGGGGGACGTGGTGAGGGCTGCCCAGCAGAGCTGGGGCTCCCACACAAACCCCAAACCACACCAGGCGCTGCTCTGCTCCCAGCCTGCAACTTCTGCATCGCCCCAGCCCTGAGAAACACGATCTCACTGTCTTTGGGGCTTTATTTTCCCTAATGCAGAAGGGTATAAACCCAAAAGATGCACGACCCTTAATATTTTCCCAAATTTCATGCATAACCACCACAGCAGACAAGAAGGGCCACAAATAATTCCGGTGCTCCCAAAGAAAATCAATGTCCTTATCAACAGCAAATGGTAGCTGCAGTTATGAATATTTAACATAGAGTGTTGCCATGAGTTTAGAAATGCCTTGTATGGCCCCAACACAGCCCTGTAATAAATGCCATGGTCTTGTGGGATACTTTTTAATAAAAAGAAATCAGAAGCATTAAAGCTAAGCCATTAAGTGCTGGAAGTAGTCTTGAATGCCAAACGCAATCTGTGCAACCCATCACTTTATCCCAGCCCTAAGTCTGGGCCCTCCCTCACAGATTTCAAATTTATTCTTTTTGTATGAAAAGCCATAAAATGTTCTTCATGTTGTTCCTGAATAAACAGCAAGTGCAGGTCACTTTAGCACGATACCAGTGCTTAAGTGAACGGAATAATAAACCAAGGCCAGGGCCAGGCCCATTCCTGCATGTGTACATGCTGTTGTTATTGCTGCAGTCCATCCAGGAAAACCACAGGTTTCCCAGATTTGCCATTTTGGGCTGCTGGAAGTGATGGAGTCACCCCTCAGGAGCACCAAACCCAACACATCTGGCCAAACATCTGGACTAAAGCTGTCATTATCAGAAGATCCAAGCCAAGCCATCCCCACCCCTCTGCAGCCGTGGGCTCCTGGGGTGGAGCACAGCCCCTGCCCAGCCCAGCAGCTTTCACTCCCTTCTCCCCCCCTGGGAATTTCCAGCTGCTTTTTCCAGTCAGGAATTCTAGACCTGTTCCTCTCTGCTCCCTCCCCCGACAGCTAAACCCTGCAGGCTCCCAGACAAACGCAGGAACGAAACCAGTCCCAGAAACAACACATCCAATCACTCCCTCCCCAGCCTCAGGAAACACTTCCCAGCTCACCCCACTGCATTTCCAAAAAGGAGGTATTCTGGCTTTATTTCCCAAAAATCTTTTCAAATCCTTTCAAAGTTTATAAAGTTATTAACAAAATTAATATTTGAAAATGACAGTATTTTGTAGTTACATCCATTACATTTAAATAACAAGCCAAAAATGGATTTTTTTCTTAGAACATTGAGTCCTGAAGTCTTCCTGAGACGTT
This sequence comes from Leptocoma aspasia, assembly GCA_013399835.1. Lineage (NCBI taxonomy): Eukaryota > Metazoa > Chordata > Aves > Passeriformes > Nectariniidae > Leptocoma > Leptocoma aspasia. Next base: position 72,739 of record VXAX01000694.1, read on the forward strand.
CTAGTGCCAAAGTGTTGGCATCTGGGGGGGACCTGGGGTGTGTTCTGCTGCCACGTGTGCAGGGATGCAGCAGCCCCTGCTGCAGGAGGGGGTCACATCCATGCTGGGGTGAAAATATTTGAATTAATTATTTTTTATATTTTTCACACAAGATCACAGATGTTTTAAGTAGGTTACACAATTTCTGGATTAATACTCAAGCTTTTAATGGAGAACACCCAAAGCCATTTGCTGGGTAGGAAGGGATGGGAATTAGGGAAGTTGAATAAATACTTGATGTTAAAGTTTCACTTAAGTAAATGACTTGTGTGCATAAATAACATGGGAGCTGTCAATAAAATCATCCTCAAATTCTGTCAGAGAGAAGAGTAATTATGGCTTTTGCTTGTTACTAATAAAGTGAAATGTTAGCTGAGCTTACACAAAAACAAACACCTTCTGATTTCATTGAAGATTAATGCTAATGTGCCAAATTGCCAGTCTAAGCTTAATTGCTCTTTTTTATCTCCCTGAAATGATAAGAAGCAGCCACAGAAGTGGTTCTGGTGACCTTGGATTTACATAGGCCTTCAGTCACAGGAAATTTACAGCTTTTATTTCTGACTCAGTGACTTCACTGGGAATTGCAGGATCCCAGGTGCCCTTCCAGGTTTCCATCCTGCTCTGCAGAGCTCAGCTTGAGGTTCACATTTAATGGGATTCATCTGAACCCCCACAGTCCAAGGGAACAGTTTTTCCCTCTGTGTGACAACCTAAACCCAAATTTTGTACTTCTTTAAAGACAACGTGGCTCCTTTTCCTTCCCCGTTCGTGTTTTGCCACAATATATTTGCAGAACTGAAAAATATCACCCAGCTACTTCCCATCTCCATGGCAACCTCCTGCTCTGGCTCCAATTGATAAATACTTTGCAAAGCCTGTTACTGTAGGTTGGTTGTTGCAAAAATTATACACTATCACCCACAAATAAGTCTGTAGTATTTAGCACGTTCCCTGGGTGGACACCACAGCCTGATTTCAGCCCTTGCACACCTGGGCATCCTTCCTTTATCCTGGTTTTCCAGCCAGTAATTGCAGACACAGTTCAATCCATTTCTGTGTCCAAGCTGTGACCCTGCAGGTTTTTCACACGAGCCCACAGGAGAGGGGCAGAGCAAGATCCCTCCTCCAGCCCCAGCCAGAGGAAGCTGCTGCAGCTGCTGCACATCTGTCCAACCCCTCCCAGCCCAAATCCTCCCCGTGAGCTCTGCAAGTGCACGGAGGAGAGAGCACAGGGGTGTCCTGCTCATTTCCCGGGGCAGGACTGACACAAACCCAGGGCAGAAGGGAAGCTCTCCACGTCTGTGCTCTCTGCACAAGCCAAGGGGCAGAGCTGCCCAAATGAACAGGAAATCCCTGTCCAGAGCCCTCGGCCTTGCTCCTGCTGGTTGGCTCCTGTTCAGTGGGATCTGTCTGCCTTGCACTGCAGCCCCACAGCTGGCCCTGCTGCAGGGGCCCTCCAGGCAAAGCTCAAATGACCAATTACTGTCTCTGGGTACTTTTAATCTGCTTCCACGGCTTGTAAAGGTTGAGTCAATAACCTTTAAAAACGCAAAGTTTCCCGTGGGATGTCTGCAGCTGCACCCTCTCACACCCCTGCCTGCCGGGGGATCCCTGTGGGCTCATCCTCTCCTGTGTGAGCCCTCCTGAGCCTTCCCCAGAGCCTGAGCGGGGTGAACTGGCCAGAGCCCAGCACAGAGAGCAGCCCTGGAGGGTGGCACTGCCCTGAGCCCAGCACAGAGAGCAGCCCTGGAGGGTGGCACTGCCCTGAGCCCAGCACAGAGAGCAGCCCTGGAGGGTGGCACTGCCCTGAGCCCAGCACAGAGAGCAGCCCTGGAGGGTGGCACTGCCCTGAGCCCAGCACAGAGAGCAGCCCTGGAGGGTGGCACTGCCCTGAGCCCAGCCCCTGCTCCTGGCTGGTCCCTGCAGCCCAGCCTCAGCCAGAGCAGCCTGCCCATCCCAGCCAGGCAGGCAGGACACCAGAGGGGATGGCACGGCCAGGACAGCACCTGGGCAGCACCTGGGCAGCACCTGGGTGTTTGTGGCTCCAGAAGGTGAAGCTGTCTTGGGCTGCCTGGGAGGCAAGAGGCAATCAGTGCCTGTGACATCAGAGCAGGTCACTGAACAGCACCAGCTCTGGGTCTGAGGACATCCCCACGGGGCCAAATTTTCCCAGTAGCTAGTGATCCTCAAAGTTCAAAATTTCTGCCTTGTTAATTGGATTTTTCTGGCTTCAACTTAAATCTATTAGGTCTTTTTGTGTCTTTCTGTGAAGAAAAAGCCTTTCAGGACCTGGAGCTCCTTCCCTGAGAAGGTACTTATCCATAGAAATTAAGTTACAAGCTTCTTTTTGATAAGATAAACAGACTGAGCTCCTTAAGTCTATCACTGTAAAATATTCTGTGCAGCCCTTAATCATTCTTTATTAATCTTTTCAGCTCAGTGACATGGCAGCAGAAAGGTAAAATAAACAAATAAATCCTGAAACAAGCAGGAAAAGAGAAAGGAGATACAGATACATGTGATCTCCTAGGATTTCACAAAGTATGTTAAAATTGTGATACAACTGTACTAGAAATTTATTCCAAAGTCCTTCCCGAGGTGCAGCACTGCTGCCCTGGGTGGGGAGAGGTGCAGGGAGCCAGGGGAGCTGCTCCTGCCAGGCTGAGATAAATGTGCATCCTCTGCACTGCTTGGAGTGCAGGGACAGGGTCCTGCAGTGGGGCTGATAACGTGGGCTGTCCTTTTAGTCAAGAATGTCAACGTGGAATTCAACATGGACTTCCCCACGTTCCCACAAACCCCCTGACAGAGGCACAGCACACTCCAGAGGAGGAGGCAGATCCCTATCACAGCACTTGGGAGCTGCAGCACACACTGCTGCAAGGATTCCTTCACAGTGAGCAGAAACTGGGCTGGGTGGGTGTGCAAACTGGGCTGGGTGAGTGTGCAAGCAGCCACATTTCTGGGGTTTCACACCTGGCAGTTGCTGATTTCCAGGTGGTTTGCAGTGTGGAATTCAGCAGGTGCAGCCCCTGGGACCCCACTGGGGGTTCCCCAGGCTCAGCTCCTCCCTCTGCTCACACCTCCCGAGGGGCACCCGGCCCCAGATCCCCTCAGGGTGCTGGAGCAGCTCACCTGGCTCACCTGGCTCACCTGGCTCACCTGGCTCACCTGGCCCTGGGGCGGGAGCTGCTCCTGTCCCAGCCCAGGGAAAGGAAATGCCCCACTGCGGAAAACGTGAATAATTCACTTTGATACCCGGTCACTGATTTTGGATCACAGCTCCTCCGAGAGAAGTTTAGGGTGGGCCCCACGGCCAGGGCTGTGCAGGGGCTGGGTCGTGCCCCAGGAAGGTGGCAGGGACAGAGCCAGGCCTGTCCCTGTCCCCACGGTGTCACAGCAATGGTTCCTCTGCACAACACTGACAATTCATGCTCCTTTTTGCTCCTTTGGCAGATGCAGCGTAGGAAAATATGGCCAGAGTAATTCCTATCTCCTAAGAATCCTTGCCCCTGATTTTTGATAGCCAGCACCTGTTAACGCTTGAAATTCTCATTTCATTTTTAAAAACTGGTTCACTTACATATGACAGTGACAATGACAGTGCCATTTGTCATGTCACTGACCCTGCCACTTGATTCATTTATAATCTAACTGTCAGTTCAATTTGATCAAATATGTCTGAATTGAAACCATTTGCATTAAAAATAACACATCTTTCTCCTTTTATTCCTTGTATTGTGGCAAGTATTGCTTGAAAATTCAATTGCTGCCAGCCAAAAGTTGCTGTCTAATTAATAAGAAAATGGCTAATAAGGGAAGAAACCATGGGCCTGGGTGAAAATCCCTGATGAAAAATGGATCTTGGTAAGGACCGTGAAACTCAGATGTTCTCATTTTCACTTTTGCTGGATTGAGACCTGGAGCTTCATGAGGAAGGCAGAGCCATGGCCATGGGATGGGATTCACATTCCCCAATCTCCAAGTGATACACACATATATAACACAGATATATGAGTGAGGAACAGGACTTTTCCCTGATTAATATATTGTAATTAATTCTCAGAAGAATCCTTGCTTAGGAACTTTATTAAATCCCATTAAGACTAATGAATTGTTGTTGTTTCCTAATTATATAGTTGTTTCTAGTTTAATGAACTGTATATTAATTGACTTATAGAACAGAGATTTTACTTTCAGGATGGAAATACATTAAATAAGAGATATATATTCTTGCTAATGGCATCAGCTGTCAGTTACAATCTCTTTTAATGAATCTGTTGGAAAATCCTCTCCTCTTGAATACAGATTTTGCTTGTTTTGTTAGCTAAAGAGGCGACAAAAGGCCCAAAATTAAATGTGTTCTTATGTTTTATGTATAGCTGATATTTTTCCTGCTAATAATTCAATTTCTCATTGCAAAACAAGATCTCCAGGCCTCTGCAAGCAGCTGAATGAGAAGCTGCCTCACCTCCATCAGCTCTGGAGTCTCCCTGCAGGCTCCAGGCTGGTGTCCAGGGCTGGAATAAAGGACAGAAGGGTCAGAAATCCTGGCCCTGCCCATCTGGTTCCCATGAACTGGCCCAGCACAGTTCAGCACCTGCACAGTCACACCTACAGCTGATTTCATCCAAAGGAGTAAACACAGTTTCTCTGCCCATACCTCCTAAACTTGTCCTGAGGATGCTTTGTAGGGCAAAATAGATACACTCCTAAAATAGGAGCTGCTTGAAAAGTAAGAACTGCTACTGCTTAAAAAAGTCATCATCTTGAATGCTAATACATATAATCTTCAACAGACTGAAGCCACACCACAGATTAATTTCAGCACAGAGATTATGTTAATACACAGAAAAGAAGTTGTGATATTGAGTGAGATCAAAGATTTTTCATTTTAGCCAGTGCCTTTGGCACCAGGCAGCAATGCCTGTTTCAAGGGAAAGTCAAAGGCCTCTCTAAAGCACTGAGCTGAACAGTAATTATTACAGGGAAAGGCATAAAGTTTAGACCAGAGTGTCGCTTGATCATGCTCTGACATTAGTTTGTGAAGTGATGGGTGTTTGCTGAGGAATGACAAACTTGTGGGAAGTCCTGAGGAGTCCTTTGGAGCTCCCAGAAAAGGCTCTTTGCAGGGAAGGTGTTGGCAGGGGGTGATGCACTTCCCTGCCTTTGGAAAAATCTTCTTCCCCTCCCCTGAGGCTGCAAACCAGACTTGAGAAACAGACATCCAGCACCCCAGACTGAGAGCTTGGATCTGTCACAAGGTAAGCCCTGAGTGCCTGCCAGCCAGAGGAGAATAATGCCATGGACACAGCAGGGGATGAGGGCAGCCCAGGGAGGGCTGTGCACAGCTCCAGCACCCCACAGCAGAGGGAAGCACAGCCTGAGGAGGGTCTGGGAGCAGCTCTGCCCTCTGCTCCTGCAGGAAAGCTCTGACCCACACGGGCACAGCAGCAGAGAACGTGCTGGGGAATGGCTGGGCTTGATGAGCTTGAGGAGTTTCCCAACCTGAACAAGTCTGTGGTTTCCACCCCAGCTGAAGCGAGGCACAGGACAGCAGCCAGGCTCCCTGCACATCACCCCAGGGTGTGAGGAGGGCTGGAGCAGGCTGTGCCCCAGTGCTGGCATGTGTCACCTCCCTGTGGCACGGAGAGAGGGCAGCGTGGCTGTTAGCACTTGAGAGGGGCCCATAAAGAGCAAATTGCTGAGAGCTTTCTGTCAGGAGTGCAGAGCTGGAGATTGCATGATTCATCATCCCCTTTCTGGAAAGCCTGCAGAGTACAGAAAGAGCACAAATACAATTCCAGCAGCAGCGAAACACCGTGCCTTTGCACATTAGCTTTGCAGGGCAGTCATAATCATCTCCATTTATTTTATTTAATCTTTTAAGTGCACAAATGTGAAATGGTTCTGTAAGTACTGAGAGGATAAATGAGGTTAAAACATTCATGGGCAGTGGAATCAAGTGAGGCTTACGTTGGTGTTTTGTACATTCAGCCCTCTGTCATTTTTGCTGGAACCATCACTGAGCAATCAGATTTAAACATTTCAGACCTTGGTGGCAGAGCTTCTGTGAAAAATGTCTCTGCTTTTAGGAAAATCCAACTCTTCATTATAAAAGAGCTGCACAGAAAAGAAAAAATGGAATAAACACCCCTCACTTCAGGATAATTGCACTGGAATTAGGAGGAAACTGCAGGTTTTTCGAAGAGGGACTGATTTTAACAGAACCCTGGGAAAGCAGATCAGCTATGGCCTGCTGGATGAAGGCAGCACAGCTCCAGCTCCAGCTCCAGCTCTCTGTGGAGAAGGGATGTGCAAGCACAGGGAGCTGGAGGGGAAGAGGCTGAGCAGGGCTGGGAGCCAGCAGCCCCACGGGCAGGAGGAGAGGCAACCAGGCTCCAGCTCCTCTTCCTCAGCTGCTGCTGCTGCCAGGCCTCCACTAGTTTTTAAGCTCAGATACTTTAATTCATTTCATTTGCCACCTTAATGTAAATTTACAGTATGAAAACTAGGAATAATTTAACACTGGGAAAGGAAAAGATGAAACAAAAGCCTGGAAATCTTGGCAGTCTCTTTGAAAGCAAAGGAAATGTCACAACTTTCTTTCAACAGCATCTTTGTTTTTGCAGGCAAATTACAAGTCCAGGTTCAGAAGTGTTTTTGTTCTGCCATTCTGCTGTGACAGTGTCTGCTGGCAGCCTCTAATTCATTCAGGAAAACCCACAACAGCAGTGAAGAGGAGGAAATGACAACAGCTTTGTGCAGCTCCACTTCCCTCCCTGCCAGGCAGCAGCAAGCTCTGGCTTTCAGTGGAAAGGGGTTTTAGGACTTCTTAAGCCCTTCTTGACACTCCTCAGGCTCCTGCCTGTGCTCTGGATTTTTCACTCCCGAGGATCCACAGCTGAATCACCCAAAGCCCCTGCTCCACCTCGCTGCTCGTGTCATCTGATGAGCTCCTGTGCCTTATCAGACCAGATATAAAAGGCAAATAAGATGCACAATAATTAACACAGAAGATCTGGGCTGCTCCTGTAGCCAAGATTAATTCAAATTCAAAATTTTCAGAGCCCTCGGGGATATAGATTCAGGGAGTCTGATCTATGGTTATTATTCTTTTAAAGGAAAATAGATTTACCTAATTTACAGTCAGTTCTGATGGTGGGAGGAGGAATTTAATTCTTTTTTTCTTTTGATAAATATACTGCAACTTTTCTATAATCCCTATTAATCTGATCTCCTAGGGAAAATTTTGCTGATCCATCATCTTGTGGCAGTCTTAATTCCCTTAGTGCCTCTAGGCAGGAGAAATGGATTTCCTCAGACTAACCCCTCATGCCTCCAAAGCCTCCAGGGAGAGCTCTCCGGGGAGCTCAGCCCCTGTCCGAGGGGAGGGAGATGACTCTGTGGAGGCCGGGGCACGGGGCTGGGGAGGCACTGCAGGGGTGGCCAGAGCATCCCTGGAGAGCTGCAGGTGTCCTGCGGGCGCCCGGGCTGGGCCAGACACAGACACCAAACCGACAGCGAGAACATCTGTTGAAAAAATAAATGCGGGACTAATTGCTTGTGATTGAGGATTCGAAACTGCTATTTTTAGCTGTGCCTTAAAAAGATGTGGTGAATGAAAGGTTCGCGCTCAGCTGTTGAGCTGGAGGAGGAGCGGGTGCTGCCCTGCGGAGCGGGCACGGAGCACCCAAAGCCCACCCAAACCAGGGCTCCGCTCTTCCTTTCGGGACCATCGAGGCTCTGCTCAGGATGAAGTTCGCCTCGGCTCGCTCAGGCAGGTCCGGGCTGTGGTGGCACATCCAAAGGCTCCCGCCGTGGTGTCACTGGCACAGAAGCGCTGGGAAATCCTGCCAGAATGGGTTTTCATCTGCTGCCTTAGAGAGGAAATGGAGTCCGCGGAGATGTTTGAGAGGGGCCAGAAATAGAGGGAGGGCGAAGCAGCGGCGAGAGCCTGGCAGGCTGGATGCCCCGTCCAGGAAATTCTGTGTTTAAAGGACGATATGGAGACATAAAAGGGAGATGGACTCAGCTCCGGTGGCTGCCGAGAGAGCCGTAAATGCCCAGAGCACACGTGTTTGCTCAAGTGATGGGATTGCTCCCAGCGCCAGCCCCGGAGCCGGGAGAGCTGCGCTGTGCCAGGGCTGTGCCAGGAGTGCTGCTCTGTGCCAGGGCTGTGCCAGGGCCGTGCCTGGGGAGCTGCTCTGTGCCAGGGCTGTGCCAGGGGTGCTGCTCTGTGCCAGGGGTGCCCGGGGAGCTGCTCTGTGCCAGGGCTGTGCCCGGGGTGCCCGGGATGCTGCTCTGTGCCCGGGCTGGGAGCTGCAGGAGCAGCAGGACAGCGGCTCCCGGGGCTGGGAGGAGCCCCCAGGGCACAAGAGGGGGCCCGGGGCAGCAGCGGGTGCTCCCCACATCGCCCGGAGCTGGGAAAGGCGAGGGGAGCTGCTCGTCCTGCTGGAACCCGGGAGCTGCTCCACAGCCCGGGGAAGAGCGAGCCACGTGAAATCAGAAGAAAAGCTGTTTTTCACACTTATTGCCCTTGAATTGGCAGAGGGAGACATCATGTTTTATATTAACTTCATAATAATTACAGTTATTACTGAATTCATGTATACCAAAGAGGTTGCAGCTCCCTAGGAAAGCTCATAATATTATTAAGAGAGATGCCAGTCCATTGGCAGTATCGTGTAACAAGCTAATTCCAACATCTTGATATTAGACAGCACACCTCCAAAAATGCATGGATTTGTGCCTGGTCTCTGGGATCAATGGCAGTGACACATCTGGCACACACGGAATTGTCCTTTGGAAAAAAATGCTTTATAAAGCACAAGTAGCACAGCCCAGGAACAGCAATAAGTGCTGCCTTTAAAATTTAAAGCAGTGAAAATAAATCTAAAGATTTTTAATACAAGGCAATGCTGTGAAAAATGAAGGAATTGCAGCTTGCTTTGGAAAACCAATGGAAAGGAAGATTTTGTTTGTAAGAGAAATTAAGGAATTCACCCACCCTCTTCCCATCCTTTCTACATGATTAATTGCAGAGATTTAATTTCTCTGGGCATGTGTTCGCATTGCAAACAAACTTTTCCGTCAGATTAGAAGAGGTGACCCATCTCCAGAGCAGCTGTTGGTGTTGCTTAAAGTTCTGCAGAGTGGCTAAAGGAGTCAGAAAAGGTCAGCTTTGCACCAGAAGGCTGAGGGGGGCAGCAGCTGCTGGCAGCATCCAGGGAAATCCTGGCACAAGGAGAAAGTGTTTGTGCTGGGGATGTCAGAGATTGGGGCAGCTCCATCCCATCCCATTATCCCATCCCATTATCCCATCCCATTATCCCATCCCATCTCCCTGCACAGATAATGGAGCAGGGTTTCAGCCTCGTGTGTGGTGTCAAAGTGACACAAACTCAGCCTGAGCCCGTAACCTCACTTCACTTTTTACTGTAAATCCAGTACTTGAAGTCTGCCATCAAATGAATTGCTGCACATAAAGCCCAACCATCCTCTGTCAGGAGGAAAATCAGACAGCAGCTGGATTCCAGGACTGTTGCAATTTCCTCCATGATGTCAGGCTGTAGCAACACACACATCTTTCACAAAAATTAAATTGCTATTAAACTTTCTGCCCATCTTTGTAAATTAGCCTTTCTTTCATCTCAGCTTTTGATTTAGCAGGAAATAATTTTTGGAGCACTTTCCAGACTTCTTCCATTAGGCGTTTGGGCTGTGGTCAATAAGGCTGAGTTAATTACCTGCCTAACCAGATCCTGCTGCTGTGCAAACTGGGGCCCCGTCTGTGCTGCAAATGCTGCCTTTCCTTCTTCTCAAAGGTGAACCCAAACCCCCAGGAGAGCCCCCCTGGAAGCTCCAGCTGCAATTTGTTCTACATTTTCCAAGTGCAGAGCTTGGGAACCTGGCACCCTGGCCACCAGGGCTTGGGACAGCAGCTGGGAACGTCCTGGGTGCTGGATGTGCCTGGACCTGGAGAACCTTGGCACCCCTGGGTGGGGAGGTGACCACAGGCTGTGGTCAGCACTGGAACCCACCCCCAGCTTCAGCCCCAAGGCAGCAGCCCACGTGCCCAGCCTGTACAACCAAGGGTGACACACAACACCCACACCTCCTTCTTTTCTTATTTCCTTCTTCCCTTTTTAACTTGTGTTTCCCTGGGCAGGTCCTGGCCCACAGTCAGGCAAGGCTGTGTCCACGCCAGGTGAACCCTCATTTATCCAATATCAACAAAGCCCTAATTGAGAGATCAATTGGGAACCGGCCTCTTCATGCACGATTTGGAGAGCTGACAAAGGCACCTGGAGGGGCTGGAAAATAAGTTCTGCCTCATTACAAAAGAAATTGCACCTAAATGAAAAACAACGTATAATAAGAGCTCTAAAGTGCCTGCAAGTGCTGCCAAGCAGACAGGTACAGCACACACCGTGCTGAGACAGGGGTCACCCCTAATTATTCACCACCTGAAGGAGCTGAACTCATTTCCCCAAAGGCTTAAATGGTTGTTATGATGATCTGTAAATTCCAGGGCAGAGAATTAGCTGTCCAAACCTTAAGAATTTCATCTCTTTGATAGATTAGAACCTAAACAATCACATGTATAGCAATGCAGGGCACATTTTTCCACTAATACTTGGAAAAGTCAGGATACCCTTCAAACATTCTCCTCCCCCTCTGTTTGGCTGTGGCTGTTTTTAAAATTTTAATGGCCTAAACTGCAAAATATTTAAAAAATTTGGGAAAGGCTGTGTTAGCACATGTCCAGCTTTATCTTGTTTAGCTGAAAAATGTGCACTTTATAATTACTTACATAATTACTCATGTATTACTTGGAGGTTGGACTTGGAGGCAATTTCCAGCAGTAATGCTTCTATGATTCTATTCTTCCACAAGTAAATTTGATCCCATCTACTTTGTGTGTGATTCAGGTTTTTCTAATTATTATTTATTGCTATTTTTTGTTTTTAAAGCATCTCCCCCAGCTGTGTGCACACGGGAGCAAGTCCAGCTGCCAAGGAGCCCTGGCCAGCCTGGATTTCTCCAGTGGGTTTGGTGGGGAGCCTTGGGTTTGGGACTGGAGCTGAGCAGGAGCAGAGAGGTTCTTCCCTCTTGCCGCAGTCTTTCATAAGCCTGAGGGAATAGAGCCAACCTTGTGCCACTTTCTGGGCTGCAAAATGAAATCAGGATAATAAAAGACATCCTGGAAATAGACAATAATGGTAAAATGATGTTTTGACACGGAGGCCATATATGGTTGATGGGAAAAAGTGAGCAAAGCAGATGATGGAGGAGGTGCTGGAGAAATAGTGTCCATCAGCTGAGGAGGCTCCTGCTCAGCAGATCCCAGACAGACGTGATGGATTTCACTGAACAGATCCTCGGCTGTCGTGGTTTATCTGCACACTTCTCCACTTTCTCTCCTTTAGGGTTACATAACCCTTATTTTTCCTTTTCCCCTTTTTGAGGGTTGTTTCCATTGTGTCCTGCCAGTGCCAACACCCTGTGCCAACGCCAGGCAGAGGTGGTGCTGGCCTTTGAGGCCACCCGGGCATGGAGCTGGCCACAGCTCACCCCAGCTGTTCCTGTCCCCTGCTCCTCCCAGGGGACAAGGGTGACAGCAGAAAGCCCCGCTGCTGCGGGCACAGGGTCACCCCACAGGCTCCTGGGGTCCCCTGCCCCCCCCTGCCCTGCAGCTCCTGCCCTGTCCCCTCTCCCTTCCCAGAGCTGTGTCCCCCACCCCGCAGGACCCCGCAGCTGCAGCAGCCCCAGCCCTCCCCAGTGCCCCCAGTCCGGCTCTGCAGGGCACAGCCCCCCAAACTGGTGCTGGGGATGTTTTCCTGCCCCAGCCCCGGGAGGTTTTCCTGCCCTGGGTGGTTTTCCTGCCCCAGCCCCGGGAGGTTTTCCTGCCCTGGGAGGTTTTCCTGCCCCAGCCCCGGGAGGTTTTCCTGCCCTGGGATGTTTTCCTGCCCCAGCCCCGGGAGGTTTTCCTGCCCAGCCCTCCCCGAGGACGCGCCGGGGCGCTGCAGGCGGTGGCAGCCGCGCCAGCCCTCTGCAGAACAACACCTCAATGCAAGATTAATGAACGGAGGGGAACATCGTCAGCGATTAAAAATAAAAGGTACAAGATGCTACTGGTGCAGGCAGGAGCCCCAGCAGCTGCATCGGGATCTATATTGTTTAATAATGCACATTAAATTCTCACAGACTTTTTTAAAAGCTGACTCTGCTCTGTGTAGCACTGATGTAAATCTATTGCCACTGCGGGATAATCCTCCAGCACTTCTTGAATTTTTTTTTTCCACACATTTCTCTGTAGCCTCAATGCACTCAGCAAAGGACCAGTTTTGTGTTGTTACCCCAACTTCCTGATATCCACTTCTGTTCTCTCACCAGCTGGGAAGAGCTCGGGAAAACGAGCACCAGACAAGGCCAGAGACAGAAAAGTTCCACAGAGACCAGCAGGGCACCCACCGGGCTCCTGTCTGCACTCGGGGCCACAAACCCCTGCTCAGCCCAGCACAGGTGATGGAGCTCTCGTGGGCTGAGCCAAAAGAATGGGGAAAGACTTTGAATCCACCTGGAAAGTGTTGTATTCCTTTCCAAACGGAAGTCACCTAATATTTGTTCATAATTTTTGTATTTTGTTGATTTTTAAATACTTAGCAAAACACTGGTTTGTTTTTCAGGGTTTAGCATTAGTTTCAAAGTAAATCTTATTAATATTTAAAATGAAAAGCTATTTCAGATCTTAAAATGTAGATGTTGCATTTAATAAACATCAATAGTAAATGTTTTGATTTCCTGAAAAATGTTTTATGTACTGAAACCCTTTGACAAATGCGACATGAATTTACAAGCTCTTGCAACTGATTCAAACCTGCATTTTTTTCACCAAATAAAACATTCAGCTGCAATGTTTTTCCCAACTCTAATGTTTGTCCTGTGCCTAGGGGTGAATTTTGCTCAGTGTGAATAACAATGCGGCACAGACAAGATCAATAAATCTCATATTT